>VFFE01007869.1:712455-756363 GCA_008921705.1 Burhinus oedicnemus
TCCTTTCATAGCCATCTCCTCCTAGCCAATGCTCTACCTACCCAAAAAGTCTTTTTGCACAAATCTCCATCTTTATCATCTTAGCTAATAATTTCAGTGTATCATTGCATCAAGTGTTTTATTGAAATCTAGGTAGAGTAGACCTAATTTTTGCCTTGCCTTATCTAGAAAAAGAAAAAAGTTACATTACTCCCATAGGATTTAACTTCTGTTATTTCCAGGCCACATTTTAGTCCTTTTTCTATTTGTTTCTGTAGCTTTAATTAGTATCACTCCAAAAAGCTTTTCTGTAGCATTGTGTAGTGTTGATCAACATGTAGTTTCACAAATAGTACATAAAAATCATTTTTTGGGCACATATATATTTGTGCTGCTGCTTTTGCTATAAGCAAGAAAGTAAGGCACACCATTTTGAAAACTGGGCCCAATCTTCTCCATTGTCTTCAAAACCTTCTGCTAAAAACGTGTTGAGTTTTTTAGCAATCTTGTGGGAAGACAGGGCAAAGAAGAACATTTTTTCCCTACAAAAGAGCATTGGCTGGAATACCACATCTTTTAAAAATTCCTTTCATCTTCCAAATAAAAATATTATCTTTACGGTAAAAAGGATGTTTAATATTTCCCTACTTTTTATAGTTTTATAGTTGCCTACTGGTTTTTCTCAAATTTTCAAATTTTGTGCCAGTTTTCAGCCAGGAATAAAATTTTAAGCCAAGTTATAAACCACTGAAAGAGAAACATTGGTACAGCCGTAAGTATAATAACAATGCCTCTGTGTCCAGTATTTTGATATCTGTGATATTAATTTGTACATTCTGACTTCCTAGATACACATTTGCAATAAAAAGTGCAGGATTTTTTCTAATTAGGAAATCATTGCTCCCTACTTGTTGGAAAGCAGCTACCACTGGTTTGTGTTATGGCTGAAATCCCAAGAAGAAACGTGGGGGCTGCTGCTTTCCTCAGTTCCACTGGTGTCAGCAGGAAAAAAACCTTGCTGAAGCTCATGGCAGAGCGGAGGTGTAAATGCCGTGAGAGATCAAAATCATCCTTATTATTTCCAGGGGACAAATGATGAGGCCCACTGAATACAGCAGGTGCTGTTTCAAGGAGGGAAGTGCCTGATACTAAAAAAAAATTTTCACTTTCTCAACTTCATGGGAATGGCTTTCCACTGTAAGCTTAAAAAATTAAGTTAATTATCTGCTCCTTTGAAGCAGCCAGAAGTGTCACTTCCAGTGACATCCAAAGCGTTAGCATTAGCAGCTCTGACAGCTGAAGGAGTGACCAGTGGAGGGGCTGGCACTGCTCTCATTTGGATAAGAGGAACCTTCAATTCCGTGATTGTTGGCCAATACTGTAATGGAGGGGCCATTTCCCTGGGCAGGCACCAGGTAGCTGCAATCATCCCACAACGGGATGGGTGGTGCTGGAGGTTTTCCCTGAGCAATACTGATTAACCTGCTCACAGCCACCTGCAGAACGACACAGGTTGGTTAAATTTCAGAAATGGGCTTGTTGTAAGATAGTATGCGAGCACGGTTTGGGCTGCCTATCTGTGTTTCTTTTGGTCTTTGAGCTCTGAGGTGGGTACTGATGGTGTTAATATACAATTTTTATATATATTATGTGTACATAAATTTATACATATAGGGTTTAAATGCCTGGGCATTAAGTTTTGGTGCAGCCCAGGCTGTAGCCCCCGCCTGGAGCACAAGGGCTCAGGCTGCTCGTTGCCATTGGGGTTTGCAGGTGTTCACGTTACACAGTTTGCCAGGTTCCGCCCTGAAAAACAGGTATAAAATTGGCTGTGGGTGCTCAGGAGCTCTGGGCCAGTGTCTGTAGTGCTGGGGGGGAGGTGGTTAAAACCCCTCTTAAGCAGGTAGGTCATTCTGCTAATTTTATTTAGTGTAAACGCTTAAGCTAAATTCTTGTGTAGAAGTTTTAAATGTCCTCTAAGCTTGGTGTATGTAATTCTGTAACTTTAATAGCGTAACAATCTTTCGGCTTCTCCCTCTACGTTTTATGCATCTGTAAAAAAAAAAAACAAACAAAAAACCAAACCAAAACTTTCTATTTTTCTCTTCGTGTTAAAATGGTAATTGGCCTCTTATGGCCTGAACCATGTGCTGTTTACTGGGTCTGTGGTGCTGCTCTGAAACTAGTGTTCTTAACAAAATAGGCGTGTAGAAATTTCAATGGCAAATTTTTCAATTGTTATTTATATCTCTTGAAAGAAAGTGTCCTTAAATTTCTTTTCTTTAAGTTTTCTTCATTTGTTTTCTTGAAAAAAAAAAAGAAGTGAATCTTGAAGTGAGCTCAAATACAAGTTCTTAATCCGAGTCGTTCTGTCTATAGAGGAAAAGCTGTATTTGAATTTGATGTCTTAGGCTCATGCCTAATGTGTTTTCAAGAGGGGCAGGTACTTGAGAAGAATACAGCAGAAGGTGGGGAAAACACTCATAGAAAGCTCTGTGGACACCACTCTGCTGCCCCTGCTGCATTTCCAGGTTTGGTAAAAAACCGCAATGATCTTCATTATTGAAGTGGCACACTTAATATGCTAAGTGGGATGAGTGGGACCTGTGCCTGTGTGATTGCGAACAGTATTTTCTTAAGGTGACTTTCAATATTTTATTATACCAAAACACCTGTAGAACAAGTCGTTAGATCAAAAATTGTGTGCTTAAACGTTGAATTCTTTCATGTGTTCTGGATACTTGGACTTCTCCTGTCCTCCACAAGCAGCTAAGCCTTTCTCATTTGATAAGAGTGAACAATATCATTGCTTAATATACAATTGTTAGTTATTTTCCCTTTAGTAGCATGTTTATCTGTTTAAATGACAGAAAACTTGATTAGGAAGACAAATAATAGTGTTGGAGTGAAGGACAGAGACACAACTCTGTTCATATGAAATTTAATGCCTTGTTTTAGAATGTTATTAAACTTCCTCAGAGCTTACTGCAGCAGGGGACCTAAATTGCTCGATCTTGACCTCTAAAGTATCAATAAGACTTATAAATACAAAACATACCTGAAGGATGCTTCAGACATTGCCTTAGCGGAGAAACGATGGCTTGTCCCAAAAGCAGTAGTCTTTGTACCTCTGCTTGCACTCTTCGTGGTGGAGAACCTGAAGGCCAGGCAGGAGCTGCAGTGAAATGAAATATCAGCTGCTCAGAGGTTCTGTGATTAGGATCTTGCCTTCCATCAAGCTGAAACTCACCTGGAGTGAAATGTTCTTTTAATGTCCCTCTCAAATACCATGCTGAGGATTTATATCTAGTGTAGGACTTTGTGTAGGGCTTTCAGCTGAATGCCTAAGTGTTGGTTTAACTGCCCTGCCTTGATGTAAGGGATACTGGAAGCAGTCACTCCTAGGTAGTAATCTAGAGTTGCTTTCTTTCCAAAGTGCTGATTTAATGTATTGGCTACTGAACATGATGGTTTTAGGTTGGAAAAATATTTAGGAAGAGTCCCAACTGTGCTGCTCCAAAACAGAGTATCCTTTGTCAAGGTATTTGTGGGTGCCCGGTGTTGCGTAGTGTAGGTTTTAGCGTGCCATCAGTAAATGGTATGAGATTTGTGTATGTATCAGAGTATCGGTGAAATGAGACTGTTAGCTGAGTTGCCATAGAGAAAATTACATCCTGGGGAATGAAGACATCATCTGCTCCCCAAAGCAAGTTACTGGTGAATCAGAGTGGAGACATACCACCTTCTCTCTGATACTTGCTCAAGTCGTGTGTTAGCTTGGTTGGTGCATGGAGGAGAGACCTCTGTGCTGTGGGAGTTATTGGTGGCAGGGCCTTAGCAGAAGCTTCTCTCTCCGAGCTGCTAACGAAGCAGTGCTCTGGTATGACATCTGGCTGTTGTCATCAAGGCACAACTGGGTCATATTTCTAAGTGTTGATCTGTAACTGCGCATACATGTTGCTGACTTGTGTTTTAGTAAGAGTTCAGGCGTAGTCTGTCTTCTCCATGCTTTGCAGCTTTAAATAAAACATTTGGATTCAAGGGGAGGGCTTGTGATAATAGTGTGACGCTGCTGCTTTTTTTTTTTTATTTTAGATGGGGAACTGCTTGTGGCTTATGAGAGCCCCTCTCTGATCTGATAGCAGAGATTTTACACTGTGGTGGTGTTCCATCCGCACTTTAGGTGTGCATGTTCATGCCAACTATATACCTCTGTGGGTTTAAATGGATGTGTTATTTGTCAAATCTCTGTTCCTAATGCTGATTGCATTGTAAAACATCCAAAACTTCAAAAATTAGCAATAAATTAATTTCACTGAAAGGAGTGAGTGGCATAGTTGCATATTATATATGTCAATTGGCCTTTTTTTTTTTAATGTTTTTTTTAGGATCATTTCAGATTAAAGGTGGACAGAGTAGTTTCCTGGGAACCAGGCACTGATGTGAGTTGTCTGTAAAAGTGAGCTGCTGGGAAGCTGCTGGTTACTGTCTCTGTTCTGGGGCTGGCCTGCCTGGGTAGGAAGCCAAATCACAGATGGTGTATGGATGGATGACTTCACCTCCAGAGGGAGGCTCTCTGCAAGGTCCTGGATAGCTGTTGCTATTTGGCAAAGCCTAATTCTGGTGAGAAGGATAAAATACCAATGTTGGAAGGAGGCTATCAGGCATATTGATAGTTTTTACATATACCTACATAGTCCAATAATTAGTAAAATATGTAGGAAAACCAGCCTTTGCTGTGTGTCATGACTTGTCTTGGAGATCTATTAGTAAGACAAAAGTCTTGTTTGCTTTAGAATAAAAATTATTGGTTCAGCCTGGTTTAGCAGCATCATAAAATGACATTATAAAATGCCAGAAAAGTTCAGCTTTGTACCCCCAGTGTGGAGGCCAGAGAGCAAGCTGGTGTCTGGGCATCGTATGGAGAGCATTTCTGCATCCCAGCATGGACAGGGGAAAGAGGATTGCTCCTTTCTGGGCAAGGCTATTCGTTAGTGGATATTTTAGTCATTTATAAAAGAGTAATCCTGTTTTCCTACTATCAGTGCTGGAGGAGGACTTGGTGGCTTGGAAAGGAAATAGTGATTTCTCTTGTGCTGGTGGCTAGTGTTCACATGGACAGCATGCGGGGACCATTTAAGTGAAGAGCTGGAGTGCTTTAGGGAACAGGGCAACCAGGTATAATCCACTCTTGGTTTTTAGTGCATATTCCACTTATTTAAAAATCTCTTATTAAAAAAAAAAATAAATCTTCCCTAATAGAATATTGCTTCTTAATGAATAGACCCCCTTCTTATGGGACAGCTTAGTGCTGTTAACATTTTTCTCTCTTGTTTGGCTTTATTAGGTGCTATCTCCCATGGCTATCTGTAAAGCCAATTAGCAGAGAAAATAACAGCCATATTAATCTCCCAGAGCAGTGCAAGAAAAAGAGTCATAATATCATAGGGAAATTATTTTAAGTGTGAAAAATTACCCACTTCGTCTATTTCATTTTTCTCAAACTCCAAAATTAATGACTTTCTGAAAAAAAAAGATATATTTATCTCTGTATAAAGGGAGAGATTTGATGAATGTTAAAGAGAAACCAATAGAGCTTTAATAAAAATGTATATGTCCATAATCCTATGAATCCTATTCCAACATGTTAAACTACTGATTTGTATCTCTGTGTCAAATATAATTACAGGCAAACAGGAGCTGTGTTATAATGTCTATTAATCAAGATTATAATTAGGATTTTAAGAAGCTGCTTGCTTGAGTTGGGAACTGCAGCAAGGAAGCGCCAGAGCTGCTGAGCCTTCAGTGCATGGCACCGTTTGCAGCCTGGGCACAAGTCTTATGGGTGCTGCTGCCTGGCGCCCCACGGAGAGCAGACCCTGCTGATGGAAGGTGACTGCAGTCAAGATGAGGTTCAACCTGTATTGCATTGTGTATTTGGGGTTGTGAATGGGAAAAGCGGTCACTAGCTGAACAGATGCAGCCATTAATGCCAAGTCAGCAAAAACCCTTGATTTTTTTGGGGGGATGTTTCATGCCATTTAGGCGAGTTCCATTTGGTAGTGTTGGGTCCTTGCTTAAAATATTTGACTGCAGAGCGTCTTGGGTTGGCCTGTGTTTCCCAGCATGGGTGGTAAGGAACTGTACATCACTTGCTATAAATAATATTTTTGAGCACTTATGAGCCTTCTGACCTCTCTAAGTGCCATATAAACAAAATGCGGTTTGGAAAAAGGACAGAGTTGATGAGCTTTTGCTGTTGGCGCAAAAGAAGGAACTGATAAAGGTATTCTCAGAAAGCCCAATCCACTGTTAAAACAGTTGATGATTCAATATTTCAACACATCCAGTTTTTTTGGCCCTCAAAACAGTAAGCTTAAGTGGTTAGGTTTTTCCCCCCTGAATTTTTTTTTCTTTTAAAAGGCTGCCTGACGCTTATGAGTTTGGTAAATTTGGATCATCTCCTTTGCCTGCTTTTTCTCTTTCTCTGTCTTTTTTGTATGTGTGGGGTTTTTTTATTCCTGTTCTCCAGGTGTATTTTTCTGACTTCTACCTGGTCTAGTCATAACAAGCTGAACATGGCGTGAATGTTCCCAGCCTCATTTTAACTAAATTAACTACACTTACAACCTCGGTGTCAAAGCTCTGAACAATGAAAGCTTGCCACTGAACACATGAAACAAAAATGAAATTAGCCAGTGGTAGGAAACTACAAACAGCTGAGGCATTCAATTGTTAGCCATTTGAAGGATTAACTTCTAAATCATGTAGAGCTCCCTTGGTAGTTTAGCTAGTTGGGCACTCAAGGGTATATAAAAACACACTTTAAAGTAGAAATGTATTTCTTCACCTATAAAAAAGAGATTTACTGGCAGGTTGTGATATTATTAATACTGGATATTTCTGTTATCGTCTGTAGTACTTAATCACGCTTTCTTTTACTTTCTGCATACACTTTTCTGTTGGGTTCCCAAGGAAAAACGGTACAGATGATCATGGTGTTGGGAGATGGATGACACCATAACCTAGAAATATATTTTTACCAACTTAAGTTGGTAACAACTGCCTACTATTTGTAGTTCTTGTATGTGAATAACTTCCTCCTATGGATATTTGTCCACTAGATGTATAAAATACTCCTCTGGTCTTAAATACTTGTATCTGTTGTTATAGATAATTCTCTAATTTTCTCACTCTAAAGCTAAGATATGCCAGTGAAGTAGGTTTTTAATAAGAGTTGATAAAAGATTTTCTTATTTAATTCATTGCAAAGAGTTGCCAAGGGCTTAATCAGAACCACAAGAAAGGGAACTCTACTAATTATGGTCATACATTTATTTGAATTCAGTCTTTTTCCTGTCACCTGAGAAGACTGTCGTGGGCCTATGGAACTTCATAGGGGAAAAATTCCCCAACTCTTTCCTTAATGTTTGCTTCAAACAAGACCCTGAAGTCTTCAGACAAGTGTTTATTCAATCAAAATCCTTCAGATTGCACAATTAAGATTGATGAATTTTGTAGGAGTCTTTTTCTTTTTAAATGAATAGTACTAAACAGAGGTGACTTCCTCTCCTAGCACAGACTTGATAATGAAGCCACTGAATTTACTTATAATACAAATATATATTTGTCCAGAGAGTCTTTTGCAGTAGAAGTCCAAAGCAAGGAGCTCATTTGGAGGAAAAAAGAAATAACAGCAGCAAAACCAACACAAAGCTGAAATAAAGGGGAAAAATGTAGAATCACAAAGAAAACCTAAACAAATAAAGTGCAAACAGAGAGTGACAAGCGCACTCAGCCCCTGGATTGGTTATGGATGAGACGACAAGTATATGATGAAATTAATGACCCTCTGTCAACTTTTTAGATCTCACTTTTAAAGAGAATGGACCAAAAATCAATAGCCCCCAAACCACTAGTACTCCAGTGAACCAGTTTATCATTTATCTTACTGCTGGCACTCATATAGAAAGTGCAGCCAAGCACAGCATAGGACTTTCATTGGTAGTCATCATTACATGCAATGTTTGAGCACTCCAGTTAAAGGTCAAAGGTGTGCAGCACAGCTCCTCTGAGAAGTACCTATTTGAAATTACCAATATCTGTGTATGGCTTATCCATGCTGTACACTACGATTTTTTTTTTTTATTTCTCCTTTCTGAGCTTTACCTGCTGGCTGAAGCAGAAGCCGTGGGGCTGTAGCCCAGCAGCGGTGGCTCTGCGCATCCAGGGTTAAGACTGAGCTGTTGTTTCCATTATCCATGCCGATTCTCAATGCTGTGTCTTGGTTACTTCCAGTGGCACCAAGCTGAAATCACTGACGTATGAGCTAACACCTCTAACAAAAGTTATTCTCCACTCTCCACCCTCAAAAAGGTTTTAAAATCATATTTAACATCTGGTTTTTAGATGCTTATTTTAAGAAGTCCAAAGAAGACTCAGCTGAATGTAAAGTCCATGTATTGTAAATGACTTTGGTAGTTAATCCTAAATCTGGAGGGCTAGGAAGATCAGTTTAAAAAAAAAAAAAAGTATCTAGGGGAGGGGGAAAATGTTAAGATGACCTTTTTGTCATTTCTGATATGCCAGTTACTGTTGTGAGATCAGGATGAGTTGTGCCAGTTGCTCCGCACACATAGTAGTTGTTGCCTTGCAATGTGCATGGTCTGAAGGGGTAAATTGGGATAAAACAGGACAAGAAACATTATCCCCTCACACAGATGGGAAACTGGGGCACCAAGCAGATAAGAGGCAGTTTTCAAAACCACCTGAGTTAGAAACTGCCTGTTCCCGTGGGAAAGCTAACGAAGTAGAGACATGAATCCAGGTTTCTCAATCCATCTTCTAGTGTGTTGACCCAAGAATCCCTCTGGGCTGCTGGTGCTTGATGTTCAAGCCCTGTCAGAGCGGACTTGAGCTGGCACCTTCCCAGGTGCCTACACCTGTGTTGTGCTGTGGCCGGGGGAGCAGCTCGATGGGTTTTGTCCACATAATCAGTCTGTCTGTGCGCTGTGGGTACTGGGGGTTTTCTCCTGGGCTTCACTGCGTACCCACCTGTGCTCCTATGTGGCCACCCACCTATGTGGCCAAGGCAGGTGCTGGTCACATCAGGATTGCGATGGGTGGGCAAACAGGGCTGTGCTGACCCCGTGTGTGAGCCTGCTTGTGTCTCCTCCTCGTGCATGTGCCAAATGCGGGGTCAATAAGTCTGCCTTTAGAGAGCCAAAGCACTCTGAAAATGTTGGCACAGCTGAGGGAGAGTAAAATATTTCCTGCCACGGCGCTGTGGGAAGGACGGCAGCTGCCCTGCGCCGCTGCAAGCAGTGAGGTATTTTAATGCTCTTTTATAGCGGAGAAGTTTTCTCCAGCTATCCGCAGTCACTGTGTATGGGGATGCTGCCCTGACCTGCGGGAGGGGAAGCTGTGCAGCCACGCTTCCATTGATTGCTATGGAACAACACAGTGGTGGCCGTGGGAGGTGGTCTCCCAAAATACACCTTCACTACTTGATGGGTGTAAGGATGTGTTGCATGTGCCAGGGAGGCAGATAGAGGTTTTGAAAGACTTGGAAGAAAGGTTGTGCATAAAAAGAAGGTTTTGCCTCAGCAAAAAATTCTGTTACAGACAAGAAAGGTGATGCAGATTTGCTGCGGAACATGTGTCCTTAACACCGTGGTGGTATAGTTGCAGTCTGAGGAACTGGTTGCAATGGGCAATAGTGTTCAAATGAGCGGGGGAAAAAAAAACCCCAAAACCTCCAACAAAACGGCTCTGTACAATAAAAATGTTTAAGGGAAAGAATATCTCCAGACATAATGTAACACATAAGTGAGATGCAATATGAGGCCAAGAGCATCCATATCACAGGACTTGGAAAGGACCTGTTGTATCTTCAGTATTGCCATACTGACGCACATGGGCCTCGGCTCCTGCTGCGGCTTTGGCTTTCACCGGTGTGAGATGTGCTGGTAGCTCAGTGCCTCTCCACCTCTGACCAGCCGTCCCTGCAGTTAGCTGAGACGTGTGGTGGGGTCCTCGGTGCCTCGAGCACCAGGGCTGTAGGTGATTTTGCTTTGTTGCAAAGGAAGTCCTGCTTTATTTCTGGCCTCCTGATGCGCTGTCATTTTGGTCTGCCATCTGAAAAGGCTTGTGCAGTTACGTGCAAATCACAGCAACTCCCTGTAAGTCTCCCTGTCTGCCTCCTCATATCGAGTATAAGCCCAGTCAGGCGATGCAAGGCACAAATACTGCATCTCCAACAGAAACTGCACGCGCATTTTTGGTGTTCAGCTTTGCGCCGTGCTAAAACAACTGGCTGTTGCTCTCCCATACTGGGGAATGATGCAAGGACAAGCTTTGAGGCTGGCAGTGGATAGCAGCGAAGGGAGAAACGACGTTTCCATGGGAGTGGGACTGACAGCATGGAGCGCCACTGAGTTTCTCAAGTGAGGCGTACTTCAGATCTGCTGGGCATAAGCAGTGGCACAGGCTGCTTCAACTGCTGGGAAAGGAAATGCATTAAATAATGCTGGACGGGGTTTTGGGTGCAGGGGCTGAAGTGGGATGTGGAGCATCAGCACAATTCATGTACCGGTGTGATGGGCAACCAGAGAATTGAAGGTTGCAGATCAAAAGAGCAAAGATTTTAACTTTTGTGTCTAAAATTAATTTTGGTGGATCAGTGTTGGAAGGCTTAGCAGAGAGAAGAGAGTTTGCACACACAGGTCACCGGGATTTAGTGCTACTTCCATTGACGTCAATGGAAAAACTCCCATAGCTGTGAAAGTAGGGGCTGGATCTGCTGTGGGTCTGTCTTGGAGTTGCAAAGTCAGTAGATAAAACTAAAACAGCCATCAGTGGCTGTGAACAAACATGCAATATCTTCAAGATTCAGTCAACATTTTTTTCCCAGCATATTAAAGCCATATTTTATCTCTAAGAGTGAATAGAGACAATTACTTGAGTCACACCTATCATATCCTGTTTGCTTGTACAGTAAGTGCCCGATACCAGAACGGCGAGCTCACATTGTGTGTTCCTTTCAAACAGAAAAGGCAAGTTGCTTCAAGTAGAACAATTCTTGTACTAATTGCAACCATTTCAAGTTTGCCACTCCAGGCTGGTTTCCCTGAATGAACGTGCTGTTAAGACTTGTAATGTGTTAAGACATTTAATACATTTGATAAATATTTTCTTTTTAGTTTTTCTTTTTTGTTTTACAACTAGACCAGAGACTTCACTGTGGAAGAAACTAGGAAAGTCTTGTTTACTTTGACGTTAAATCATTCTTTATTCAATGTGGCAATACCTTAGCTCCAGGGGATACTTGGTAAGATGTGGGGGGAGAAAGGGATGATCTCTGATACAAGCCCCTTTCTGGCAGACGTGCTTGAACCAGTTTGCTGCTCCATCCTTCCTTAGAGGAACAGGCACCATTACACTTGCATCCAGTGCTAGATGCACCTAAATTTCCAACCTTTCCAGGCTTTCAATTTCACTCAGTTCAATTGCGAGGGGGAGGAGGGAAGAAGTGTTTTCCTTCCCTGCCTCCATGAGCAGTACCAGCATCAAACTATTGTGTTTACCAATTTGTGCTTTTGTGATCTGTGTTTTGAATTCTGAAGTGAGTGTTAAGATCTGGGTCAGGACAATGAAAACTCGCAAGTTGATTAAAGAGCAGAGCTTGGAGCGCCTTTTGGAGTGCGTATTTTCCTGGTGTGGGCAGTCTGTCCTTCTTTGCTCCCTGACCCACAACCTGCTCATCAGGGTGTTGTTTCCTGGTGTGGCTGGTGGGGACCATGCATGTCCCTGCTGTCATCCTCTCCCTTTGTAGGAAAGGAGCACCCCTGAGCTGCTACCTGCACTGAGATTGCATAGGATTTGTAATTAATTAGTGTCTGCATGCCTAAAGCGGATGTTGTTTTTAGGAAAAGCCTTCCCATATCTTAACTCAGAAGGGTCATAGCTACTTTTGTGCATATTAAATAGGAATCTTTCTCTTTAAAATTGAGTACTGGACATGTTGCGCATATTATAACTTAAAAGCTTCAGTGGAGCTGCATTTTTGAGAGTTGTATTCATTCTGGAACTGTACCACAATTCATCATATTAAACTTCATTTGTTGGAAGCCTTGCACTGGAATATGGGCTTGGTCTCTAAGGAAGTGCTTCATTTCTGTATTCCTTACCAATAACAGCACACAGCACTGTCTTTTTATTACTCTGTGGCTAGCACCATTCATATAGTGCATTTCTACATCAGGGCTGGAGAGACCCCCATCCTGCTGAAAAATTTAGACGGCTACAGCAGTAATCAGAAATACCAATAAAGTGTCCCTGGTTCTAGGTGGTGATGTGGGATGGAGGGAGAGAAAGATATAAAAATGAATCATGATGTGAGACAGCATTGCTCTGGCAACTGCTTCAAAACCTGAGTGCAGTGAGACCGTATAAAGGCTTGAGAATATTCCTATGATCCTAAAGAGACCCGCAAAGACATTGCAAACTCATCAGGCGGCCAGTGCTGCGAGGAGGAGGAGAAATGCCGTTTTGAGTCATTCATCCCCAAACAACAGATGTGCCTTAACCTAGAAATAGGTAATATGGCTTCCAACGGAGGTGAGCTGCTTTGGATAAACCTGCTTAAAAAACAACCGTACATTTAATGCAGGAAACTGTCGAAGGTGTAAAGAATGGCTAAGTAAGTGAGTGGGACACCATTAATCTTGGTTTGTTTCAGCACTACATCTTTAGCTGTTGAAGAAAAAAAAAAAAACAAAAAACCCTTGCTCCTAGCTCATAACCCGAGTGTTAAAACTGATGTCCTCCCCATTAGGGCCTGTAAGCTCATTAGCACATGGCAATTTATCCTCTTTTATTTCTTCTCAATTATCCTATCATCCATTGTATCTGGATCTGATTACCCTTTCCCAGAGTCAAACATTATCTTGTAAATCATTTGCTTTAAGTCTAAGCCTGCCATTGCATTGCCCAGGATTTGCTTAGGCAGGTAATAAATCAATTAGCATTAAACTTGTGGCGTCATCAATTTTCTTTCCTTGTGACTGCAAAAAGGAGTACCTGAACTTTGCAAAGCTGTATCAAATTTCCTTACGCTGTCCACATTGAGATTTCCCTCTTCTTCCCTTCCTTTCCCCTACATCCCAAATCAATATCAATACACTTTATACTGAACTGCAGATGAAAGCAGTTGGGGAAACCACTGTTGACCCGGACGGAAAGTTTATAGAAAGAGTCTTGTTGACTTGGGATCCTTTGGATCAAGCCCCACGTGAGACCCCTGTAGCCAAGGGACTTCTGGGTTCTGCTATTCAATGAATGTCAAAACCTGAATAGTGATGATTGTCTAGCATGACAAGCCTGCAACCTCAGGAATGTGAAAATAATGTGATATTCCTGCCCCTCCACTGCTGGGAGGGATCTGCTGGGGCTTTGCCAGCCCCATGGCTGCCTGCGCTGGTTATCTCCAGTGCTTTGCTTGGGTGCCAGCAGCCCTGGGGTGGTGGAGGAGCAGCTCCTGTCCCCCCTTCTGCCCCAAGGCTGATGCAATTGGTGTGGTTGAGGTGTCTCTGCCCAAAGTGGTACTTTGGCACAAATGCAATCCAGAACTGGCGTGGACAGCAGGAGCACAACTGGCTTTCATCCGCTCCTACATGCTTCTCCTCCGGACTTGCTCCCACGACTTTTTGGCGGATCCCCAGGATCTGATCTGACAGTTACAACAACATTTATTAGCTGTAGTCTGGGCAAATGATGCAAAGGGAAACATTTCTTACATCCTTTGCATATAATCTACTAGGGCAATTGCTGAATCAGCTTTCTTGTGCTTGGATTTTGAGGTATGCAGCCCCTACAGTATTATGCCCTTTTTTCCACATTAAGCCTTCAAAATGGGAGATGTAAAAATTTTAGCAATGTTGATTTGCCATGTTCCAACCACAAACTAACTGCATGTGAGAGCTATGCTGAGACGTATGTGGTGGAATACCTGAGATTAGGTTTATCCAGTTGTCTCACTTATTATGAAACATGTATTCAAAAGGCCTACAGAATTGACTTAAAATACATTAAAAAAAAATATCAGACTTGTTCAGACATGCAATTACATATTAGGGCTTTGAGTGCTAACTCCTGTGGAATATGTGTTATTCCATAACTGCAAATTACCCCTGAAACCGTTGCACCTTCCTTTGAAGGAGCTGGTGCTGGCCACTGCCAGAGATCATACGGGCCCATCCTGTGCTCACATCTGGAGTCACACATCTCATCTTGTGTTGCCTGCTGAACCCGACTGCCAAGGCATGGGTGTACAAATTACTGATGGACGTACCCAGGGCTCGTTCAATGTCTCTGGGCCATTGTTTCTGCGGAAGAAAGTTCTCCTGCTTTTGTCTGTTTGGTTTGTTTCAGGGTTTAACTGGTTATTGCTGTGCCTTATGTTTTGGTTGTTTCACAGTCATTTCCATGACTTTTTTTTAAAAAAAAAAAAAGGATAGTAGGAAATAAGAAAAGCATACGTGCAGATGATATAAGTTATTAATTCTGAGAAGTCATTAGAGGTGCCTGGTGGTCAGTAGTGGGGATCAGTATTTGTTTTTGCGGATGTTAGAAGGGTTCCTACGAGTTTCAGTTGTTGACTCAAGCTCACCCCAGTAGCTAACCCATGGGTGCAGGTTTCCAGAGGAAAGGCCTGAGGAGTCTGTGCCCTGTCCCTCCCCATCCCATCCTGCCTCCCCCATTACCATCACCTGGGATAGGTACCTGCATCTCCCCTCTCCTTTCTGTTGCGTGTCTGCTGTTGCTCTCTCCAAATAATGGACTCTTGTCTTTACGTTTAACCATGTGTAAATGGACTAATGTAACTGCTGCAACTTACTACTTCAAATGTTTTATGCTTGAGATGTTTTCCTAAGCCACATATTACACAGTTTTTGTGATTCCAAAGGCAAACAGGCTCTTGCTTTGATCAACCGGCTGGTCACAAGTAGAGGTGTCGTAGCATCTGAGCTGTGGAATGGAATCGCCTGGTGCATTCCTAAACAAATTTGTGGAAGGCTTGTTTAAGATGGGCAATGCTGTATTTTGCAGATATTTTCTAACTAAAGAAACTGAGGCCATCAGCAATGAGATGGCAAGGTCGTGCAGAAACTCTTTGGCAGAGATAAGAACACAGAAGCCATTCTCAATCTTGTGGTGTGACTCCCAAGACTATTTATTTCTATCTCCATCTCTCTATATCCTCCCCATATAAAGTGTGAAAGAATGAGAGAGGCAGCAGCTGTCTTCCCAAAAGTTAGGATTTGAAATAGGAACTTTTTGGAAAGTTCTCATTAAATCCCTAGGGATGCCAGATATAAGGCGTTTCCTGGGACTCTTAAAGGTCATTTGTTGAACAGTTTCTTCTAAGCATATATGACAAATTATTCCCTTGGCAAAATAAACAGGATGCAAGCCCTTTAATTATAATATAGCACTCAATATCTTTAGACATTTCAACGTTTCCTATGTATCCTACACATTTCATTACAAGGAAAGGTTGAACAGAATTAAAAGGGTGACATTACCCGAAGATTGATAGTTTACCTGTCCAAAAGGGAAAAGTTGCAGTACAAGTGAGCACAAAGGAAAGAAGGATCCAAACCAAGTTTTGATTGCAGAGGGGACTTGGATAAGAGAGTCTTTATTATCCGCAGCTTTTAGCCTTATTTACCATCAGGCTATCTTGCCACAAGCATGCTTTTTAGTTCTGACAGCTCTGAATTATGACCATTGTGGGATCCTATCTCATTAACTGAAATGGGAGAATAAAACATCAAACAATCATAAAAATAATTTGGCACTGTGAAACCACTTAGGAGCAGCTGTCAAACAGGTTGGAAGATAAAGTTCTAAATAAAAAGAATAGAGAGAGCTGCAATGTCCTGCCATATGCTTCCTCTGCATTATAGACTCCTTAATAATATGAAGTGCCTGTGTTTATGCAGAATAGGCCAGACACTCCATATATGATATTGATTATGCCTTAACCCCAATTTAGTAAAGACATACTCCTCCTTTTCCTAATCAGATATTGCAGAAGCAGTTTTCTGAAAACGTCCCTAATGCCAAGACATATTTTATCTCCGAAGGCTGTGGCAGGAGATAGGGCTTTGTCTTGCCTGTTGTCATGGCTTGGAGCCCAGTTTTAGGACAGCAAGGCCCCTGTGGGGCTCTTCTCCAGCAGTTTTCATCCAGCAATTCAAAAACATACATCTTTATCAAGCTGTTGTTGTCAGACAACATTAGATAATTAATAGGCCATTTGTCAGCCTGCACAAAACATGTTAAAATCCCAAACACAATCAGGATAAATATAGTTGCCTGCTCTCTGAAGGCTTTTTGTTCTGACACGCAGGCATTGCAGGCAGATATTTACTATTAAACAAGACTCATTATTAATCACATCTAATGTTAATTAATTAACCGCCTCTGTGCATTGAGGGCTTTCTGTGACTTTCAATTGTTTTAAGGAGCTAATTGGTAACTTAGCAGTTTGCATGGAAGTTGTTTCTTGTTCAGTTCACATCAACTTTTTCAGCTTAATAGAATAACTGTGTTCATTAAATATAAATAAAATGGGATATTTTTAGCAGCGTAAATTAATATTGAAATAAGCCCACATGTGAACTTTTTAGGGAATGTGTAATGATTTGGTTCAGACCCCCCTTTACTATTGGCATCGCTGAGTTAGGGCAGGTGTGTAGATACAAAGCTCTGAGGGCTGAAAGCCAATTAGGTGGGACAGAGATGATATTGTATCATGCCCCCACAGCCCAAGCAGAGCTGCTGGCATATGCTGACCACCTGGAGACACCACAGCAGCCTTCTTCAGCTACCAGCACTCGGATAGAGCTGCTGAGGAGCAGTAACTACAGAGATGTCTTTGAAAACTGATGCCGTTACTGTTTGGTCCTAGTTCTCCTTAGCCCTACACCTTGGCTTGTCATTGAGCAGTGGAGAATGAGCGTCACTCCTACTGGAAAATGCCACCAAGTCTGGTTTGCATCCTCTTTGCCTGATATGTTTGACTGCCTGACGAAAGGAGCTATTGAAAAGCAGACCCTTTCCACTGAGGGGTGGAAATGCTGTTTATTTCTCATGAAAGGAGAAGAGGCAGGACTTGCCAACACAGGTTAGATCAGCAATCCACGTGGCAGCCGACAAGGCAATGCAACACTTGAGTAATCGCTTTGGCTGCAGAATTCCCAATGAACTGAACAGGAGGGACACGGGCTTATGGTCTGTATGATTTGGCCCAAGACTGTTTGTGCCTCTTGATAACGCTGTGAACAAGTGTCTTTTTTTTTTAATGTCTCTTCTTAATGTTCTACGCTCTGAATGTGCCTTGGATGCTGTGATGGCTTGGTGTGCCAAGTAAGCGCGCATGTAAGAAGAATTAGCTTGCATAACCATATAAAACCGTTTTGTAGAAGTAGGGGTGGGTGGTATTGCTTAATTACCTGTTCCTAGAAATTTTGCTCCTGCAAACTTCCATAGAAATCAGCAGGAGTCCTGCATATAGAGAGCTCATAGCGTTAATCCCAAACGTAACTTGCAAGAACTGCCTTTCCTTCACGTTCCCATTATATAACTTGGGGTTGTAAGTGTCTGGGCTACAAAAACTATGAATCTTTTAAAATAGTCACTGATTTCATCACCCACTAAATAAAGATGACATTTTTTTGTGAAATATTTCATATTCAGTCTGTCTGTCCAGCCATGCTCTTGCACTCTCTCCTCTTTGCTGTGTCAATATTTGCATTACCAACCCTATTTTGGAGGGTTTCTAACTTGATCTTACATTTATTTTGGCGAAGAACGTGGAATACAACTTCTTACTCTGAGAGAGAATTTGTTTTAAGAGATGATGATGGGTTTTGACTTGGAGAAGGGCTGGAGCCCTTGAGGAAAATGCAGCCCTCCTGTGCTGGGAGGAGTTGGCTGCCCCTGGCTGGGAGTGTTTTCCTGCAGCCCAGCAGCACCGCAATGGGAAAGAGATGTCAAGGTCTGGCAAAGGTGGTCCATGTGCTTCTCCATTACCATGGGGCACCACATTCCTATTCAGTCTGACAGTTTCGTCAGTGGGGAATTACTCATGTAGAGGAACTGGGGTTTTTTAGCACTTTGTGGCTCTGTAAGTCTTGGGTGCGTGTCCTGCTGCCTCTTACCTCCAGCAGGATCTGCAGGTCTTCCCTGCAGGAAGAACAGGCCAGTCTCTGCATGTTGCCTAAGGCTTCTTAGGGGTCAGCTAGCAAGTGAGTCCTGCTAAACTATCTCATTGCCCAGATCTTAATATTTGAGTTTGAGAATTGCATTGTGGCTCAATTCTGTCCAGCTTCCTGTCAAAAATACCCCAAATAATTAGGGAAATGGACTTTTTGGGGTCCTGGATGCAAATACAGTTCCTGAAAACTTTTGAGACTGTGCCTATAACTTTGTATTTTAGCCGTTTATTCACAGATATATCCAAAAAAAAATCTGTCATGTACCTGTGCCAACAAATATATTCCTATACATGTAGATGTTCATAATCACACACAGCTATAGGTAGATATATTTCCGACCTACATTTACAATGTGTGTGTATCAAGTATTTCCTTGCACAGACATACCTAGATAGCTCTCACACAGGGGAACTGCAGAGCTTGGATCATTTTAGTCCTGCTGAAACGCTGACATCAAATTGTATGAAAGGGGGTGCTTAGTCCAAAGTGAAAAATGTCCTTTAGCTAACAAAGCCTGGTGCTGGGATTAAACTTAAATCAGTGTTAGCATTACTGAACAAACCTCATTGGCTAAAACCATAAGTGTTGTATGAAGTTGCAGTATATTCTCTCATCGTAAGCCCAACAATATGCTTCAATTAAACACATGTCACAGGCACTTATCCTGAGAGCATGAAGCTGTTGCTGCTGGGAAAGTTTGGTTTTTGTTCGTAACTGTGGCATTAGGGTCTTTGGGTGGATCACACCCCCATCCCTTTTGGGTGCATTTATCCAGGCTTGAATTTTAAGGAGATGCTCATCTTGTCCGTGTCACCTACCAGAGGTGTTAGTCACATTTGGTTGTGTGTTGAGCTCTTGGTGTATGACAAAATAAAGTACTCTCTCCCAACAGCCTGTTCATCGCATCATGTGTTGCCCGCTGCTGTGGGCTTGCTGTTGCATTCCCAGGATAGCCCACTCATCTTGCCTGTGGCCCCTGGGGCTCCAGCACTGCCTGAGACCTTTGTGCCCACACTGTGGCTGGCCAGCAAAGGTCTGCCCTGCATGGAAGCTGTAGCTGCATCGTTGTCTTAGTAGTATGTGTTAAAAAAAAAAAAAATCCAACAAACTGTGTATTTCCAATGTGGGCTTCCAGAGATGCAGGATTAAGTGGTTAAGTAGGTTTAGGTCAGTGTTTCAGGCAAGGCACATACTTGAGAAATAATATTTGTATTGGCTCTGTGCTAGCAAATATACAATCAAGAGACAAACCAGAAACTTTTTCTTTCAAGCTGTTTTAGAAGGAAGGGATATTTCATTTCCCAGATAGACGAAGAAGCTTCCCTCATCCAAACTCTGAGCTGTGAAACACTGTTTCAGGCAGAGAAACACCCTAAAAATCATGGAAATATTTAAAAAATCGTAACATTGAGCTCTCCCTCCTCTGTAAGCCCAGATGAGCAAACTTCCAAGGAAGGAGATGAAAAGCACGGCAATATCTACAGAGAATGCAGGAGTCTGGCACAATCTGAGTTTTCCCCACCTGTTCTGGACCGAAGGCTTGCAGCCGTCCTCAGTCAGGGTTACACCTACACCATCAAAAACACAAAAAAGCCCCTTAGCCCAAAAGGCAATTTTATTGAATCATGTAATGATTACCAATGGTACCTAAGACGGACCAATAAGGTTATAACCTAGGTTTCCGTATGGACTTCTAAACAAGCTTGCCTGGGGTTGGGTAACAAGAAATTTAAGACTACCTCCATTCTAAAAATGCAAAGCTATTTCAAAGCAAGAAATAATTCTGAAGAAAATTTGTATATGCTTGATTGATTATCTTATTTTAATCCATATTAAAGCTTTAAGTCTTTAGGTGTGGCTCTTTAGTTCTAACATCTCATAAATTATGGCTATAATGAAGCAGTCATTTATCCAGGACTGATGATAAATGGCTTGCCCTAGGAGGAACTAAAGAATAGGCAAGTAGATCATTTTCATATTTGGTGAAAACAATATTAAGTACCCAGACCTCAGTGATTGCCCTAATAAATGAATAATCTGAGGTGAGGGGCTTGGCAGTCAGTGTAAAAAATAACCTGAGCTTTCTCTGTCATTTGTCAGGCTTTGCTATGACAGCATGCATTATGGGTAAATGAGCAATCAGCAAGAACTATGTTATGGCTGGGATGTTTTTGAGAAATTTATCATATGCATTGCTTGGTACCTTTAAGACCCTAAGGCTTAATGGCTATAGTGCATGACTGCAAGCGAACACAGTTCTTATTTACCATCCTATGCTTCATTTGCACTGGATCCCCGTTTTTTCCATGTATTAGGGGAATGAGCCTCTGTTAGTGTTGTTTCCCAGACTTACTTTCACTCATACAGGATATTGTAGCCTGCTCCATGTTAGTTCTAGGCACAACGATATTTAAGGGATTTTGAGGATACACTCTGCCCAGTATGGTTGAGATGTCAATTCATATTTAATGAGCTAAGTCAGTAACACATGGATAGGATGTGTAAGAACAAAACCCAGGGGAAATGCAAGGAAACACAATAAAGTGTTCCTCCAAACACCTGAAGTGTAGTGGGAAATTAGGTGCTGTTACCTCTTAATTAGCCATGAAACATCCGGGTACAAAGCGGGGACCACAGCGAAGGGTGTTAGCAGGTGTCTTGGCATGATATAAACCTATTTTTCCAGACTGCTTCCCATGGGAATGCAGTGCCAGTGGTGTGCTACACGATGCAGTGCGTGACGGCTTATGGCAATATTCAACCTTTCTGGTCAAAAAGTGCCCAAATTGCTCCTTTCTGCTGCTGAGATTTAGCACTTTATCTGACAACTCTTCTCCAGGCCATTTCAGCTGTAACTTAGCGGAAGAAAAGACACAAAAGCAGTGAAACTCTTATTTTCTATCTCCTGCATAATCATTTAATGGAAAGATAAGGCATCAAATGATGGAGCAGAACTGGGGGGACCCAGATGTGCTGTGGCGCTGGGAGGAGCGGGCCAGCGGTGCTGAGACTGCACATGTGGAAGGGGAGTCCCATGCAGTGGCCGCTTCCAGAGATGTTGACATAAGTGATATCCTCAAGTGGGCACAGATGTTGAAATCCAGGACCTGGATTTCTGTGAGACTTCTTAGTTGTGACCAGAACGGACAGGAATTTCTCTCTCCCTAAACAAACACAGATTAGCAGGAAAAGCAGTGAGGCGAAGGAATGAGCAATGAAATGTGCTCTTTTGCTAGGCTGAGGCTTGTGCAACAAAGCTTGTGCTGGCATCACACCTACCTCTTCATGGGATGGCTTTTCTCTTAATTTTCTTAAGGTTTTTTGGAGGAAGAAGTGATGCAGGGACACGAATAATTTTTTTTTGATGTCTGGAAAGCAAAACTTTGTAAGCCAAGTCATGATGTTTTCCACTGGCAACAAAGGCTGTCAAGATGAAGCTTTTAGGGGAATTCTTATCTATAGCTTTCTGTTTTCTGCTCTTAAGGCCTCATCCTGTGAGGTGCTGAGGATGCTACCAGCAACAAGACTGTCCTTGCTTACTTTTAAGCTGTGTGTTCTGTTGTTTTTCAAATGAGAGCTCAGACGAACGCGTTTGTCGTTTGCTGAATCAGGGCAGAACTACTCAGCATACACCAGGATGAAGCCCACAAAGTTTCCTCTCCGTCCTGCTCAAAGTTTGCCCTTCTGCTGATGTGCTGTCTTGCCAGCAGCCACAACTTTGGATTTTATTGGTTTTGTATTTTTTTTTTTTACTATCATAGAAGAAAGGAATGTTAGAAAATGCTCTGATCTAGCTTTTCTGAAAATTTAAATGCTACTCTGACACAGCTTTCAATATCTCTTTACCTGCTGCCACTTATACCTTTCACTTCTCATTAAGGAAACGAACCCAGAAGATTAAAGCACTCCCAATTTAGCTTTCTAAATAGGAAGTGAAAGTTGAAAGCAGACCAGCTGAGAATAAGCGCCACTGAGAACTGCAGCTGGGCTGATGCTATTAGAAAAAAAGAGATCACTTCTTGCTTCTGATCTGTCATTTAAGCAAGCTTGTTTATATATAGGTCTGACATCAGATGAATATATAGTGACCTTTCTCATTGAGATGAAAAGTTTTACTTTAGACCGATCAGATATCACATCACTAAATACTAAGAGTTTTATAAAAGTAAGGCAACAATGCTGTCTAAAACCAAGTTCATCTTTGTGGAGCCCATTAACGTCCCAGAGATCTGCACAGGACTGGAGCCTGAGATTGGAGACAGTGATTTCAAACCCTCTTAAATGAATTTTGGGAGACTGAATCTGGATCCTGACTGACTAATTTGAAGGCCCAGAGCGTGGAGGGAAAGGAGGGCAGAGAGAGGTGGAAGGTTCCTGATGTGCATCCTTACAACTTATGCTTGTTTTTAGTATTTGGCTGCTGTGCTCGTTACAGTTGCCTCCCTACACATCTGTATCTGTTCAAAGTTGATGAAGCAAATAGGAACCCTCCAGAAACTGTGGATCAGATCCTTAGGGAGCATGACTTGGAAGCAACACCAGACCACACTTAGCAGGAAGGAAATCACTGCAGGTTGTCCATGAGGCACAGATGAGCACAGCAGAGGGTACCAGGAGCTCAGCTGCTCCAAGACATCTCTTTGTAATGCATACAGATGGAGAAGGAATTTAAAGCGGAATAAGATGCTCTGCTGGATCAGTGAGTTAAATGGGCTGAGCAGACATGGTATGATGACTCCTCGCAGCACAGGAGGAGTAGGAAGATTTTGGGGTGATGGGAAGGTATAGAGGGAGCAGTCATGTCCAGGACAGCAGCAAGCTCCTGCATGGCCCCAATTTGTCTGACTTTGGTGAGGCCGAGCTTGGCAGTCAGGACTAAGCCAGCTCCCCCCTTAACTGCTGTTCAGCCCCTCGATGTGAAGCCTATGTGAATTGGTGGCATGAGGGACTCTGCTGCCAGTGTCTGCTATCTTCTTGAAGAGCATCATTTAGCAGAAAGCAGTGTTGTCCCTTTGCCTTAGGGACAGAGGAGTGAAGGGCCCTGGGGCCGTGACATTTGCTGGGTCAGGTAGAGAGGGATCCCCAGGAGAGCTGAGCAACCTCCTCTGAGACTGTGAGACAGAGGCAGCACTTCTTCCCCAGAGGAGGGATAGGATATGAGCTCACGTGCTGATCTGTGTCTGAGTCTAAGACTTCACGGTATACCTTGGGTTTACTCTTTGCTTAGATTCAAAATGGTAACCTATGAATCGTAAACATGACCTTAAAATCGCTTGCATAATCAGGTTCCAAATGTCTAATGCTTATTCAGACAGGCAACGTCTATATACTTTTTTCCAATGTCCTGTTCTGTCTGTGTTTGATGTCTACAGGCTCTAATGTTCAAGAAAACAATTAAAAACACAATACAAAGTAGTATTTCTAAAGAGACTCTCAGCTACATGTATACGTGTAGTTTTTGTATGGGTATCTTACTACCCGTAAAATAAAGAGACGATGATGTTATAGACAGATCTCACTAAGCCGGTGCCAATAAGAATAGCTTGTAACTAAGAATACCTAAAGTGATTATTGGAAAGATAAGAAATATTTGTTGTATTAATATATTTGGGTTTTGCGATTTAGCTTTGTGCTTGAATATCTGATTCATCTTGCTAAATCTGAGTTAGTATCAGCAAATTGAAGGCTTCACTTTTTTCTTGAATTTATTTGATAGTACAGTCTCAAACTGAAAACCCAGAAATAGGGTTCACTGCCTGGTATTCTCTGCATGGGATGTGGATGCTAAATCTTTAACCTGGACTATGTTACGTGCTAAGTGATCTCTGTTTATACTAGAGTATGTTGCAAGTATCAGTTTGCTCTAAATACATTGCTTTTAAATAACTCCTGACAAAGAAAAGGAAGGTCTGAACGTACCATGTATCTTTTATTGCTTAATTGTTTACACTGATTGTAAATAATAATAATAATAAAGTAGACTGACTACAGAACCCCCCTAGTAAAATCCAGGAGCATTGGTATGGCAGAATTTCTCAGTTTGATGTGACTCCATCTTTGACAGTTCTCCTAAGGTAGGTTATTTTGGAGAAAACATATGTTTCCATTTTCTCTCCCTCGGCTTCCCTTTTAGTCCCCAGGCTCCACTAGGGTCACAGCAACATTAAGGCTTTTGTCACTGTGATTAATAGCTCTTTAGATCATCTTTAATTCACTCACTAATGACTGAGGGTCTTTCTGCTCTCCAAGTAATCGCGTGATGTATGAGCCGATAGTACACCTTGTGGCAGAGGTGAAAATCATTCAGGCAATGCAAATATTGTCACGGGGACAAATGTTTTCCCTGTTAATAAAAATTAATGAATTCTACCCAGGAGCTAGTTAAAGAAGCTCTGGTGAGAGAGATCCAAACATAAACAAGTTCTTGCTGCTTGGAACCATTAATTCAGTCTTTCTAGATATGTGAGGATTATTATTAGTATTTCTGCATCTACATAATAGATGAGACAGTGGCAGGTTGATTTAATTATACAAATGCATTGCACTGCAGGTAGATCTGTCTTTCAGTTATGCCCACGTGCTGGTCTTCACCTGAAGCTGTTATTTTGGTTTGCCATGGTTATACTATGGGTTTCAACATTTTGCAGTATCTAAATAAGCAAATTCCAGTTCCAGACTGAATACTCGCTTTGAACTAAGAACTGCCTTCGTCAGGATATCGTAACTGTAAAATGATGCAAAGATGTTTACGTTTTTTCCAAGTCCCTGTTACACATCGTAAAAGGTTGATGAAACAGGCTGTAAATTAATCGTCTGGAAGAGGAGGAAATGCTTCGAGTATCTTATTATATTTATTGCACACATATGAATAACAATAAACATGCTCCATCCCTCAGCCAGGTCACCTTACAGGGCAGTTGTTCCCATTCTGATCCCTTCCCTCACCCGGGGCTCAGGCTTCCGTGTGCGGAGTCATTGGAAAGGTGTGTTTCTTATTTACTGATGGAGCATACGCCATGGTTAATGCTGTTGTCTTTTTGTTTCATTTTGATAGTCACCAATTCTTTCTTCTGATGACAAAAAGCTATTGTCTCAGTGGAATAAATATTTCTGAATTACTTCCCAGTCCCAACCCTATCATTTACATCTTAGAACAAGAAAACAGTAAACTTTTAAAAGACATAATTTTACCTCTTCACAGTGCTTATCTACAAAGGAACATATTACTGAGGGGGGGAAAGAGCTCTAGTTGTTACTATTATTTCTGGTAGACACCCAAGGAGAGTAGCTAATTTGTTCTTCATTAATGCCAAGGACAAATAAAAAAGCAAGGACTGAATTATGCATTTATTTCCATTGTGCCTCTAACATGGGCTCCCACTCCCCATCATCCTCCAAAAGAATTCCCAAACCTTTGCTGTGCATTTCATGTGATACCATAGGGTGCAATAATATGGTTTTAAAAGAAGATGAATTTAGTGGTGAATCTTAATCGAAGGCAGAAAATTACATGCAGCCCCCCTGCTGAAAGGAGGATGGACAGTTGGCTACAATCAGAGGGGTTTTTTTTGCTGTAGCTCGACAATAAGGTTTTAGAATTGGTTCAGAGACCTGGGCAAAAACCTTAGAGTCAAATTTGCTTGGAATTTCAACATTATTTTTTTTTTAAACCTAGGCATGATGGCAATTCTTTGAATTGCACCAGTTGTCTCCATTTTGTGATGAGCTGAGCCAGTCTTGGACATCACCTTGAGT
Source organism: Burhinus oedicnemus (assembly GCA_008921705.1). Lineage (NCBI taxonomy): Eukaryota > Metazoa > Chordata > Aves > Charadriiformes > Burhinidae > Burhinus > Burhinus oedicnemus. The sequence goes on from VFFE01007869.1 coordinate 738,474, forward strand.
TGTGGGTAGCTGGAGACGAAATTCCAGCCTGTACAGCCCCTTGTGAAATGGAAGGTATATGGAGCTGACCTTTTGATTATTAGCACGTGAGTGTATGTACCCAGGTCCTCCTTTGGACAGCTAAATGCCACAGGGCCTGAGCTCAGCCCCTGGGGGTTGAAGGGCATTTTCAAGTGATTCACTGGCTTCGGATGTGTCCCTTACAAAGGTTTTGCACTTGCATAAAACCTCAAGCACTTGGATTTGAAATGAATAGGGGTTTTTTTACGTAAAAACTTTTTATTCACTGTAGAACATATAAGTATTCAATGAAAAGAACTTTTAATTTTTCTGTCAGAAGAAATGTTTGACCCTTTTCTCAAAATGCTGTGATAAATTATATTGTTTTGTATAAATAATTAATAAAATATTAAAAGAATGGCTATTCTGTACAATACATGTTCCTACTAAAACGTATAAAGCAGCATGTAAAAATGTATTGCCCTACTAGAGACGGAGCCAGTTTTGTTCTAGCAGAATAACTCTGTGGAAAATTAAGGATGATTCTCCAGTATGTTTCTGGAGATGTAACCATGATGTATTTGGGGAAATCAAAATCTGGATTTCACAGCTTACATCTAACTTCAGAAAAACAGGCTATATTGATTAAGGTTTGTTTAACAAGAAGAAAAAAGGAGGAAGGATTTCTTACTGGTCCCCAATGATAAATTGCTGCAATGTTTTCTTTTATTATCACCCTGCTAGTCCTCTACTGCTCAGCTCCCAGTTAGGCATCTAAATAAGATCCAGATTTGCCAAAGTGCTCGCGAGTCAGGAGTTTCTACCGCGAGACTTTTTCCTGAACTTCCAGAAGAATTAGGTAACGGAGACTGCCCGGTCGGTGTCACAGCGGGGAACCAGTCTGTTTGGCAGCCTTGACCCTAAAAGGTTTCAATTTTCTGGGTGTTGTCACTTCTGCAGTTTCAGGCATGTCTACGGAATAACGTAGTTATTTCTGTATCACCTCTTGCTGGAGAGCTCGTGCTTCTGGTGGTGGTTGGGGCAAGAGGGGACAGCGTCCCTCCAGAAAGCCGTGCTCTTTTAAAATACCTGAACTTCTCCTGTCACTTTGGGTGGTTGAATGTCAACCGCTTTCCTTGACACTGAATTACAAGCAGGCAGAACAGTCATTGCTAGAATAACGTTACTGAAGTTTTACTGGAGCATAATCTGCCTTTAGAAAAATTGTGATATTGTTCTGGTGGAAAGCTCTAACTCTGTCAAAGGCTGGATGTCAATACATAAGTATATGTGCACACGCTAATTATTAGTAAAGGAAGAGCATGGCATTAGGACAGCTCTTTGTGGGATAAAAGCCACCGTACCAAAAGTGGAGCAGTTGTCTCTCCACATTTAGGTCAATAGGTAGTAAATGGGTACACGAGAAGGAGGGCTGAAAATTTCATTAAACCAATTTAAAAAAGAAATATAAAAAATTGCATTAGAAACCGGGCATTATATGTTGTATAGGATGTGAAGGATTTATATTGGATGACTGTCTAATCTTCCGTGTAAGTGGAACTTCTTTGGCCTTATTTTGAACCTGAAGTAATAAAGAAGGAAATGAAAGCAAAGGTAAACTTAAAGTATTGTTTTACTCTAAATGCTTTCAGTAAAGGGCCTTGTTATCTAATGATTGGTACTAGATGGCTGGTATAAATCGTGGTGTTTGTTCCTTGCACTCATGGCGAAGGAAAGCAGAGGCAAAAGGAAATCAATTGGAACTAGCAGGTAACAAATGACCAGTCTTAGGCAAGCATAGCAGATGGGGAAAATAGAGTTGTGGGCATACATTATTAGGAAATGCAGTAGTGACTTTTCCCTGTTATTTAGGAAATGCAGCAAATAATGAATATTTTTGATGGAGAGGGCAGCACAGACAATTAAGAATGTGCAGATGTTTCAATATTGAACGGTATTTTCAATGCCTTCTTAGAAGGGGTTTTTGCCCTACTCAGTTATCAGTATCAAAAGGGGAACGAGGTGTGATGACAGCTCTTGTGGAGACCGGCAAGCCCACTTCATGCCAGCTCCCCAGGGAGAGCGCTGATGGACCCAACCCAGCAATGCACAGTTCAGAGGCAGCTCCGGAGTTGCCCAAGGTCTTGGGAAATATTCTGGCAATTTTGTGCCTGACTGAACCCTGCAGAGTGGCTACGATATTGCCGGACCTGAATGTAGGTGAGGATAAGTTCCAATAACTTTCAGTTCGGGGATCTCTGTCTTTACTGATAGGTTTTTATAGTTGTTCAAAAAGATTAATTCTTGTGGAGCATGAAACCCCTATAAAATAGCTCAACAACAAGCTCTGCTACAGTGGAGGAAGAGGGGTTTTCTGGAGATACAAGCAGAGAAAGGACCAACTGGGCAGCAACTCTTTTTACAAGGACCTGATGAGCACCTTGGCAGTGGGTACCAGGGCTGTATCAACTGGAGTTTGATCAAAAGTGAGTTATTATCCCCTTTGCTTGCCGTCAGCACCCAAAATACCAGTTTTGTACCCCTGGTGAAAGCAAGATTTTGGAAAGCTGGAGCCTGGGTGTAAGGAAGAAAAGGGTCCCATGGGGATAAGTAAGCACTGGGACCCAGCAAAGTGGGGAATCTCCATCCTTGCTGGCTTTGAAGACTGTCCGGACTGTGCTGTGAGCAGCCTGGCTGGGATTCTGTTTGTTCTGCCTGGAGGCTGATGGCCAAGGTCCCATCGGGTTGATCTGGTTCCGGGTTTGCCCTTCCGCTGTGCTTGCTAGGCTTCTTGGAGAGCCTAAGGGCTGGTCTGAGTTATTAGTCCTTTATGTGTGAGCATGTGCGTGTCAGTAATGGGGAAAGCTTGCTTTTTCTTTTTATTATTTTTCTCAAAGCATCTGAACAATATTCTCTGTATGTTGTACAGTGTATTAGTTCTGCAAGCAAATCCAAAAGTGCTACAGAGGGGACACCCTAACACCTTGAAAAGTATCGGTAAAAACTGCTGAAAGCATTAAAAATACATGAATCATAGGGTGAGAACTAGCATGACAAGTAAATAGGCATGACATAAAATGCCTCTGGAATCTGTGGGATATTTGCAGGTACAAGGGGGCTTCTAAGCCATGGTTCATTTACAATGTCTGGTTCCTCTCTCCAGGAAGGATTTCTAATAGATTCAAGGAGATTCCAAGCTTTTAGTAGGTCTTGGGAGAAGAAAGGCAGCTCTGTAAGGGAGAGAGGTTTGGTTTGTTTATGGAGAAAACTCGCCAGTCACGTTTCATATTGTGTACTGCTCGGAAGAACAACCGAAGGCTTTCACTCCACGGAGCAGACGGTGTTTCCGTACAATAGCTGCGGCCATTGTATGGAAACGCCATCTCCTCCACGGTATGAAAGCCTACCTGAGATGGTCTTGTAGCCTCCTAGAAAGCCCCCACTCCATCAGGAAAACATTTGTGTTTTACAATTAGATGCTGGGTTGGTTGTTTTTTTTTTTTTTACTGCCCCGGATCTGTTCCAGCCTGTGGCTGCAGCAGTATCTGAATGGTGGAGTTTTGCCAAAAGCACACAGCATCGAATACTCTGTTTTACCATAACAAGTGCAGAGGTGAATGAGTGCTGTCAAGAAAGCACCATGAATACTCTTTTCTGTTATTAACTGAATTTATTATTTTGCTGGTAAAAGCTAACAGCAGAAGGCGAACATTAATTTCACATCTGCATGAACTTGTACTGGAAATATTTGGAGGCTCATCGGGTTGGGGGGTAGAAGCAAGCTTTGACTGCTTGTTGCTAAACAAAACAGCTAAAATCTCAAATATTACCAGTCAGTCGTAACTTTAAAAATATCCGGAAGTGTATTTGAATAGGGGACACACAAAAGAATATCACAATCTGCTCAGGCTATTATGAGGAACAGAAATATGTTGAATAAATCATTACCTGTATTTATTCACCCAGCTCCTGTTCGCCTAACACCATGGGCTTGTGACACCTCGGTGGTGTAAAGCTTGGCCTCCTCTAGTTGCACATCAGCCTCACTAGTAGCTGGGATGTTGGATAAACGAATATATTTTTATTGATATTTCATCAACAGCTCTAAACATCTTGTTTGGCTCATAATAGCCAAAGAAATTGTAGTAGGTGTTTCACTGCTTGGAGTTTTCAGCCAAAGCTTTAATAAAATTACTACCATGGCATGCTCTATATAGGGAGGAATATTTAATTTACTTTTTTCATCAGGAAGAAAAGTCCTTGTTTATCCCAGGAGAATTCGATGGAGATATCTTCCTAGAATAGTGCGAAAGGAAATACAATGGTGCAAGTTGGGCAGAGAGAGATGCCAAATGCAAATTGACCTAACTGATGGGGAAAGGCAAAGTGAGCGGACACAATTATTTCATTAAAATATCTGAGGTGGGGTTATTAGTGCTAGTAAGTGACTTCTTTGAGATGTGGGAGGTTTGATGTGACCGTGTTCTCTCAGCTCCCTCTCTGGGAGAGGGGACTCTTCCCTTTTTGATTTCTGGACAGTGTTGCCTGGAGGCATCAGAGATGGCTTTTTTTATGGAGAAACAGGTTTGCAGTGCTGGTTATCTTCATTTATGGACCAGATTTTCAGAATGCGGAGTTGACTTCATGGAAGTTTGTGGTGGTGTGTGATGTTCTTCCTTTTTTTTTTAATTACAGAAGCAAATAGAAATATTTAAATTGGATCGTGCTAATTAGTGAAACTAATTATGTTTTCCCAAACATCTCTCTTCTTACCTATTCTGCAATGAAAAAATCATTTGCTCATGATGTAAAACAGGAGAAAGGAGATTGTCATGACAATTAGCAGCAATTAATGAGAAACTTTGAATTGCTTGGTGTTAACCTCAACATCTATTAGCAGGCAAGGCTTGGATTTGCCTGCTGAGGGGTGTGAGTACGCACAGCCTTCTTCCCTCTCAGAAGCGGAGCAAAGAGATGTGGGAATATGACAACAAATTAAAATGATTTCACCTATTCTTTTGTGAGTGTTAAATAGTTGTGTGTGCCTGCTGCAGATTCACATCTGTCATCATACTTGTAACAAATACAATGATACAGATAAGTGCTTTAATTAAAAGGAATTTTTAACTCTTTAGGGCATAGTTAGAATGACTTGAATAAAAGCATGAGCACTGCAGCTGCCTGTAAGGTGTTACTTATTTTCTGTGGAAGCCTGTTATATTTCAGAATTTATTCTTATTTCACACTAGAATGAAAACAAATCTTTGGAAACTTCTTTATGCAAGGGAGACATATCAAAAAAACCCAAACAAACAATTTTTTTAGATTAGTAAGATCAAGTTCCTTCAAAGAAAGGTCTTTGTAAAGAAAGGTTATCCTCTTCCCTGAGACCCACAGATGCATACGTACACACATATATATTGATATGATGGAGTCCACCTGTATTCAGAACTAGAAATGCAAGGATGCTTTTCCAAAGACGTTCCCATTTAGGTTAAATAGAAATGATTGAAAACACTAGGACAAGCTCATGCAATTGCATTTTGCAGCTTCTCCCCACACTGCTTGTCGCCCACATCCATGGCACATGTGAAATTTGTATGACAGAGCCTGATAATAATGCAACAGAGAGCATGGATGACATCTCGCCCCGTGCCATCAATCAGTAGTTTGCCTTTAACAGCAGAGAGATCTGTATTTAACTGATGTATTTCGGATTGGTCTGCAAAATGCTGCAAAGTGTTTTACATAATTTGGAATCTTGTGTGGGCAGTAGATAATATTCACGTTTAGGGATGTTTTCCTTTGGAGACATTTAGATTTGACGTTGTGAGCCACATGACCAGCTCCTTCCTTCGAAGTGACATGTGGAAGAGCTGAGAAACAGATCCATCTTCTGCACTGCTGCTTCCCTGTAATTGCTTCCTGAGAGCAACTTGTCCTGGACATGATTTCTGCAGCAATGTGGGAGGAAGTCACATTTAACCCACTGAAAGGGGAGATGCTGCTTGCCCTTGCTTTCTCTTCTGATTTATGGATTAATTGTATATTTGCTCTTGACACAGCTTTGTGTTGTCTCTGTCACGGTGGCTGGGATGATATCTCCCATTCTGAGGCTGCTTGGTGTTAAGAGTTGCACCGTCTCTAATTGAACAGCTGATGATTGATAATTGAATACAAGAATAGGCTAAAAAGCTTGGCTTGTTTAGCTGAGGAAAATGAAGGCTGATAGAGGTTATGACTGATACCAAAGGTGATAAACACACCCAGCAAACCATTTAAGCTAAAGGACAGTGCTGGAAGAAGTACAAATTGGCAATAAAGTGCCAATGAATATTCTGAGGCCAGAAATGAGCTCTCTAGCAATAAAAGGGGTAAAAGAGGACTACCTCCTCCATAGGAGCGATGCGGTAAAGACAATCTGCCCGTAGACCTGTGTGAAATGTGCCTCCAAACACCACGTGGGTGCTCCAGCATCCTGATGGACCGTGCCACCATGAGACCAATACTTTTGGTTGGATGTGTAATAGCAGGCATGGATTCCCTGGTGCTGCACCCATGTCTGTAACACCTTATCCTGTGGATCCGTCTGTTTTGTTGGTTTTCGTGCACTCGAAAGGGAACACCAGAAAGGATGAAAATATCTTGAGGCAAAAAACAGTAAAGAAACTCATTTTAGCATCTTTCCTCTCCTTTCTGCCACTGTTAGACCCTTTGGATTCCATGTGGAACGTGGCAGACCGAGGGGTAGGAAGCTGAGCCCTTGTAAGATTGAGATATTTGACATTGAGAGCTGGTGGAGTAGAATAAATGTGGAGACCCTTTGTCTCAAGGAATTTCATTCCTGAGCATCACGTTGCTTTACTCCTGTGATGTACGACCTATTTCGCTATATTCTCTGCTGAGTTGGGGAAATAATCTTAGAGAGGTGCTTTGTGTGAGGGTCTGGCATTTTGTCTCAAGCTGCGATGCCGGAGTTTTGTGCTTGATGGTGCTCAGTCCTCAGTGTAATAATTTTGCCTTCAAGAACTGGCGTTTTTCAAAAACATTCGTTAGCCTCGTTTTTCTTCCACTGACCTGAGTAGTAAACCCCGAGAGCGGAGTTAGCCAAGGTGGCTCGCTTTTGAGAAGCCTTTTCCATGCCCAAGGGCTCTGCATCAGGCCTTTCTTTGCCTGTGTGTACGCCCGAATTGCTCCGTGTGTCGTGAATTGCTTTCTGTCACCGCTTTTAAAGTAAAGTAGTTTGTTACTGGAGTTTGAAAGTGCTTCACAGTATTTAATCTAATCAGTGAAAACTTCCTTGTCCCATTATTTGGGCAATTTTGGGGGAGGAGTGGTTGTTTTCGTTTGGGTTTTATGATTTACACTTTATTTTTACGGCATGTTTGTTCAGGAGGAGGATTTTTCATTACTTTCCTTTGTAGTGATTGTTTTGTACTTTCTTGGGACAAAATCGGCTCTTTTGAAGGTCCGCATGCTTACGTGCAAAATATTGGCAGATCTCTGAGTCTGAGGAATGCAGTGGAAACCATAGTGCATCCTGTGCTTTGATTTCTGTAGATATCTGCGTGTTGGTTATGGTTACGAAGCAGAGTTTCTCGCTTCTCACTCCTACCAAGGTTAGCTTCTACAATAGTTTTTTATTCATATTAAGCTCATCGATACCCACTATGAACTGATTCAATTCTGTTCCGGACTGGGTTAAATTAGCCCTGAATCAGGCCTTTAAAGGCTACGAGCTACCTTACTGACAGTTCCTAATGAAACTAGAAAGATCACAAAACTTGAAAGCAATTGAAAGATTTCTGCTGTGAGGCAGCTGCATGGCTTTCTGGACTCCTACCACGGGGCAGGATAGATGCTCAGCACCTTAAGGAGCCAGGTCACTGGTAAAAACTGAAATAAAAGATTTTCACAAATATCTAATAAGTCCTTGGTATAGTTTCTTCAGTGAACAGTAGGACAAGAGTTATCTTGGCTGGTTATATGCCCTGTTTGGTTCTTTGCACTGGCGTGTTTAATTCGCTAAGAATAAAATTGCTTTACTCGCATGACTAAAATTGGATTTAAGTGACAAACCACTCAGCAATGAGCACGAAGGTTTTATAGTCTGATCTTTGGTCTCCTTGTAACAACTGAAATCCGCTGCCAGTAATAATGTGCATCGCCCTTCTCGATATGTTTGTCAGCAGAGTTGACGCTGCAGCTCAACTAGTTGGGAATCATATTTTATGTGTAGTTTATAGGTTGGGATTAGAGAGAAAGAGGACAGTAATACTCAACAGCTGCATGGATGTTGTCTGGGCTGGTTTGCATCTCCAGGCATACAATCTGAAAACAGCCAAACTGCTAAAATCAAAGAAAACTTACCAAATCTTTTTTATTATTATTTATTTTTTTTGGGGGGACACTTATTTTTGTGTTTGATTGTTTGTTGTTGTTGTTCTGGGTAGTCCAGATTAATTTGCCTAAGCTCCTTTTCCTATTTATTTTTACGGTTGCTTCTCTTCTGAGTGTTAATTTGCAAGATTACATCTTGTTTAAATTTCCCCATTGTATGCGTGTCTTTAGCTTATTTTTCTGCGTGTTATTTTCAGGGGAAGTGGAAGGGGGGGGTGGAAAAAATAATCCTGCGTCATTGAAAATAATACGAGCTCTGAACATTCTGATGTCCATCAGGTGGCTCTTTTGTGCTGGAAGGAACACAGTTTTCCAAAGCCACTATCCAGCAGAAACCCTTCATGGGGTTAATACTTTGAATTTTGCTGGGTTTTGTCCCTACTCTCCCATGTTTTCCTTCCCCAGCAATATATCAACTTGCAAACTCTGGCAAAAATGCGATTATGCACTTGGATCCTGTGAGTTAAACTTCCCCAAAATGGAGACTTTTTAAGGAAATCCCATGGTATTCAACAGCGTACAGCAAACCGCATACACCAGGTTGGCAAAGCAGCGCTTAGGGGATTTTTTTTTTTCTCCTTTCCTCTCCCTGGCCCCATGAGACTCTTGCACTTTAGGGCCCATTGTCTTCATTTCACTCATCTCGCGGGGTCCGTGGGTCTCACTGGTGGTGAGAACAGGACACTGGGGTTTCTGCATTTAAATACGGGCAGCTTGGCCTTCTCTTCTGCAGTAAGAGGCTAGAAAACTACATTTATCTCTTGCTGCTGGTGCAGTGTAGCTGGTTTTGACTTTCTCAGGCAGCCTCCAGGTTGGGTACTAGTTGTTTAGGGCTGTCAGACCACTTACAACCCACTTTTTTGGTGTTTTGGGGTTTTTTTTGCCCCAGGAAATAAGTTATGACAAATCTGTAAGCATCTATTCTCTCCATCGCCATCACACATTGCTCTGATTGTTGTGTAAACACTGCTGCTTGGGATGCACCAGCATCACAGGCCTCCTAATTTGTTGCACTTGGGTCTTTTTTTGTAAATATTCTCTCTGTGGATATTAAATAGTAAGCAGATGTCCATCAGAAAACGTGCTTTATAGGCACTCTTTTGTTTGACAGAACTTTGAAGAGTGGATGCGTATTGCTTACTACCTTTTATTTTTTGAATCTATTTATTTTAACAAATCAGAAGTAAAAATAAAAAAACCCAAACCCACCAAAAAACAACCAACCCCCTCAAAAAACCCCAAACTAAAAAAAACCTCAAAAAACCAAAACCAAACCCCCTCCCCCCCAAACCAACAAAAGATTCTCCCCAAAATTATAATTTAAATTATAATTTATATTGCAAGAGAAATTAGCTGGTTGTTCCCAATCCCTTATTCAGCTTAGAGTAACACAGATGCGCGATCACCCCCCCGACACGTAGGTGTACCTGCAGAGATGTGTGTACGTGTGCTGGGTGAACGGCACGTGTGCCACTGCTCCCAGGCTCCCTAAAACAGTGGAGCTGTTACCCTAAATAAAATCTGGCTTTTTCACAGCAGGTGGGCTTTTGGTCACTGATTTCAGTGGATGTGGACCACGTCCTGATAGTCTGGCTCAAGTCTGATGGAATCCACTTGATTTTGCTGAGAGCAGGGAGCGCTGCTGTTTGAACTGAAGTCTCCTTTACTCAGGCATCTGATTTTGGCTGAAACTTCACGTATTTTTTAACGAACTCTAAAATGAACTTGCCAAATGACTTTCTAACCTCAAAAACTATTTTTGCTACTTCTACTGTCAGTCAATAACACCACAGAACAGCGGCTCTAAAGCAGGGAGGAATCGCAGAGGGGAGCTCTTATCAATATATTTCCTCAGTGAAAGCTTTATGTGGTACCTCTGGAATCAATAAGAGATTTGTCATTGATTTTGGGAAGAATACCTTGATTGAAAAGAAGAATCAGGCAAATCCCCTCCTCTCCGGATGTTTGATGTATGGCAGAGGATGCACAGTTTTCTCCAACGCTTCCCAAGTTCGTAATTTGTATTTCACCTTAATGCCACTTTGTGAATTTATTGGCAGCCAGAAGCACTCTATCAGGGTTATAGAGTTTTGCCTACCTTTTGGTGGTTATAACACTCTTTTAAAGGAGTGTTTAGTTATTTTTACTTAGGTGAGTTGGTACCAGCCTGCCACCGGAGCAAAGTCATATTTCTAGGAGACTAGGAGAATACATCAAAACTCTGCTAGCACTTTCATGGATGGGGGGATATTTGGTTAAATAGATGTTTATCTGGGAAAGTCATCATCTGGCTAGCAGCATGCTGAATGTTTCTAAGCAGCTAACTTATGTATACTAAACAAATTTGGTTTGGCTGCAGCTAGAGCTACCCTGTGGAAATTCTCAACATACATTTGTTTGATTGAGCTGTCATTTTCAGTTGATCTGCTGATGATCTGTGTCACTTTGTTTAAATGTCCTGGTGTTTTTTTTTTTTATATACAGTGCAAAACCAGTCCGCTTTCTGTGATGGATTAAATTGAGGTGAAATTCGAGAGTTACTCCTGTTTTCGATTTCTGTGCTCTGAGACAGGTGGGCTAGAATGACAAAGAACTTCACACACAAACACATTAAAACCAAAATGGAGTGGATGCCCTTATGATTTAAAACATCCGTAGATGTGTCAACTACCAAATGCTCCCGTTCAAAGAAGTTGCTGGGATTTGCACTTTAAACAACAAATGGTATTTATTTGGTCTATCCCACTCAGCTAAAATACCTGGATAAAAACAATATTGAGCTCTTTTTCTCCTGTAAAATCCCCTGTGGGTATATAAGTGCTGGGGGTTTGGCCTCTGGTGAGAGAACACAAGGTTACCCCCAAGATGAAGTCCCTGGTGAGCAGCAGGGAATGGAAATGGGCTCTCCTGCAGGGTGGGAGTCTGTCAGCCCAGTCTGGGAACTGGGCAGCATCTCTGGTGGTCTTAGCCCTGCAGATGGGCTTTTTGCAGGCACTTCCTAATAGACCAAATCTCGTTTCAGCCAACAGCACCTGGTTCAGGGTTGGTTTTGCAGTTTTGGGAAGCATAGCTCAAGCTTTGGGCTATCGGTTGTGCTCCCTTGAGGCTGGTACATGTGAGATCCTGGTGCTCCTGCTGGTCTTGCTCAGGAGTGGCGATGGCTCCGGCGGGGAAAGCGGGATGGGGCGGTGTGAGGATGGGCACAGCCAGCCCTGAGCACGGTACCTGGGAGAGGAATCCCATGGCCAGGCTCGGCCCCTAACCCCGCTTACTCCAGCTGACCTTTTCCTAGCCCCAGTCCAGAGCCCTCACTAAAATGCAGATTTTCACTGTGCCCAGCGGGGGCTTTTGTGCAAGGCTCACCAGATTTCAGTCTTTGCTTTTAGGAGATAGGAGCTCTTTGAATGTTCATTCTGCTGACCTCCAGCTTTTCCCATGAACGAACGCTCCGCAGAGCACCCGGACTGCGGCTTTGTGGGGAAGCAATGAGGGATGCCAACTCCAGACAACTTGCTTGTTTTCTAAACTTGCCACCGATTTAGTCTGTGACTGTGTGTCAGTTGTGTTCACTTGCATGGCTGTAGTCTGCTCGTGGGTGAGACGTAGGCATGGTTGTGTACTGAGCGCTCTTCTAACACATCCTCATGATAATAGAATCATAGAATGGTTTGGGTTGGAAGGGACCTTAAAGATCATCCAGTTCCAACCCCCCTGCCATGGGCAGGGACACCTCCCACCAGACCAGGTTGCTCCAAGCCCCATCCAACCTGGCCTTGAACACCTCCAGGGATGGGGCAGCCACAGCTGCTCTGGGCAACCTGGGCCAGTGTCTCACCACCTTCACAGTAAAGAATTTCTTCCCGAGATCTAATCTAAATCTCCCCTCTTCCAGTTTGAAGCCATTACCCCTCATCCTATCACTACGTGCCCTTGTAAAAAGGGCATATATATAAAATATATAATACTTATATTATTATATATATTATATGTAAGAAATAATATATAATACTTACATATTATTTTTTTTTTCTTCCTCTGATGTGCTTGGCGTTATGCATGGCCTTACCTAACTTGCTGAATTAAGGTTCACAGGAATGTGGAGAGGGTCAGCTACATACCAGTTTGATGTCTGCTTTGAAAAGTGCTCTGGGAAGAGTTGCTTTTATTTGACTTCAGCTTCTAATGAGCTTACCAGGGAAAGTTTAAACTGCAGCTTGTTGCTTCACTTCCTCACGCGGAAAATCTCTTCCGTGAGCAGCAATTGCATCGCTGCTGCTTGAGCAAGTGCAGCCCACGCTGCTTCTGCCTTACTCTGCTCTCCCGGTACAGACACTGATGCTACGGTGAAGGGTATCTGACAAAAGAGCTCTTTCGTGACCACTTATGGCTTTGTGAAGCATAACAGTCAAGCTTGAAAATTTCTGAGCATTGTTGGCTTTATTTTGGAAAAAAGGAATTCAAGTTGCTCTCAGAACAATGTTGGGAAAAGCCACATTATTTTCCTTGCGTTAAAAAAAATACTCCTCAAGCCATTTTTGCTCAAGGAACTCCATCACTTCCATGATTTAGGATGTGTCTCTGTGTATATATATGTAATATTATATTACATATACATTTTGTGTATGTACATTCTTGTCATTATAAACAGTACTTAAATCCACGTCCGTAAACATAAAGAGATATATAGTTAAGTACTCTTTATAACAGAAGATTAGTCCGTAGTGACATAATAAGTAGAATTAAAGTATATAACAACTGCATGTTAGTTTGAGCTTGTAGGGTCCTGTGTGATCCTTTGGGACAGAGAGCACTGCCCGGGCCAAGGTCTCTAATGGCGTGGCATCCAATTACACTAAGGCTGAATTTGCTCCATTAAGTGCTATGTATTTATTTAAGCTGTCATACATCAGCCTGCACATGAAAACAATAGAACTCGTGAAGATTGCCAGTTTGAGGGGGGCGGGAAGGGAAGATTATTTTTCAAATTTGCTTCCAAGTTATTGGGATGAACCAGAAGCTTTCAGAGTGCTGATTTATTGCTCTCTGCTAGCGGCTCACCAGGACCCCTCTGCTTCTCCAAGATCAACAGCTTCATAGAAAGTGATACAAGGTGTATGGAACAAAGAGTGGAATAAATTACATTAGCAGCTAACTTTCTTTACAGTTAATATATATCAATAAATATCTACAAAACGTTTGAGGCTTTGACCAGGAAGCCATGTAAAATAAACTGTAGTGCTACTCTTTTTCTTTCTTTCTTTTTTTTTTTTTTAAAGTCAAAATAGATCTAACTGATGTTAACTGTTTCACAGCAGGGGGCTCGTTCTGGTTTCACACTGGTGTCACTGTTGATTTTGGAGGGGGGATGTGATCAGAATGAGGACTGTCACTTCTCCCGCCTTACAACAGGCTACTGGTGCTAGGAGAACGCTTAGCATTTCCATACTGTCCTGCTTTGCATCTTCAAAGCACTGGGGAGAGATGAGCTATTCACCATGGAGCTCATCTGAGGCAAATGAGACAATATGATCCCGTGGAAGAAATGGGAAACTCAAGAGGGAATGGGAGAATTTGTTACTGGATATTTTTGTGAAAGCAACTGAGCGTGCAGTGTCAGAGCTACTCGTTCCCAGTATAAGCAAAGGTTCTGTGGTTTGATAGACCCAGGGAGACGAGAGCCCAGGAGGTCTTTCCTTTTAGTCCCGTGAGTGCTGAAATATCTTCTCAATCTTTTTTTAACTAGCTGGTCTTGAAAAACTCTGGTCTGTGCTGGTCAAAAACTCCCCAGTGGTTTCTGTGTCTGTAATATCTCTGTCTGTGAAGCTTTGGCTTGCCTGGAGGTCTCCAAACACATGAGACAAGGGCACCATTGGTAGTTGGGCTCCTGGTCCCTAGGAGCCACAGAGGAAAGGTTTTCCTTGCGAGAACAGCAACACAGATGAATGTAACCAATCTTGTTCGTTTTCCTCCAAAGAAAGAGGAAAAGGGGGTGCACTGAGTGAGGTGTTACTCTGTGTCCAAGTGAAGGGTGTAGCAAAAGGTATTTTTTGGCTGAGGTTGCAAATACTTGTTAAAGAGGGAGCGCGCACCTCCCGGCGCTTGCTGCGGACCAGCAGCAGGGGTGAGAAGCAAGAGTGGAAAACTCTTGGTGTTGAAAACCTCAAAGCAGTCAGCCCACAGAGAGCTTTACCCTTCAGAGATGTGCTAGGTGGAAATACGGCCAGCCAAACACTCTCGGAGAAGTTTCTAAATTGCAGGAGGAACAATTTTATAGGAAAGAGGTGACAACATCCTGGATTAGCCTAATTTCTGCAAACATTTTTCCTTTTCAAACAAGTCTCCTGACTGCTCAGCAAAACTCTTAAAGCTGTAATATTTGGGGTTTGGATTTTATTTTTTTTTTAACTTCTCTGAATGTTTTCCTTTTCCATGATTTTTTTTTTTTTTTTTTTTTTGGTAACATGGAAAAGAAAATGAAGCAGTTCTGAGAAAAGCGGGATGAGAAAGAAATGGGAGAGAGTGGAGAGAAAATGAAGGCTTTTCAGGGCAAAAGCTAACCTCTGTTTTTCAAACATCTATCTGCAGCAGAGGATGCAGATGGGGCATGGGGAGGGAGTGAGGCAGTGCAGCATCCCTCAGCCAGGCTGAAGGAGCGCGTGAAGCACCGTGGTGATGGAAGCACCGGACCCTCGTCTTACCTCCTTATGGGTGGTTTGGTTGCAAAAAGAGTAGTGTTTCCCCCTGTCCTTTTATATAAAGGCCAAGGAAAATAATTGCTACAAATCCTTGTAGCTCATCACACTTCCACATATGCCATGCTTTCTAGAAAAAATAAACTATCTCAGAAAGGCAATGGAGAACTGTAAGCGCTCTTAATGGGTGTAGTTTTCTTTTGCCTTCATCCTTCTTTAAAGTCATACTGCCATGGACTCTTGGGCTTGCTGTAGGGCAGCAAGTAGCTTTTTCCCGGTTGTGCTTGGATGCCTGTAACAAATGTCATCAGTTTCATGGACAAACCTTACCCGCATCACCACTGAAATTATCATTTCATTAAAGTCACTGGCAAATTCCCACCGACTTAAAGATACCCCGTAAATCCCAAGTTTGCTGGGACAGACCTGCCTTCCGAAATGTGCTGGGAAACACAAATAGATTTTATTTATCATAAATATTTTGTTGATATTAAAAATTAATAAGTGCTTATTTAAAATGTACGGCTGGGACAGGTGGAATTTGTTTTGTCAGAACAAGCCACAGAAGTGGTTGGAGAAATGGGCAGTGTCTGGAGCAAGGGGTAAGTCGGGTCAGTGGAGATAATGTAGATAAATCAGTTCAGAATGCTTTCTTGCTGGTACAACGAAACAAAAAAGATTTCTTGCACTCTGAAAACATATGTTGTATTGAGTGAGATATCGCTGAGAAGAACTTGTCAAAGCTATGTGTGCCAGCCAAGGACCTAGGCTTCATGGAGAAATGGAGACAAATTATCATCCATGTCCTGGAATAATCCTACCCAAAACAATGCTGTCATGCAGGAATAAAAGTGTTCCTCCATACAATCAAATAAAACTATCTCAAAGGGCTTTTTTTTGTAACAAATATGATGACTTTACTCACCCAAACAGGTTAGATATGAACATACACTGATGCCCTGCAGAATGACGCAGAATACACCCACACATGTGAGATGAAGTATAGCTGCTCTTAAGATTCATGATTTTCCAATCAGCTAAGTACGTCCTGCTTGTTACTGGGTGACCTTGTGGAGATATAACTGCAGCGCATGCTGCTGAGAAGTCACTTGCAGGAAAAATTGTGGCCTTGTATCTCCTCGGAAACAAATGCTGGAAACCAGTCTTGCCAGACCTTGAGTTTTTGAAGTGGACAGTATTGTAGGATTAATTATTTGATACTTTTCCTGATTAGTGTATTTGTCATGAATACTTCTGTTAGTGTTTCAAGGACTTAACTACAGTGTATCACAGTGTCACTCAAATATAATTAAGACTCTCTCACTGTAATTGCATAATTAAAAAGCTGTCTGGCTGCTAGTACGGAACCTTCTGTCTCTGCTCTACAGCAGCTCAGTTTTCCAGAGGCAACTCCCCAAAACTCTAGCTCTTCCTGAAATACTTGGGTATAGCATGCGAACGGGTACATCATCGATACTCTACTGTTTCCATTGAGCCTTCTCCGATAATCCCTCAGCTCTTGCTCTTTCATCCCCAGCTGCCTGCCGGTCCATGTCCTGTCCTCTTCCCAAGTGGAGTGCAGGTAGGGCATCCCTCTGGGATTCAGACAGGGCAGGTCCCCTCCCTGATGGTTTCCCCAGGACCCTTTTTCTGTCATGGTGTGACTATACAGGCGTGAGAGAGCAGCCGAGCCTTCACCAGTTCATTTTTTTTATTATTTTTAATTTGATTTTTTAGAAACCCATTGGTGTTTAGAGTGCCAATTGCTCAGCTTCTCAAAGCAGGTTTATGGGTGTTTGGAGGCTGATGCTGAAGCGGCTGCTGGCAGGAGGGGGTTAAATTCTTTTTTATTCATAATGTGCTTTTGAAACAAAACTTCATGACCCGGCTTTTTTCCTTCTCTTTTTTTTTTTTTTAAGTGATTACACTTTGCTGCATTATAAGGGAGTGAATGCATTTGCGTCTCAGGACTGTACTCTACCAGATACTGACATGTTCAACATCTCCTGTGGCTTACCAAACACATCAGGGATGTGGACCTCCCTCTGTTTTCTCATTATGCCAAATAATGAAATGTGGAAATAATTCTAATCCTTTCTTCTGGTTGTGCTGTACCTCTGAAAATACGATAAACTCAATCCAATTAAAAGTCATTACCTCTACAAGGCTCAGTCTCTATCTATAACCTTTGTTTTATAATTCACTCTGCTATCTGTCTTCATTATAATTTGGGAGAATAGTCATCTTTTATTACCTCTTTCTGTTAGAAAGAGGCATGTGATTTCCAGTGCTACTTTGTGACACATCTCAGTTTAAAACAGTAAAGGTCTACTAATGAGTAAAAAGAAGTTCCGTTACACTGATTTACTACATCAAGATAAAGTTTCATTTGCCTTGATTATAACACTGTAGGTTTAACTAATTGTTTTGATTTTAAAATGTTCTTTTGCAGAAATAGTTTTTCACAGTGTCGGGGACTGTTAAAGTGCGTTACCTTTTCTAATCTTACTCCAGCTGATACAGATTTAGTTAAATTTTGTTCCCAGTTAGTATTTTCTATCTATAAGTGGCTGATCTCACTAATTCACGTTTAACCTTCCCGTCCTTAGTTTTCTCCTAAGCACGTTGGCTTCTCGTGCCGTGTCAGTGTGAGAATATATGTCATGTTTACCATTATAGCAATCAAACAATGAACAAAAGCTGGTTCCTCTAATCCATTTTCCTCCCTTACCGGTGACCGGTACTCAGGGCTCAAAATTTCAAGGCAGATTTTATTTCTTCCCCCCCCCCCCCCCCCC
>VFFE01007869.1:757533-777585 GCA_008921705.1 Burhinus oedicnemus
CCCCCCCCCCCCCCCTTGGGTCTACTCCATGTAGAGAGTCACGAAGGACATTAGTGAGTACACGGTAGCTGCTGTAGCTCCACTTGGTTGAAACATTTTACTAAGATACAAATTTAAGGTATTAGTTAGAGTTTCAGCATGGTTTGGGTGCCGGTGCGGATCTCTACAGGCTCCTCGCTAGCTGCAGATCTGGCCCTCGGTATATCAACCCCTACAGCTGGCGTTTCCCTCTTCTCTTACCCCCTGCTCTGTGTAACCCAGAAAAGATTTTGAAAGTCAAATATATATTTATTCCATTGAGGAAACTTTATCAACCAGCACCAAAGTTTATTGGCACTAGCTAGTGATATAATGGGTAGTTTAAACCCTGCTAACTGCGAATAATTTTTCAGCGGTGTTTATGATTGCGGTAGACTCTAACAGACCAGAAGTACAGATAACATAAATATTTCTACCAGAGATGATTGTGCTGGAACTATAAATAAAATTAGGCTTAACTTGTAAATAAATTCAGTGCGTGCCAGCCAACATTTATAATTCTTTGTTGCTGCATGTAATACAGTAATTTATATGGAAAGTGCACAGGAACACAAGCAGCCAAATTTTGCTTTTCAGTTACGCAGGTGCAACTTCCCCCGACATCAAGGAGAGCGGCTCCTGTACAAATGAAAGCAGAATTTGACCCGTAGTCTCTCAGTGCTGGACCCTAATTAAAAGCCAGCGTCTGGTCCACGTCAGATGCTTTTGACTGTGTTACTCAATTAGACACGAATGACACTAGACAGAGCACCAAACGCTACTAGTTATTGTAGGGGCTGATGGTGAGAATTGCCAGAGCTGACGGGCAGGTCCCTACGCAGTTACTATATTATGACTTTGCTGGTCTAGTACCAACGCTTGGCAGTGCCGAAATTACCCTGTCTCAATGGCCTGATGCTCTCAAGCGCGTGTAACTTCGCTTCTCGCTCGCCTGTGGGCAGCTTTCTCCCAAGTGCTTGGTGCTCACCTTACCCTCAGGAGCTCGCTTCTGCTCCCAGCATGAGCCTCTTGTTTCAGGGGTGTTTTTTCAGCAGGCACAATAATTTAAGCAGCAAAAGCTGCTTCTCGTGCAAGGAAGGTTTTTAATTTGTCTTGTGAACTCTCTGCGCTGTTGTGAGTGGTGTGCATCTTGCAGAGAGGCACAGGCAGAAGCCACCAGCGGCACCGAGCCCTTTGCACGGGGCGCTCCAGCGCTGATCCAAACTGAGCTCCCTTTCCTTTTCACACGGACACCGCAGCCCAATGCGCAGCACCGTGAGAAGTTGGTGATTTCTGTACTTCAGCCTCAAAGCGCGCTGTGCTCAGGCTGCCTTTTTCGCCTGCCGTTGTCGTCTGCGCAGGTTTTCCTACAACTCCCTCTTCTGCCGGCACCGCAGAAGGGTTTGCTCGGTGCGGGAAGGCTTTGCCGAGCTTTGCCCTCTGCAATCTGCAGCCTCACGAGGACGGAGGGAAAGCTGAAATCTGGGCACCACATTTCCCTCTCATTTCCTTACATTAGCATCAGCCTGAAGAAATTTGAGCGACTTTGGCTAACTCCAGGACAGGCACTGATCTCGTTTGTTCCTTGGTGGAAGTCTAAAGTCATTACTTTGGATTTAACAGTCGTGTAGGAGAAATCAGAATCTGGCCTTTGGGGCCACTGCACGAGTGCTTTGGTCCCCCTTGCTCTTGTTGTGTGCTCTGTGAGCACGGTTTTTTAGGGTTGGACCTTTTGAGTATGTTTAGGGCAGCTTTTGTTTTCTCATGCTCTGTTACTGTCAAGCAATACGAGTATGCAAAATACCTGTGCATTTGAAGGCTAACGTTTGTGAAAGTATTTTTCTTTGGCAATTGAAGTAATTCAAAACTGCTTCAAGCGCCGTGTTTAGCTCTACGCTAGCTTGTAGTCTCTTTTGTTGTACAACCAAACTTTCTATTTGTAAACCAGTTTTTCTCTCTCCTGTTAGTTTTATGCTTTTTTTACTTAACTGGGTATTACTAGTTCTATTCTGTTTAGAATCTAATCTCATTTGATTAAGTCTGTCTGATGCTTTTCACAATAGGGTCCTGCCTGAGGCCCTCAGACTGTGTTACAATATAAATAATAAAAAAATAATCGCCATTAGGTCCAGCTCCACAGAACAGTTCTATGAATAGGGAGCGGCACAAACCAGTTTCAGGTATGTTAACTGATAAAACGTTCAAGTAGAGTAACGTAGCTCTTGGCTAGAGTCCCTTCTGAGCCTGGAGACAGTAACCCAATCTCTGCATGTTTCTAAAGCTAAGGATCCTTCTCTGCTGCTCCTCTAGATGATGTAAAAGTGGCCCCCTCTGAGCCATGCCTACCTGGTGTGGGACTGTCAGGTGGCTCCCATTTAGTTCACCACTGGCTATACACTCCTTTTGAAGCTAATGGGTTTTCTTCTCTTAATTTTCTGCTTTTCCTGACCTCCTGTGTTCTAGACCTATGTGGATATATTTTGTAATCAATCAGCCCCTGCCTGTAACAGATTTTTTTTTTTTTCTCTTTAATACTTGTTCAAACAGAAATTCAGATAAAGGTGTCCCATTTGTATGCAACAGGAAATGCCTGCCTCCTTTTCAGATATCCCTGCAAATACTCCATGCTGATTTCCTCAGCACTGAATAGAAATGCTAGGTCAAACAAATATAAATGCTCTTCGGGCTCTTTCAAGGATCCAATTCAGGGCTTTTTGGTGCATTCAGGTCCATCCTTGCCTTACGCTGGAGAATGGACTAATTCACTGATCCTATTATGTTCCCTCAAAGCCATCATTATTGCATCCTCACCAAAGGCTCGTATCAGGCATGGTCAACAGAGCTAGTGGAGCTCAGAGCTTCTGGCATGTGATGGACTTCTCCCATGGAACAGAGCCAGGTCTTTCTGGTGTCTGCTCTTTGGGGCTAGGGGTCATCTTTCTCACCTTTGAGAAGCTGCAGGCACGAACCTGTGTTTATCTTCTCATTGCAGAGAGACACTTCCACATTGATCTCAGCTCTTACTTTATTCTGCTCAGAAGATGATGGCATTAGAAACTCTTCTGAAGTAGGCTCTCTAGATGTTTTTGCTTCCAGTTCACCTCTTTCATCTGAAGTTATCAGCCATCCAGCTTGTGATTAAGTCACTGGTGGCCGCGTGCATGACTCCAAGTGCAGAGAACCGGATTTATGTGCTAGAGAGTCTATGTGTTAGAGGGTGGTCGCTTTGGAAATGTATATTCTCAGGCACAAGTTGCCTGAAAGAAAGGGAGAATGAATAGTCTGTATGGATAGGTTTCTGATTGTTAGAGGTGGCTTTGGGTCTGGAGATCTGGATGCAGACTTGATCGTCGGAGGACTTTGTGTGAACTTTGAGTTAAAGACCACCCTGGAAGTCTGATATGTGTAACAGGCTAGCACATGCCCTTGACGTGAGGTGCCGTCATGTGCCATTTCAGCTGCAGAAAGGCACGGTTTCACTGAACGTGCAGCCCAGTGTGCTTTTGAAAACAACACGCCTTTGCCTCACTAGCAATTGCAGCCAGTGGAAAGTGGTTTGGGTTGCGTTCAGCAACCTCTGCCTCTCTGTCATTAATGCCTTCTACCTAATTGCTCTTGGAGAGGAAGAGCATGCTGAACTGCTAAGAAACATCCGAATGGAAGGAAGTCCTCTTCTCCTCCCAGCCATGCACAGAAACCCTCTTGGTCTCAAAATGACCCCAGGCCCCAGAGTTATGGCGGTATCTTTGGCACGTCGCTCTCCCATCCTCATCAGGCACATCCCCAGCACGCAGCCACGTGGACTCTTTCCTGCTGGCATGCAAGGTTGTGTCAAAAGTGCAAATGCAGGTGTCCACCCTGGTCTTTTAGTAGCAATTAACCTTTCCTCCTCAGTTTCCTTTGAAGCTTGCTCATGTTTTTATTGTAAAATAGCGGTGAAGAATTTTACAGAGGCTAATATCTAAGCTTCCACATTACCTAATCTCATCTGTGCCCTTATCAGGGGCCTTGATTTTATTTCATCCCATTTCAAGCGGGATAATTACCGGACTTTAAAGAATCCATCTTGAATTTCAAAACTGCAGTGCTATCTGTGTGAATGATTTGTAGTTCACTGGGAAAATGATGCTTACCAGCACAGTCCCTGGGTCTAATTCTGAGTTCGTGAAGATTTTCTATCAGTCAATATTCCACGGTTTTGCTACAAGTCCCTCTGATCCATGTGGGTATAAATTTTAAGCGGAATAGTCCCACACCCTTTGAAAATGAAGACCAGATCCTGATTCATGTATGTTGATTTTAATATAGCTACTTCTATCGTTAATTTCACAAATATGTCTTAATGGTCTTCCTGTCTCTTGGTCAGTCGTAATTCAACTTCATGTTTGTTTTGAGGTTTTAAAATATATTTTTGCTAGAATACGTTGCTATTTCAGGCAGAATAATATTTCGGTAATCTGTTTTACCCACACTGTTAGGGCTTTGGGGCATATAGGCATTATTATATTTTCCAGAGCTTTCAAACTGAAAGCCCGTGTTTAACGACGACATCGGGTGTGGCTGCTGGAAATCAAAGGAGGCACAATAGACCCAGCAAATGGACTTGTCTCCCTGCCAGCCTTCCAGAGGCCAATTTATCAGCTGCAGGTTTGACCCTATATGGCTAAAAATGAGTTTAGCCAGAATGACTGAGATAAGTATAACCGAGGCATTTGAGTCTGCGAGAGAGAAATTAAACTGGACTGTCCCTGGGGGAGAAGAAACATCTGCAAAGCCGTGCTTGCTAAATGTTTAAGGCTCCGCTTGTGCCGGCTCGTGGGCAGGAGCTGCTGGCGAGTGGGGCTGAGGAAGGTGGCCCTTTGGGGAAAGGCACAGAGCAGGTCATCGCTTGCTCCGACTTAAACAGTTTGGCTGAGCTGCTTTGTTTGGAGGAGAGTTGAGTGCGGCCGTGGGGCACAGGGAGAGCTGTTTTATGAGGCACTGCTCCGTGGGGTGGGGACAACAGCGGTGAGCATGTGAGATGGGCTTTTTAAAGGAGTTTGAGTGTCAGTCACCCAGCTGTCATGGAAAATCTGTAGGATTTAGATTCCTGAATTTTTTTTAAAAATCCCTTCCAGTGAGCCATGTGCTTATCATCATCCAGATCACTTTCCTTGTGTGATTTCTCTTCCTGCACCCCATGTGTATACATGGGTTAGATTTTGGTGGGGTTTTTTTTCTTTTTTTTTTTTTTTCCTCCTGTTTCAAAACCAGCTGAAGTCTTTTAGGCAGGACTGCAATCTAAACAGTTGGGGGAAGACATCTAAACGGGAACAAGCCTGCCCCTGGGTGGATGCAGCATCGCTGTCAGCCTGTGAAGGCAGGGAGCACATCGCAGTTTCAGGGATGCTCAGGAGGCGCGGACCAACTTCTCTTGCCCGTCCCACCACGCTGAAGCAGAACTGTGTTTGGGGGCAGCAGCAATGCTACGGTGTAGCAGAGGTGGCTGCTAACGTGGTTGTTTCAGTGCAGGGTGAAATGAATGGTGACATCCAGGTGGAGCTGTGTCTCCACCCTTTTCACGTCTTCTTTCCCATCCCTTGGAGTTCAGGCTGAGTTTTGCTGTGGGCAGGAAAGTATGGGCATGGGCTCATAGGTGCTACGCACAGGAAAACTCTCTGCACCGGCGCTTTCATGGGCTCTTGAGCATCTTTGCCAAACTCGGCACCGCTGAGCTGTGACAGGCAGGACTTCTGAAGCACAAGCGATGGAAAAATCCCTCTGTGTGTCCTTCTCAGCTAAATGGTAGAGTCAGTCAAGATTTTCTATTTCTCAGAGCGCCAGGTATTAGAAAAGTGACAAACTAATCAATATTGGGTTCAATCGTTAAGTGCAGGGAGAGCCTGCCAAACCAGAGGCCGAGGGAACGGGTAGCTGAACTTTCTTGTGACATGTATGAGGTCATCGCCAGTGCCACATAAAAGAAAGAAAAACAGTTCATGGCTGTGAATAAATTGCTCACAGATGAAGAATCCAGTTTGCCAGTCATGTGATGGGAGCAATCTATTCAAATGATTTGTTATGTCCCAGTGTTTGTCTTAGGCAGTACCAGAAGCATGAAAGTACAGATATAAAACTGTGAGATAATATGTAACAAAGATGTGAGAGATAATGGGCTATGACCAGTTTCCAGTGGAAAAGGCATACGGTGCTAATCTACCATGGATAGTTTCTTAAATGAGCAAGAAATTGAAAGAACATTTTAAAGTTTCCTGTTTCTTCACTGAAACGGAGTCATTCTGTATGCCAAGCCCAGCGTAACACTCTAATTTCTGGGCCAACCATATTATGCAAATGTCCTCATGCTCCCATCTTAAATACCCAATCTCTCAGCTTCATTCCTTGGAGAATAGTATTCTCGCCTCTTATTTAGGTTAGAATTAAGTGGAGTGAGTTCCAGTGTGTAGGAAAAGTATGGTAACATTAATAGAGTTAAAGGAACGTAAAGAATTAAGAAGTCTTTTGGTTAGTTTGTCTTTTTGCTCCTTTTGTATGTATTATTGGGTTGAGTACTGTATTGCTGGTGCAGCTAAAGACCCTGCTGAAGTCGCTCAGAGTTTTTTGACAAAAAGGAATTTATAATCAGCCTTACATTTAGAGCTGTCAAAAATAGTGAGTTTTTCTTTTTTCCTTTTTTTTTTCCTTTTTGTTTGCTGGCTAAGCCCCAGAGATGAAGAGGGTTTTTTTAATGCGTTTTGGATCTGCCCCAGTTTTTTTTGCAACTGTAAGAGGAGAAGGTTCATGTTTTCTATAAGGTGCTGCTTGGATCCTGAACTTATTTTAGACTGTTGCGTTTCTTGGAGGTCAATGGTAAGACACTGATTTACATCAGCTGAAGTTCTTGCCAAGAGTTGTGTGGTAGGCTGGATCCTTTCCTCCAAAGACTAATTGGAGGCCATCAAACTTAATTTTGGCTACTTTAGGTTCAATCTGTCTCTCTGAAAGACCAGTAAAGCTTTCCTGCTTTTCACTTCACTTAGATTTCAGTTGTAACGTATAATGCTGACTTTCAATTTTAATTTCAAAGAGTATGCAATGCAAAGCGCTATATCCGGACCAGATTGGACAATAAGGTGTGCCTGCATATACATCTGTATGTAATTCCCTCGCTTGTGTTCAATGATGTAAACCACTTTTGATGTCAGGAATATTAAGAAACACCGTCTACCCCCAGGCCTACAACAGGGAAAGGCTCAGCTCCTTCCAGGCTGCAGCTCTGCTGCAGGACTAGTGATTGATGAAGGTGCTGCCCGCCTACCAAACTGTCCTCTCCATTTCATGTGCAGGCTGAAAGGGTTTCATATGCAAGATCTGTCAGCTATTTCAAATCCTACTGTTTGGCTTTATTTTCCAGGTGATGAATGTTTGTACGAAAGCTTTCCTGAACTTCCTTTGGAGGAAGTGCCAGAAGCTGATGGAGAGGCTGCAAATGTCCAGTGTCCAACATCCGTCAGCATTCAAGAGCCGTCTTCTCCAGCAACCTCCAGCGAGGCTTACACGCCAAAGGAGAGCTCTCCTTACAAGGCTCCGATATACATTCCTGATGACATTCCCATTCCTTCAGAGTTTGAGCTTCGAGAGTCCAACATTCCTGGAGCAGGATTAGGGATATGGACCAAAAGGAAGATTGAAGCAGGTGAAAAGTTTGGCCCTTTTGTAGGAGAGCAGCGGCCACACCTCAAAGATCCCAGTTACGGTTGGGAGGTAAGGCACTTTATGTTCTTTCGGTCTGTTGAACTCTCTTGTGTGTCTATAAACACAGAAATATTTGCAGAATTTGAGTCCTATCCTGCAGCAGCCAGGGGATATTTTTGTGCACTGAGACTACTCCGTGGCCTTTCAGGGCTTTCTGGATGGAAACAAGTATAAATTAAAAAAAGAGAAAAGAAAAGAGGCAGGAATTATTGTTGTTCTTTGTGCATGAAATCTGCCTGGGTGGATATTGGCAGGTGATGCCTCTTTCGGGGAAGGAAAGGAAGAAGTTGCAATGTTGGAACATTTCTGTACCATTTTTAATTTGCTCCTGTGCAGTCCCACAGTATGTCTGTGGGTGAAGGATTTGCAAACGACACTGCGCTATCTATTTGAAAAGAAGCTGGGTGCTGCTTTCAGGGTTGTGCATCGCTGCTTTCTGTCAACAATGGTTAGAATAGCCCTAAAATCTAGTCTTGTGTGGCCAAAAGTGCTATTGCAGAACCTTGTGCTACTTGGGGATTTTGCAAGCTGGGGGCTTGATCCTGCGTCCGTTTAACTTGATGAGAATTTTGCCATTTGTTGAGTGAAAGTACGTTTGGATGCTGGCGTCAAACCTAGCGCACATGGGGAGGATGTGGCTTATGTTACTTCTGCAGATGCTCTGAGGAAATGTTGCTTTTCTTGAAGGAGCTCAAGAGTACAGCAGTTGCCTCTTGCTTTCCCTGCCTTCGGGGGCAACGTGTTTTCCTCGCTGTGATATCGCTGCGGAGCTGGCTGACTTGCAGGTCCATGGTCAGGTCAGGGCTTCAGACCTCAAGTGGTGCACGTTGCTGGTTATGTTATGGTGTAAGAAACGTTCCTGCCTGGTTTTATTCATAGTTTTAACAATGTGCTGTAGAAACAGAGCGCAATCTCAGCTTTCCATCTGTACGTTTCCTTTGGTTTCTGATAAGGGGAGAAGTACAGGGTTAGCACGGTTCTCCAGGGGCACGACTGACCTCTGGAGAGTCAGGACGTTCATTTTCCCAGGAAAAATGGAGTTTTGCTGTGGAGCAGAGCCTTGCAGATATGGTGGAAAATGGAAGTTTGATTTGCTCTTAACTGTCCATAAATAGTCAGTGAGTTCATTCCAAACTTTCTATGCAGTTGATTAAAGTCTGGTGAGACCTGTGACAACGTGACAGAATAGTGTTAGGAGAAATTATAGACTTGGCAGCACTCTATCCAGTTAACAGACCCTGATGCAATATAATTGCTGGTGAGAAAGCTTTATTATTTGAAAAAGGCACCAGGAAGCCATAAAATCTGACTTTTAACCACACCAGAATTAAGCTCAGGTATTGATAACAGAAATTGGAGCAAAACTGCTGAGACATGGCTATAATTGCGGGCTTAACATATACCAAAATTAGTGTGCATTAGGCTGGATCCTCAGGTGGTGTAGTGCATGATAGCCCCACTAAAATCAAGAGAAATCCATCTTGATTTTCACACCCTTAGATGATGATAATATTCTGCAATATAAGAGACTAGTTTTCCTGGTTCATATACTCAGGATTTTGGAGTCTACGAAATCCAGACAAGAAATGCATATCTTGATAGCGCTGGAAGACCAGCTGGCGGATTGAATCCCTTTCAAGCTGCAGGACTCATGCCATTTGAATAGTGTTATGTATTTGGGACAGCTGGGGAGAAGTTATTGAAAAGTGTTGGAGCAAAATCACACAAAATCAACAGTTGAGTCCCTCTGCAATTTGGCCACTCATCTAGAGAAGTACTCTGCAGTGCTCAGAGGAGCTTGAAACAGAATATCTTTGCAGTAAGTGGGTTAAGTACATTTATTGTGATTGAAAGGAGCCAAAGAAATGCTGGTTACCAGAGTTAACGCAATGACTAAAATGGCATGTAGTGAAGGTTAAGGCTAAAGGACAGACGTGGGGGACCTGGGAGTGCTGGAGAAGACTTTCCCAGTGCCCAGCCCAGATGCTCATCATCCCACTGCTCTGGAAACCACCACTACCTTGGACCTGCACCTTGGGATTAAAAAAAGGGAGAAAGAAGCTGTCACTGGCGTGTGGGCTCAGGCAGTGTCAAAGGTAGCATGGGAAGGTGAGGGAAAGGTGTCATTTATTGAGGTTTAAGTAGGGTCTGGGGAAGTTAACCTTCTCTGGTGTCAGTATTTCTGACTGAATGGACGCTTTTGTGAAACAGGGCATTTGTACTGCCAGGTGCCTGTAAGGCAGTTAACAAACGAGGAGCGAATTCATGAAGTCTGCTGTTGCTGATATCAAGGTGAAATTTCATCATTATATTTTAAATGGAGGAAGGATGAAACTAAAGCCTCTGTATGGTACTGACTGTGGATTTAGGTGACTTTGTAGTATGAGAGGTTTTAAAATCTTTCTTTCCACAATGATACTTGCTTACTGAGTGAATTGCACTGATACTGTCACGATATTCTCTTATGTTTGATTATATGTAATTCCTAGACTAGTTCATGGCGCTATAGAGGTTGGCTGTGTCTGGTGGCTTCACAAGGCGAGATGTCTCAAACTGCTCGTTGGTCCCACAGGCCAAAGAAAACATTTTGCTGTGTCCTGACTTACTCATTTCTTCACCTCACATGTGCATTGCTCAGGGAAATACATAGCAGGGTTGCGGCATTTGTAAAGCTTGTGCATTTATTTAATTCTCTTGAATAGACTCTCTTGTGGCTACAGGGAGGATGATTAAGTTATTGGAAAAACCAATCTTTCCATTTTATCTGCATTTTTCTGAGTTTAACGTGAAACACTGAATGTACGATGGTGTTTGACTTCAAAGATGGTGAAGGAAGAATCTCTTTTCAAGAAAATAATTAGCATAAACATATTAAAATACTTTTGGAAGGAAAGCTGAGCATCTTCCTCAGCTGTCTTCCAATGCTGCATATATTGCTGATTTTGCTATGAAAGATTTGCTCCTTTTTTGCAATTGTTTAGGATTGCTAGGTAGCCTAGAGTCTTAAAGTAGAAAATTTCAACACACCCCACCCCCTACACGCACGTGCCAGGGAAGAGTTTATGGCTACACACAAATTTGAACTGTAACTACATTTTTGGAAGGGACATTTTTATTCCCTTGCAAAAGGTTGTCATAGTCTTGGCTATTTACATCTGTGGGACACTTCTGACTTCCAGTTTTTGTGACTGATGTCCATCTGAGTTGATACTAGGAGTAGCCTGTAGCGGTCGAGAGAGAAGTGGAAGCTGGAGGAGCTGCTGCTATTAAATTTTGCAGCCAGGCAGCTGATGATAAAGAAAAATTTGCTGCAGAAGGCTGAGGAATTTCATGGGGCCTGTTCCTGCATTCTCCTATAGCAAGACTCCCTATAGCATCGACGCAGAGTTTTGTCAGAGCACGTACAAGAAAACAATGTCTATTGTATCCATTTATATACCTCAGCCATAAAACACACTCTGGGACAAAGAGAATTTGTTGTGATATAGTTGTGCTTGGGTCATGATTGGAGTGCTGCAGACCAGTTTAAATGAAAAGCCATAAATTTGAATTTTATCTCATTTTGTGGGTCTAGAACCGAGCATTATCTAATCAGGTATTGGTTAGCTAAAGTACAAATCGAACAGGGGGTCACCGGACAAGGGGAAAGGTCGAGCTTTTTTGCAGTTTGTCACTGAGGTTTTAGTATTTGTCGGCAGCCCGAATATCCGAGGGGGTCGGGAGGCTGTTGCTCCATGGTTGTTTGAAAAGGGAAAATTGACTGCAGCTTAATCAACAAAGAAAACAAGCTTTTAAGGGATGGCAGTAATTTTTTTTTTTTTTTTAAAAAAACAAAAGCAAGGGAATACAAATTTAGTGATTTCATCACAGTTCATGCCCTGCTACGAAAAACAATGGGGAGAGTATTTCAAAGAAACCCTTCAACTAGGTCACCAAAGCACATGCACCTATCTTTGACCAGCTTCTTCCTGAGTACGTCAAATATTCAAATTCAGGCCTTTTACTGCTATAGCAAACTCAAAGTCTCATTCATAGGTGCAATTTCTTCACAGCTTTTTTTTATCCTAAACTCTTACTTCTTTACTAGGAAGATAAAAACAGGAGCAATAAACTCTAATAAATCAAACTTGTCACAGAAGTAAAAAATATTTTAGAGCTTTATAAAGCAGCCTATAATCTGTTTGTAGAGCAGAGTATATTTTCCTGTCGTCATAGTGAGGCTGAAAAACATCTCAGATTTGGTAGAGTATGTTTGATGCTATGACTTCTAAATGGAAATGAGAAGGCTGTTTGCCTCTTTGTTTACCTCTCCTCTAACAGTTTTGATATGCATCTTTGGGGAAAGCTGGGCAACTTCTTAAAAATTGTTTTGGAGTAAAGGTTTCCCACTGATCTATAGGGACTGGAATAGTTGCAATTTTAGGTTTCAATTCTGTGCTCTTTTGCTTTCTTTTGACATTTTCAAAATTTAGGTTTATTTGGGATTCTGGGTTCTAGGGGTACCATCTATCTTTATGAAAATTAAATAATAAGTTACAAAATGTAAAGTTTGTAGAGTTAAAATCTATTGCTATCTGCTCCTTAAATCCAGCTTGTAGCACCTAAACCCATAGCTTGGTTTTCTTATTCTTAGCATCCAAAAACTTCCACTGTAATCAACAGGAGTTACTGGCTGATTCTGCTCTATGTACCAATATTATCCTCCATTTTTGGGTCCTTCTTTGGAAAACCTTTGTCAGAATGTTAAAAGCAGCATCTGTCTATAAAAACAGAACAAAAAGCAGCATCTTTTAAATAACTAGGCACGGGATTCACACACCTTAAGACTTGTGTTAAGCTGTTCTTAATAAGCAATGCTGGTGCTGAGGGAAATAACTCCCTTGTAGTCAGTGAAATCACACCGGGAGAGAGCAGTAGATTGTCTTTTGAAAAAAAGGAAAAATGAAAGGAACAAAGACTTCATCGCTTCTGAATATTTTTCTTTGGGATATGGACTATATCCTAGTGTTAAATAAAAAACCCTTTATTTTTTTATGTTGTCTGGCACTTTTCACACTGCACTGTCTTGCAGACCAAATCTTGACCTTTTTTTGAATCACCTTTAAGAGCATTAACGTGCAAAGCCAACTCCACACTCAACCAGGTGGTTGGAAAGTGGGGAGATTCCTTGCCTACGTTTTCTCCTTGCGTATGGATTTCAGCGGTATAAGACCTCCAAGAACCTTTGCAAGATTATTATTGAAGAAAAAAACAGGAATAGGAATGTGGGTTATTGTGTTATTTGAAATGAAAAAGGAGGCATTTGTTTTATAGCGGGGGGGCAGGGATGCTTTTTGATCAACACAAGACCAAACCTAGTTTTGCAGATTGCATGTTCTTCCCCAGGTCAACAGATCATCCACTTCTGGCAGCTGCAGGTGGGGGTGACATCCTTACCTTTTCTTCAATACATAGGTGATGTTTTATCCCATTTGGAGCTCAGCTTTGCAAGGCATAGAGCACTCTGGCTGAGATCCAATAAAGCACTTAGGCACGGGCTTATCATCAACAGGATTACCCAGGTGTTTGAGTTAAGCATGTGCTTAGCTGCTGTGTTAAGCTCTCTGTTAGGGACATAGCGTTCGGTGCCACATAGGATGGAGTTGATACCATATACCTTACCTGGGGTGAGTATGCACGAGGGTGCTTAAGACAGCCCCTTGAAAGTTGAGTATGAAAAAAGACATTACTTTACGGTGCTGCTAATGGTACCGGCCTGAATTCTTCTGTTGTTTGCACCTGTGTCTTGTGGTGAGGCTGTGACTAAGCCAGCTGCTACTGCAGGAATAGGAGTCCTGTAGCAAGGTAGACGGATGCTTCCTGAGCAAAGTGTTGCTCTAAGAGGCGACGGCTGTTGTATACCCCAACCAGGTACCTGGCTGTTAACACCAGCTTTCTCCCTGCTCGGAGGACAGACAGTTCATAATTACAAATGAGCAAACATCAGGTCCTTGAATAGCAAGATACGGGCAGGTGGACTTGTTATTCAGTCTGAATTAAATATATTGAGAACAAAGGGGAGCTGCTGGTCCTTTGGGTTGTTTCATGTGGATGGAAGAGGGTTAGGACATGGAGACAACACACACAGCAGTCCACTGATGTCTTTCTCTATTGTTCCTTACTTCCACCCTTCTATTCTCCTAATTCTTTGATCAGTGTGATTAAGCAGAGTCTCACATCGCAAGGTTGGTGGCATGAGATACCCTGTTTTTATTTTTTTGGACAAAGACCAAAACCCTCCCTTGCTTGGGCAAAGCTGCAGCTCGCTGGAAGGGGAGCAGGAACGAGATCTGCAAAGCTCCCTCTTTGGCTCTACAATGGAGCTATTCCCAGAAAACGTTCAAAACCATCTCGCACAAGGTAGCTGAGAGGCTTTAGCAGCTGCCAGAAGGGAGGTGCTGCTCTCCCCTGTCCTGAGCCGGCTCTGGCACCGGGGCGGCTGCTCACAGGGCTGATAAGTCACGGAGCCAACCCAAAGCCAATGTGGCAACAGCATTGGGAAGGTGCAGCAGCATCGGCCAATGCAGGAGGCTGAGCGGGTGTTGGTGTAGCACGGCTGTGAAATCTCACATAAAAAAGGCAAGGCAGCACCTTTGTCTCAATTAAACCTGACATGGTTTGTGTAGAAATGACTGTTTCTCCACCAGCGGTGGATGCTCCACCCTGTTCTTGACCTTAGGCGTAGGAAATCGCCCATTTCATGGCATAGTCTAAAGCCACAGAAACCTCTCAGTAGGTCTGCATATGTATTCTCCACAAAGCCACTGAGGTTTTAGTTTAATCAGGAGGAGCATTAATTCCCGAAGGAAGCAGAGTGAAACCATAAGGGTGAAGTGGGCTTAGAAGTAGGGGGGGAGAGGAAGTTCTGTTACCTTCTTCAGAGAGAACTGGGGGGATGTTTCAGGAATTTGTATTCCCCTTCAAAATAAGGTGGTTGTTATTTACTCAAATATGACCCAGGTAGGTTTTATTTGAGTTCAGTAGCACTTTGTCCAAGCAGGTAATAACACTAAATAAACTGAGAGAAAAGCTGACATTGGAGTGTGAGATTATAAAAATATGAAGAAAATGAATTGTGAGAAATGCCAGATGTCCCTTTAAAAGACAAAAACTATAAATTGAATTTAGCCATTAAGAAAGACAACATCAGAAAGAAAAATAAAAAAGATAGTACTGAAGAGAATAATAATTGCATTTAATAGAACCAACAAAGAATCGTAATTCTTCCCATTAAATAAATATGTTATAAAAAATTTATTATGAAATGCCACATTATGCAAGCCAGGATTCAAAGATGAGTTCTTTGCATTAAGTACAGTAGATGCCATTAAGGAAAACAGTCAATATGTCACTAAGCCACGGCCTGTAAAATTAAATTGATTTGGTAAATGTAAGTAAGATAGATCTGTTTGCTTTCATCATCAATTTTGAGTGGGTGAACAGGTGATGTCACCAACCTGGGAGCGATAAAGATGCAGGACCATCTGGAAAGCTTTGTGATGGATGGGCAACTGCTTTTGGATAGTGACAGTGCTGTGGTACTTTGTCACTTGGGATGCAGTACTTAATAACTTTTCAATACCATCATAATAAATTTCACTGCCTTATTAATATAGAAATGGTGAGTTATTACTGTGATGGCTATTGTAAATAACAAGAGATGCAGCTGTCAAAAGCTGATTGTTTGGGCATGTTTCTTTAAGCAACACAGTTGACTTGGGATAATCAACGTATGTCTATACCAGCAGAGTTTATTGCTCTTGTCAAAAGAAAAAGCTGCATTATTCAAAAATTATATGAAGTCCATAATAAACAAGTTTAATATATTATCAGACTTTTCCTATAAGTTTCCTAACATGGAACAATAAATCACTTTTAATAATGCCTTTCCGTGTACAATAATATTCTTATGCTGTAATAATGTCCTTTCCTAACTATTCACCAAACAGAGAACTTCTGAAAAAAACGAAAGGTATCTCTCACTCATCAGTATACTTACAAAATTAAATCTCCCTATTTCATTAAAAGGCTACTTTTGATATAAAGCTGATGGGCTCTAGCTGTGTCTTTCTTTTTCTATTTTAATTGAACAGATGTAGTTAAAAATAATCTATGACAAAGAAATACAGACAAAATTATAACCATGTGTCCCTAAATACTGGCAGGAAAGAGCATCTGTGGGTGTTTTATGAAAGCCCAGGACTGCTCCGTGACATTGCTGCTAATGTCATCAGTCTGAGGACTGGAGAGAAACAAAATGCATAGATAGTTGTTAGCAGAAGATGAATTACCAGATCAATCATTTAGCACCATTCAGAGTATTATACTATTGTTCCCTGGGAAGATAATTAAATCAATGATGTCTTTCTTATTTGTGTAAAGAGGCACAAACTTGTAAAGAATATCCAAAGCTCCTCAAACATATTATTTCTGGACTTTTTTTTTTAATTTTATTTTATTTATTTTTTAAACCCTGCTGACTTTGCCTTTCAAGCTCTAGCTTTGTCCCTCTTTTCAATTAAATGTCTCTCCACCATTTCTATGACTGCTGAAAAGAGAGCCAGCAGTCTATTAACAGGCAATAAAGTTCAGGAAGCCTAAGAGTAGTTTCTTGGGTCAGAGGTGAAAATTGCATACTAAATGAAACAAAGGTGTGTCTTGATGGCTCAACAAGCAGCGGAGAGAGGAGCATACATGTGGGCGGGAGGAGACGGTCATCATTAAACAGAAGCAAAGGGAGACAGGAGTTAGTGTATGGCAAAATGCTTATTAATCCAAATGAACACATGCACTTCAGAGGATGTAGCACTGAGGTTTGGCATTTAAACCACCGCGTGATTTAATGGTACCATTGAAATCTGGGCATTTGGTCTAATAAAGACATCGCTAAACTTTAAAAGCAAAACAAAAAACCCAATTCCTGCTTGCTAGAGCCTGCGGATTGCTATGTGTTCATCAGAATGGGAAGAAAATGTACCTATTTGGAAGTAAAGAACAGAAAACAATAACTGGTTAATAGGATATTTCCACCCCAGAGAGTATTAATATGGCGTTTTATTGACGTGATAGCCCTCATGTTTCCTGGCTGAACGGTAGGTGGCACACGCAGGAGTGAAGACGTAGGTTGTCATAATCCAGCCCGATTTAATGTGGTCGCATTAACTTTGGCGCATACAATAAGCATTAATTTGGAAAAAAATACAAATGTTAAGTATCCCTTCCTTTTAAAGTGCAGTCTTAGCATTTAGTGTGGAAAGATGTAAAAGATCCCACAAAAGGCATAACATTTCATCAGGTGAAGCCTACAGTGTAAAGGGGCTCTTGTGTATAGTGGGTTTCCCAAAGTGTTGTTCTTAGTCTTAACTTGATGAAGTGTATTGGCAACATGCACGGAGCAGCCTTGGGTTCACTCTCTGTGAGTTTTCACATGCTGTGTTGGAGACCCGGTGCGTAGCTGTTCAGGATTTTGGAGAGTAACTTTCAATGCCTTCCTATCTTCTTGAAATGGCCTCAAGTGGTAACTGGGCTTTCTAAAAGCGTAACTATGAGTATAGATGTATTTTAGTCAAGGTTAAGTCTGAATATTCGTGTTTTCTAAGAGATTTGCAGTCACAGTATTTCTGTTGCTTACAGCAGCGGGTATTTCAAACCCATGGCAGTAATGTTGATTTTGTGCAAAAATGTAAATCTCTCTGGGATGGGAAAATGGAAGTTTGGGTATGAGAAAGCTTCAGCATGACTGCATTTGCAGAAAATATAAAGCCAAATTTTAAGCAGTCGTCTAGTGATAACCTCTGCATGATCCAAAATGTGCATGTGAACATGAAAAAAGTAATTTTTCTTGTTAGTGTTAACTGGATGTCTACCTATTTGGAATACCCACATGGGTAGGCACCTAAATGAGCAGTTCACAAGGAGGACAGAAACCAATTTATCTGTCTTCCTTTAATGCTAAACCCAGAAATGATCCTGTCAAACCCTCTGTGTCGGCAGAGGAAGATGGTGCTGATGCCTAGTACGGAAAGGGAGAGCCGCGATGTGCTGCGGTGCCTTGCCGTGCCCTTGGAAATATGCCTTCTCTTTTGGACAGAGGGCAGTTTACGATGTCGCCCCAATTAAGGCTATGAGAAGAAGCCTTTATTTCTTACTTGTTTGAAGACCTGTGGTCTCAAACTGCGTTTCCCTTGACCAGCTGGCCCCAGGCAGTATACCTCTCTTTTCTTCCTTCATCACTCTTTTCCTCCTCTTCCCACAGCCAGTGCTACTGTCCTCCACGTTGTCCCAAAACCTTGCAGCCAGCTGGCATCCTTGTTCAGCCTCGTGAAAAACCCTGTAATCTCCTTCTGCCCAGCCTCTTCCCCATCCTTTGCCAGTCCCAAGCATCTCTGCCCCTTACATCTGGCCCTCATCTTCCTCACTTTATTTCTCAGCAGGTCGCTGCTATCATGGTCATCTTTATCTCCAGCATTGGCTGTTAGCATAGTCCGCTAACCAGGCTCTGATTGCCTTTTAGTGCCTGCATATATTTTAATTTTCTGCTTCATCCCTTCCTGTCTCTGCTCTCCTCATGTCAGCCTTTCAGTGTCCCTCGGTCCATCCAGGCTCGGTGCTTCACTGCTCTCAGGGACACAGTCTGCCCCTACCTTCCTCCCTACTCTTTCCTCTGCTTGAAATGTCACCACTTTTGCCCTTGGCAAAGCAGCTCAACCCCTGCCAGTATGGGGCTCCTCTATTTCCTTTCAAAAGTTGATTTTCTCAAATCGTCTCCCATATTTGGTGGCTGGCATTGTTGTGAAAAAGGCAACTTCTCAGCTTCCGTCCTCAAAGCCTGTTCCCTCCTGCTGATGCCAGCAAAGCTGAAAAAAACATGTGTTTTAAGTAGAAAAAAAAACGCCCTGTTTTCACACTAGTTTAAATAATTATTTGAAAATTATGACTTTAACAGAAGCTGCTGTGTGTCTAAAGTAACCCTCGTGGTAGGGATTCGCCTTGGTATGTGTGACTTCTTTGGCATTTGCATTCAAATACTTTTGTGCTTCTGGAGTATTTTTAAGACTTGACTATTTGCTCTCACCACCCATGACAACAACGCACAAGTAAAAGATGAAAATTCTGGTTTTCAGCCCCAATATTCCTGAATAAAATTTAGCCAATTGCAACAGTTATCATTTCAGGTGTGTTTTTTAGCAGGTCAGAAGTTTGAACGGGTTTAGATTAGGTGCTTGAGTGGCTTTTGTCCCCATGCTAATGCCCCCGCAGCAGTGGGAGTCGGGAGGAGTGAAATGATGACCTGAAATAGCAGACGGCTCCAAACAGAGCTGGATTAATGTGAAATGGGGCCCTCGTCCCATCCAGCCGGGAAGCCTCCAGCCAGTCCAGGGGCACCCGTGCCGTACCCCGTCCATGATCCCCCCAAGCCCTCCCCATCAAACCCACCACCACTGAGCCCCCGGTTCTTCTGCAGCAAAGAAATTCCCCAAAGCGGGTCTGGAACAGGACTCTGAGCTGTGTGCTGTGCCAAACATTAAACAGCAGAGGGATTAAAACCCAATTTGCTCAATTCTGATGGGCTTTGTATAATTTTTTTTTTTTTTGGGGGGCGACAAACACATTTGATGTGTTTGGAAAATTCAGCAGTAGTGTTCACCCTCCTGCGATATTGCCAGGCTTGCTCTGTAGTGCTGAAGAATTAAAAAAAAAAAGAAGCCTTAGTGTTGGGAATTATAAATAATTTGATGCAACAGGTTTAAGTTACCATTTTTGTGGTGAAAAGAAAAGCTTAGCATGATCCAGATTTTCCTTGGTTTCCTCCCATTCTGCTGAGAAGCAGAGGTATTCACATTTCTTTGTCTAACAGTTTTATAATGTCTTAAGAGATTAACAGTGAGCATGAATGAGGGGCTGAGGATTAGACGACAAAAAGCCCGGGCCGTCCACTACCTTGTTTGCACATTTTACATTTTTCAGCATTGCCGAGCGAGTATAGAAACTAAGGAAAGATAATAAGGACCAGAGTCCCAAAAGTGTTTAGTGATTCAAAAAAATTCAGATGCCATGTCAGAACTGACAGAATGATGGAGCATTATGTGGCAGGACCCACTTTTTTGTCTTAGGGTAAGCTCTCGCCCTGAGTGAATGCAGATGTTATCGCAGGATCCCAGACAGACAGTCAGTGAAATGTGACAAGCTGTCAGCAAAGTTACACTACGTTGAGTTTGCTAAAATATCCCAAAGCTTTATACATGGCTTCTTTTTTTTTTT
>VFFE01007869.1:777605-906539 GCA_008921705.1 Burhinus oedicnemus
GTAAAAGATTTTTTTTTTTTTCTTTTTTTTTTAAGAGTGGGGGAAAATTATCATCTGAAATATTTGGAAGGTTACGTTGGCATCGGTAAAATTTCTGAAAGCAAAGCGCGTGCATGGTAAGGCTGTTAACCACATGTCATACTGCGTCAGTCATTCCCCAAATGATTTGGGTATTTACCCCTGTGAAATGCTTAGTCAAATCGGTAATAGCAGCCAGCAGAAGTGAATCCTCCCAGTACTCAGCTTTCTCTTTAGTGGGGTATCAGCTTCAAAATAGGGGGCCTATAAGCAATTGTAATTCCTCTACTGTTTTTTGGGGGGTTTTGTTGGTTGTGGGTTTTTTTCTTTTTGCATATTTTTTTTTAACCTCAGGAATAGATGCACACAAGCTGGTAAAATTGCAAACCGAAAGGCAAAAGGGATGTAAAGTGAACTGGTTCAAACACGCTCAGAAAATAAAAATATATGTCAGGACAAATCGATGTAA
The DNA here is from genome assembly GCA_008921705.1 of Burhinus oedicnemus. NCBI lineage: Eukaryota > Metazoa > Chordata > Aves > Charadriiformes > Burhinidae > Burhinus > Burhinus oedicnemus. The sequence goes on from VFFE01007869.1 coordinate 778,093, forward strand.
ATGAGCTGAATTCAGATGCTCTGAAGTCATAGTTGAGGCTCAGAAAATTACTTTTGTTTTGAATTTTGGGTATGCAAGAGATATTTGATTTGTAAATTTTGTAACAAGATATAAGCCTTTTAAATTTTGAGTAGAAAAAGAAGGGCCCCGTTCTGCATAATCTTAAATATTTAAGTCTCAAGGAATCTGCAGTGAAGTGATGTTATTTATATGCCAACAGACTCCTAGGACTGTTCTCAGTATTTTCTTGTTTTAATACTTCATTACTTAGAAAATATAAACATATACTGGGAAACTTGAATATTTTCACACATGCAACTGATTTTCACTTTTGAATTAAGACTTGCGTCGTGTTCAAGTTTCTACATAATTAGAGGACAGGGAGCCTCAAATACTGATGTTTTCAATTTATTTCACAAGTTTATTTTAAAGGTATATTTCCTTATACAGGCAAGTAGATTTTGATTTGAAAATGCCATAGTAAATTGCGTATCTGTTTTGTAAGTAATTATATATATCATTCGCAGGAACCTCTTTAATAGTCTGTATTCTTGTCTTATTACTGTTTGCTTAAACCTAAATTTAATGAGAAGGCTGTTTATAGTGGCACAAACTAATATATTTTGCTAGAATACGAGTTGCGGTACGTTCATTCTCTTCGAAGCAGAGCAGAACAATGCATGTGATTTATAATCAATTTAGGTCTCCTTTTGAATCAGATGATCTTGTGTTATTTGTTTCTGTATACTGAAAATATTAATTTACTTCTAGAAGCAGGGGAGAAAGGGAAACATACCCAGGCACAATTTAGTGTAATTTGTGTTATAGCAAAATGTATTGCCAGACAACGCAACAACCTTCCCTGATTCTGAAAAATGGGATGCAAAAGCGCTTAGGAGATAACATCTCGCACAGTGTTTTTGCAAAAAAACCTCCGAAGTAAACAATCCAACTAAATTATGCATATGGAGGAAATGATTGAGAATATGTTTAGCTGGTAATCGCACTCATGCTGAAGTTTTAAATTTCATCTGTCTGCTCAGATCTATTGTGATCCATTAAGTGGCTTCCTTTTTTTCCGACAAATTGAATGCTGCAACTGCAAGGAGCTCTTTTGTTCTTTTAATTCAGTCAGCATGGAAATGATTTTCTCATTTCAGGCCCTTTTCTGTCCTCTCTTCATTGTGTCAATAAAATAGAGTTGTGCAGAGCTGCTCTAATCAGCTTAGAGTGCTAATTCATTGCACTGGGATGCTATCTGGGTCCGGCTACAGGTGGGCACTATAAGGGGTCAGTCTCCAGGGGAGTCTAATTGTGTCTCTCTTGGGTCTTGTTTGCAGAATAACTGAAATCTCAAACCCTGGCTTAAGAAAGGAAGGGAAAACGCACAAACACAGACGGTACAGGAGCACGCACGGTCTCTAGATGCACCACTCGGTCTCAAAGTTGTTTCCATTTTGACGCTGTTTGGGGAAGGGAATGCTTTAGTTCAGTGGCAAAAGATTAATAAGAAACTTTGCAGATTGTTTTTTAAAATTTAAATAAGAAACTGGTCATTTTGAGAAATGGGTGTGCAAGAGGGAAATGGATGCCGTGGTGTCAAAGAGGAGTTTCAGGGGAGGCTGGCCTTTAAATTTTTGAGGCTTTCAAAAGACTAACAAAACCCAAGAAAATGAATTCTTTGCACAACAAATCCTCTCTACATGTGCCAGTGGTGGTCTTTAGCAAGCTTGTCACCAGGACACCAGGGTATGTTGAGGGTAAAGGAGTCTGTTGAGCGCTGAGGAGCCCAGGAAATCCTTGGGCAAGTGAGGCAGGGAGTCGGGGTGGCTCCAGTCCCACCCCAGCACCAGACCCCATGGCAGTCCTCCTCCCGGCCTGGACGGGCTGTACCAGCGCCGGGAGGTGATGCTCTCTGCTGGAGATTTTGGGTCTTACCCTGGGTTATCTCACAGAATTTGCTCGAGAGAGATCAAGAGAAGTGCGAGGGGAATGGAAGCCTCACGTTCACCTTCTGTCCCAGTATCATAGGACAGAATAGAATCATAGATGATCTTCTAACCTAGAAGATTCTAAGATCATTGAGTCCAACTGTTAACCTAGCACTGCAAAGTCCACCACTAAAACATGTCCCTCAGCACGACATCTATCTGTCTTTTAAGTACCGCCAGGGATGGCAATTCCACCACTTCCCTGGGCAGCCTGTTCCAATATTTGAAAACCCTTTCGGTGAAGAAATTTTTCCTAATATCATATAGTTTGGCTTCAGAACTGTCCCTGACATAAGCCAAGCAGACTGCAGGCTTTGCTCTTCTGGTTTGGTTTGGGTGTTTTTTTTAATAGATGAACTTATGTTTGCCACCAACCGCAAAAAAACCCTAGGAAAAGAGGTGGTGATGGGGAGTGGTAAGGGACTCATGGTGGCATCTGGTCTCTTGCCTCCTTCTCCCAGGGTAGGGGGGGTGGGAGCAGCTGTCCAGGGGTGCATCCTTGCCTCTGCCAGCCTTGCACCCCCAGGGCAGCCCTGGGACCTCTTTCATCAGGGGCTGAGCAGCAAAAGCCCGAATTTCCCAGACAGATGCGATAGATGCTGCCAAATCGCTTCCCGATGCAACGCCAGTGACCCCAGTGATGTTACAGCACACCCAAGTCTGCTCCCAGCACCCACTATGCAAGACAACAGATGGGCGCAGACAAAGTAGTAATTATGGAGCTCCCACCAAAAATTTCTCTGCACCTTAAAGATGGCAGAGCAGCCCTGGCACACCTCCTCACTGGGGAGGAAGGGCACAGCTTGTTGCAGAGCAGCCAGTGACTTTGCGGAAATTAAAATGCAGTGAAAGCGGAAAAGAAAATTGAACAAATCATAAATTTCCTTAACAATGTGGAAAAATGTGAAAGAAACTTTATTTGGACAATGTTTTGTTTTTAAACTAACATGAAGGTTTTCCCAGAGAATGCATTTCCTGTGCCCACTGCTGCTTGTGTAAAAATTGGATGCTTTTTGGAATTACTTTTAAAATCTCAGTCCTGAAAAAAATTACTGGGTCCCTCCCAGCCTCTTTTACCCTCCTGTGACTGAGGTTCTCACTTGCTTATGCGTAGGAAAAGCGGAGGGGGCACGGCCGTGGCATGTGGCCCTGCGGCAGGGGCAGCTCCTCTCCTGGAGAACAGGGAAATGGGGATGTGACAGTGTCTCCCGAAAGCTGGTGCTGTTTCCGCAGGAAAGCCTGTGCTGGCTCCAGAAAGGATTTCAAGGCAAGGTGGGCTCTGCAGGGCATCAAAGCCTCATCCTTTGCTACTTCCACGGCTGTGGTCCTCCTTCACTACAAAGTGAACCAGACTGGATTTGGGCAGGACTGTTCCCCACGGGTGGATTTTCTACAGGAGCGATAAGCTGTCAGTCTATTGTGGTTTTGTGGCAGAGCCGCCACCGTGAAAATTAATTAACATACCTGAAGACACCCCTGAGCAGGAAATCGTAGTGCTGCTCTGTGATTCAGGGGTGAATAGGATCTCTCTATTATCAAAAAATCCATCAGGGAAGAGGAAATTAAGTTCCTAATTAGACAGTGTCCAAAGGAAGAAGTGAGGCATTGAAGAGATGAAGAAAATTGAGAGGTAGCTGATGCACGTATCAGGCTAATGATAGAAAAGGAAATAGTAGAGCTTGAAAGGTCACTGACCTTATTAGGCTAGGAGAAAAGTAGTAGATCTTCAAAAGCTTTCACCTATGATAGGTTGACAATGTGTGAAGTTCTCTAGATGGTCAGAGAGGAAAGACAGCCCAGAAAGAGCATGGGAACGAATTAGGTAGATTACAGTGAACTGCATAAATGCAGCATGAAAAGCGTATTTAGAAGAGAGAGGCATTCAAAGTAGAAATAGCCAGAAATGTTTCATGGTTTGACGAGATTTCTTTTCAGTATGAGTACAGGATTTTCTTTCCCACTTAGTAATTTTATTTTTTTTTTACTATCAATTAAACTCCATAATGATCCCTCACTGGGTATAGCATTTCCCTAATGAAGTATTTGCTTTCTGCTAAACTGAAATATTCCAGCGGCAGCCAATTCTGAACATTAACCTCAGTGAGATGAAGATAGTGCTGCTAATAATAGCTTCAACATTAGTTTTTGAATATAAGAAACATGTTCTCCGTCACCTAGTGAAAGCATTGCAGTTCCCTTAACGGTAAGAGACTTTTACCTTGGAATAGCAAACCTGGCTAGCTCCAAGACTTTTAAAGGCTGTCACAGGCTATTTTCTCAGTAGGTAAAACCTCCCTGGCTCTTTAAATGAGATATTACAAGAAACAAGTCTATAGCAAGTCCAATGAACTACCCTTAAAGCCTGCCTCCTCCCAGCCTCTCTTCCTGAAGCAGTTTCGTGCCGTACGTAGGTGATTTCTCAGAGCCAGCAAGGCCTGATTAAAATCCTCCCTGCTGGTTCCTGTACAGGCATGGGTTTGAGTTTAGAGGTAGAGTGGTTTCTCTGTCTTCCTGGTAAATGCTCAAGTTTTCTTGTTCTGACTGTTGGTAGGAAAGAGGGAGAAGGAATGCAAAGAAGAAAGAAGAGGAAATTAAAAATACAGCACTGCTTATTTTTCATGCAAGAGGACCGTTCATTTACAATATAACATAACAGCAGTTTTTCAGTCAAAATAAATGAGGACAAATTGTCTGCTGGTAAAAAAAAAAAATAAGTAAAAAATTAAAAAAAAATGGATGTAGCACCATGACTTTACTTTAACGTAAGCAGTGTATGATGCACTCCAATAGTATCATTATAAATGCAATGTAAAGACAGACCACAAAAAAGCCTGAATTTTTTCTTTTGCTATAAGAAAGTTTAATGGCTTTTTTTTTTTTTTTTTAAATGCTATGAATAACAAATGAATACTGTTGTATACTGAAATTAAAAAACTCTTTCTGGACAAACACTACCATGTGGCATTTCACAAATTAGGCAAAAGATGCTTCCTGAATCTACCTCGAAGAGCTAACGTTTTCCCATCATCGGAAAGAAAACAAACACTGTACGCTTAATATGTTTTTCTCGTGCTTGTGATCCCATCCTGAAGCAGAACCATGTTGTAGGACTCCAGCCTGGAGGGCAGAAGCGCTGCTGAGCCCGTCAGCAGAAGAGCAGCCCATGTTTCGATCCCTAGGAGGGCTCCGCAGAAAGGCATTTACGGGTGCTAAAGTTCCCGGGGATGGAGAAGGGCTGCCATCCCCGATTAGATGTGGTTTGTAATAGTATCGTCCTGTTTTCACTCACCACGGTAGAACGTTTCTACTAGGCTAACAAGGCACAGGGTAATGAGAAACATGCCAAGTTTAAGGGAAAGAGGAGTCGAACCTACGTACAGGAAACAAATGTGATCAATTACCCCAAGCGCAGAGCTCACAGATACCTTATCTTAAGGCTCCTTAAAATAAGAACTTGATTGTTTCCAAATGCGTCTAAGAAGCTAGTGATAGAAACACATTAATACAAGAGACACGTGAAATTTTATTACCTCCAAAAATTGTCATTATTACTTGCTTCTAAAGATATGGAAGAATCAACACAACTGTCTAACACATGATCATAGCAATAAATCTACGACTACCTATGCATGTGCAGGCTGTGCGTGTAGAAGCAGGGTTTTAGCATTACATTATTACAGTCATCTAAATAGTATTTCAAAAGGCCACTAGTATTTATGGCAATATAAAAATTCTCTTTTGCAGTTTATTTCATTGGGGTTTTTTTTGTTAGCATTGGACTTGTTTCTTTTCTTCAAAACAAAAGAAGTTTTCCTGGTGATTATTCTCCTTGTAGGTGCTACACTGTCCGTAGGTGGCTACTGAACTTAGATTGACACCGGAAATGGAGATCGTTAGCTGAAATTTCTGACGTACAGTGTGTTTTCTGAAGATACATTAGGAGCAGGGAGAAATGTGTAATGGCAAGCTCATACTAAGGTATGGCTTTGACCTAAAATTATGTGACTCTACTATATTTTTAACGTAAATCTGCTATGTTTAAGACAGGAATATATTCCTTTTCATGAAATTGCTACTGTCTGTTGGAACGTCACCTGTGGATGAATTAGCAGGAGAAGGGAAGCCACCGTAGGAAATCTAACACCCTCTTCCCACGCATGCACGTCCCTTGGGTGTCAGCAGGAGATGTGTGTGAGGTCTGATGGAGGTGTATGACCCAAAACCTCATGATTGCATCAGATTAATTGCCCGAGGTGAACGTGGCACTTCTTATACCTCATGGGTGGATTTACACAAGCTGAGAGTGCGACTCTGGAGCGAGGCAGAGCGTTGCCACTGGTTTTAACAGGAATAACACCAGCCTCTTGTATTTCTCACGTGATGGTATTCTATAAGAAAGCAATTTAAAAGTTGGGCACTCAGGACTTGTATTTTGATTCCTGCTACAGTACATAATGTTGGTGCTTTTTGTCAATAAAGAGTCCAGACTGGATTTCAAAGGAGTCTGTTTGCTTAGTAAACCCACACCTGATCCACCTTTGCATAATGCGGGCTGAAATGAGGGCTGGAATATTTAAATTTTGCTAAACATCTCTTGACATAGGTGTTGCTATATGAAGGGGGTTGTTGCTTCATTCTGCGGGGGCAGGCTTGTTTTCTTTAAAATGTGTTTGCCTCTCTCCAGAGATGACAAATTCAGCAGCCTCTTTAGCAGACTATTCTATTTTGAATCGTTGTTTCGTGTTTGAGATCACAACTAAGTTGTTTTAACCTTCATGTACGTTTACTGATTTTAAAGGATAGTGTGTTTATTACAAATAGTTATTTAGGTGCAGCTTAAACTCTTCAGGCATGTCTGTTGTTGTGATGCGTGGGGTGGTCATTTCAGGAGACAGCACTAAAATGTTAGGGGGGAAAAAAGTTTCAGGCATTTAGCTGGAATTATATTCAATACCGACCTGTTATGGCTTATTAAAGTTCTGCACTTTAGCCTGAAGACATTTGCCGGTGCAAAAGTAATGGTTGCTTTAACATCCGTGTACAAAAGTGGAATTTAAGAGATTAACTTGCATTTGACCTACTTCAGCTCTCCTGGTAATGAGGGGTGCAGGGGCACAGAATTAATTTCTCTCAATTTGTGGCTCTCAGGGGTGCTGCTAAGTTTGAGAGTGCTTGAATTTTAAGAGTCTCCCGGTGTGCTGAGAAGGTTTTGTTACCGCATGGAGTTCTGTTAGCGGCAGGGACTGAAGTGCCAGTTTTATCTATTTGATTAATAGCTTGATTGAGTTCTAGTGTATCTTTGAAAGAAAAAAAAAACGTATTTTCTCTCCCACTTGAGCAGCATTTTTTTCTCCACGTATGCCGATCCTCCTCTCCCTCCCACCCAGTAACAGCAACTCGGAACAGCCAATGGACTGAGAAATGTCTGCTGGGCCTAACTTTTAGTCTGCCCCTCTCAAGCTGGGTTTTACATACCAGATCTGTCTCACCCTCACAATAATCTGGGATTTATTCAGGATTTGCTGTATGTTTGTTGTCTGTGATATTAATGGGCTGCTTCTAGCAGGATATAACTCAGGTGGTATTATTTGGACTGATGCGATTTTAAAAGCTAGCAAATGATGGTGCAATTATTGCTCCAGTGCTGTGTCTTTACTGCAGTATTAATGCATCTAAAGAGATTTTTGGCAAAGCAATTTATACTCTTGTGAAATTGGCTGTAACTACTGAATGTACGACATTTCATTTTCTCCCCGAGTTTAAAAGGTCTCTTTTAGCTCCTTATTGATACACATCATTCCTCCTCTTCCTTTTAAAATAACCGCTGTTCAGTGGAAGATTTCTTTGTGCAGAATCAGTACCGACATGACATGATTTATTCCCAGCTCACTGCAGTTTATCAAGGAAATAAACAGAGGAAGCAATAACACATGTAGGTACCACCCTGTGTCAAATATGCATATTGGGGATAGGATGATAAAGATGAAAGATTTCTAAAGTTTTCTAAATAAATTTTTATTGATTTATCACATTATCACATACGAATATTGGCATTGAGAGCTTATATTTTCTAGAAGTTTTTAAGTAAAAGCTACTTATGCTTCTCTGAGATCTCCAGTTAAATCATCGCACAGAAGAGCCTGGAGACTGTGTGTGTATATGTTACTGTTTACCAATAAGCACAATATTAAGCATCTTCCACCTAACATCAAAAATGCCTATTAACCAGAGCAAAATAGAACTTGTATCTTTGGGTTTCATAACATATATGAAGAAACCAACAATTGTGCCAGAATCTATATCAACGTGTGCAATTCACTCCTACAGGAATGTAGTTGTATTGTGTACTGTTTACCTATCAATTTAATAGAGACTAATTACCTTAAGATTCTTTTCTGGAAGTTCACAAAGCCCTTACCAGGTTTTGTTGTCAGATCCTTCTTTCAAAAATCTGTGATTATGGGAAAACATAGCTTTTCTTGGGATCTGCGGTCTACCAACAAAGTGGTACTAGCTGCTTATTTTCAGCAAGCCTGGTCTGACCAGTGTTTTTATCTTAAGGAAATGGCTGATCTTTTTATTTTCAGGTTAAGGAAATCAAGATAGATTGTTAAAGTAGGGAGGTTTTATACACAGAGCTCTTCCACAGGGCTTCCTGTAATGGGATGCACACAGGAATACCTCGATACAGTTGGTTTTTTACACGTAACTGCTGTCAGAAAGTCATGAAGAATTTTTATATATTTTTAGGGAAAAAAAGGAATAATTGAACATTCTGAAGTTTCACCGTTAAAACATAAAACCATGTTCCTATGATGAAGTCTTAAAAAAAGTGGCAAGACCACCCCTTTCAACCCTGGAGACACAAATCTTGCTGTGATGTGGTTTCTTGATTTTGTGGGAATTTTTAAAGATTGTGTATTAAGGCTCGCTAAAAGAACTTGAAAACTTTTGTTTTTAAAATGTTTCTTACTCTTCTTTCATCTGATGGAAAACTGTAGTTATTGCCATATATGCTTCAGTGAAAAGCAACAGCACCGGTACCCGACCCACTGTACAGAGTTAATGTCCTGCAATCTTTGCCTGCTCCTGAGAGTCAGAAGGAGTTTCCAGCTCCACTTTTCCTAGCAGCTGCCAACGTTGTCAGCACTGATCTGTCAGAAAGGATTTTTCCTGGCAAAACTTTGAAGCTCCTTTCTGACATCCCCAACAAACTAATTGTTGTCTCCTGCCTCTGAGAGCCCTCTGAAGTCCCAACGAGTTAGTGTCTTCTCAAGAGATGAGAAAGGCGACTCACAAAATCAATTTATCAGGCTATTACGCATTGTCATCAGCCAAAACAAAAACCTGCTAAAGACAGGAGAAAAAGTAGAAGAAATGGGTCTCTGAGAAAAGGTTACAGAACATCCATCTTCTCTCCTCTTCTGATTGTTTCCTTTCTTTACCCATTTTCATACCCATTTCCCTCCACTAAAAGACACTTTATGACAAGCATTGTAATCTCTTTAGACCAGAGGGGAACCTCTTCTTTAGGACCGAATCTTTGCAAGGCGTGAGTGACAGCGGGAAGGGGTCCAATTGCCACCGAAGACACTAGGCAATAAATCATCCACCCTGGCATCAAGTGGCTGGACTAGTCCCCACTTCCTGATGGCCACCAGTGCCTGGCGGTGACAAAACAGCTATTGTCAGCGCCCAGCAGCCACATTCCCTCCTTCTCCCCGCCGAGGTTTTAAGTTTACCTAAAGCATAAGAAACTGGGATTATAGCATCGGGACAGAAAAAACAGGGAAAGTCCGCTGCGGGTAGGAGAAGGGAGGCAGGAGAACGATGCTATCATCACGTACTTTTGTAAGTCCAAACAATAGTAGCGAGCGGAGAAGTGCCATCAGGTTTTTATAGGTAATTACTAAAATGTCTTTTGAAACCCTCCAGCCCAGACAGTGATTTTGTTTGTGTGTTTTTAAGACTTTCCATTTCCAGGTGACCCCTGGTGCTGTGGTTACTCTTTAACCGAGGCAAGGCAGTGCTAGGAGGTGTGCGCTGTTCTAAGCACAACAGCTCTTCACCGAACAGAACAATCTTAAGGAGGAAATACTGGATGGAAAAATAAGTGCTTGTCACCCAGATACAAAGATTGGAGCATGTTTGGGATTCTTTCAGGCCAAACCCAAAGATCTTTGCATTGTCAAGTTATCGCACCAAATACCATCGTGAATTTTTTTTATCATTTACAACTAAGTTGCCATAAAGGAAGCTAAAAAAATGCGTCAGGTTTGCTCCACCGAGAGGCTTGTGCACTGCTACTACATAAAAGACGTTTTCAGATAAGTTGTAATCAGCTAGGAGTTACATATTAACTGATGAATTATGGTAAAGAGAGGAATAAAAGACTGTAGTGGGATGAGTCTTTAAATCTGAAACCCTTCAGAAGGTCACCAAAGGATAAGAGTAGCAGAATATTTATCACTGCTGCAGTTTTATCCTTATTGATTTTCCCCTCAGTGTCATTAGGGTGTTTCCTTTAGACAAACGAGCTAGAGAACACTAACCATTTATTAATTATTGTTGATGCTGGGAAAAATGACCCATTCCCTCCAGAATACCCCTCAACTTTAGTACGCTTGCTAAATGTAGTGCCAGAGAGGAACTTGACTCTGGAAATTTAAACAATGAATTAGTTAACATGCCATTGACTCCTCTATTCTGTTGTGGTAAGTGGAAATCTATGTGCATTTTTTTCCCAATGTGCTGTCGTTCTGTATGTCCACTGCCCCAGTTCTCAATTATAAGAACCATTTTGGGGGATGAGAATGCAATAGATATTAAAAAAAGAATAAATGTCCGGCGCTCTGTAGTCAGGCAGACATGCCTTTCATTATCATAAGAAATATAGAGATTATATCATCCTTCCAAATATCGACTAGCCCGGGGGTGAATAGTTTTTGTTTGAGTGAGTGAGTAAAACATCATTAGTTTTTTCATGATCACCACGGGAAAAGCTGACAAGTAGATTTTTCTGTTGGCTGGTATATTTTCATGACAATTTTGTAAGGCTATGTTATACGGTTCTGCATATAATGAAACTCCTTCTTAGTTTAGTAACAAGGAAAAATATTATTCCTTTTCTTTTTAACTGTAAATTGATTAGACTGCACTGAACTAACAGAAGTAACCAGAACTCTCTGTTTTAACATTTTGAATTATTTAATGAAAAGCCTTTAAGGTCTTTGGATTCACAGTCAAATTGCTGCAGAAAGTAAATGAGATGAAGGCTTTTCTAGGCTCCATGACAGTTCTATCCCATTTCATCATCTTAACTAAAAAATAATCCTATCTAACTTGAAATCCACAGCAGCTGTAAGTAGAAAATAAATCCAAACCGCAGCTCAGACTTGTAACCTAACAGCTATCATAAATAATCAGAACCTATTTGAAGGTGGAAGATGGGACATTAGAAGCTATTTACACTACTAGAGTGATGCCATTGATCAGTAACAGCAACCCGTAGATAAGACTCATATGATGTCATGGTTATTTATGATGGGAATTGACAGTAAAGCTACTATAGAACTTTCTTCCCGACAGCTTCATTCATTTCTGTTTGTGATGCATTTTGCTGTTAAAGAAGCAATCAATAGCAAAATTGTGGTGATAAAAGTTATTACTGGTTAAATATATGAAAAATGTGCCTGTGTATGTATACATATATAATGCCAACTATGAGAACATTAAAAAATTAGGCCAGCAGAATTTATTTAATATTTTTTATTACCAATGTACAGAGTAAAGCCATTTTATGTTCTTTGATGGTGAACATGTACAACAGTGCGATTTGTTTTCTAATCTCATCAAACTTATTGCGACCGTGAGAAATGCAGTGTTGCAAAGATTTAATATAACGATCCATGTTCTCTGCAGTAAGCCTTGCGGCTCACAGTGCATTGGTGTAGGTCAAAGAAGAAGAGGTAAAAAGCCCTTTCAGACCAGTTATCAGTCTTGGGAATCTGTTGTGCAGGACACCTGTGTGTCCAGCATTGAGTATTTGCATCCAACAATTAAGCGGGTTTTAGCAGCAAGCAAAGACCGCTGAAATACAGAAATACTCCTGCACCGGGTCCAGTGTGCATGCATGTAATTGCCAATTTTGTGGGCTGTTTAACCGAAAAAAAGGGGACAAGAAACCATTCTTTTTTTTATATATGCTCTTGGTGGGAGATGTATAGTAAAATGAAGGTGAGATGATGGCCAGCCTCAGAGCAGGGGTTCTTGTTGCTGCCTCCTCTAGTGTCGTGGCTGCCCTCCTGAGGCTGGTGCTTTCCTCCCCGCAGGCGTGAGCAGGGGGTGGGCACGGGCAAGAGGAGTCAGTTGAGGGGATGTGGGGATATGGGAGAGGTCTCCCAGAAGGTCACAGACGACCCAACCAGGGCTGGGTGACATCACGCTGCCCGCAGAGCTGGGCTTGGCCCAGCTGCAGAGCACGTGTGGGAATTAAGGTGGTGGTTTCTATTACTTCCACAGTACTACAAATTAACTGATATTTTGGTTGTCAATTTTGTACAAGCTTTTTATAGCACCTTAAGACGATATGTTGGTAAAAAGCTAGCAGAAAAAAACCCACAGAAGAAATATGGAAAGATAGTTTCCACGTTATATGATGGATCACAAAAGCCTATTGCTTCCTTACGCTCTTTGTGGGTTTTTGTGTTTTACTTTTTATTAGGTTTATACCCAAAATGAATGTTTCATTCAATTTTTGTAACAAGATTTGTGCAAAACAAAATGTTGATCAGGTTGTCTTCATTAAATGAAAAAGATGTGAAGGTGGATACACGTGTAGGAATGTAGTATGCCCTGCAATAGTCAGTGAACTGGAATTCCTAACCCCAGACACTACGGAAAATAGCACCAGAGACTGAAAACTAAACCTGATAATACACAGAAACTGTATGCAAAGTCTTGTGAATCACCAAAAATGAAAAAGCAGCATAAGGGGAGAGAGAATGACTGAACTCTTTTTATCTGTAGTGTCCACATAGGCCATAAACTGATGATATAGTTTATAAAACTAAATAAAACCTGATGTTTTTAGGCCAGCATTAGTCCAATGTTATCTGTTCATTAGCAAAATGAGAGTGATTGGCAGGCTGATAGTGGCTGCTATTTGTTTCCGAAGTTAATTTTCCCTGCTGAAAAACTGATAGAAAATGCATGTAGTATTGTAATTATCCTAATCCTGACAGATTTATAAAATTCTTCAGTAAGTTTTCTGTATTTAATCTTCCGTGATTTGAATGTCCATCCTCAGAGGAACTGGCTTATCTTTTAAACAATCCAGGCTCTATTTTGTGTAGTTCCTTTATGTATATGATTGTGTGTACACAGCAGGTCAAAGGCAGTGCTTCCCAAGACCATTGTTGGCCTGGAACAATAAATATTAGACTTAATTTAAATGGGTCAGAGTTCATTCTCATCCACTGCCCTTCTGTATGGCAAAACCGTCTGGTCAGTCATTTAGTCGAGACAGAAATAGTCAATGTCTACAAAGTGCTAATGAAAAAATGTGTGTTTGATGGAGCTGCTTCTAAGTCGTGACAAATTGATGTGTGATGTTATATGCATGTGTATGTGTCCTTTTGCTGATCTATAGAAAAAAAGTGGGTTTTTTTGAGATTTATACTTTGTATCGAGGAATGTGTTATCCAGTTAAATAGTGAAGTACCTCTTGGTGGGATTTCTTTTTTTTTCCCTTTTTTTTTTTTTAATGTGATGAAGAAATATTGCCCTTATTAATATTTCACACATTTTATAGGTAATATTACCTCTATGACTTCACACTGTTCTTTCCAAATGGTCCCCAGGTTGTACTCGGGAAATGTTATTACAAGACTTTCTGTCGTATTTTGTGAAAGGATGAGTTCCTGTGCCTGGCCGGGAGCAGGGGTGACTGCACTGGAATTTCAGCTGCCCTTCCAACAGCCGGCAGTACGGCTGTTCCTTTAAAGCTGCTACTTGTCATCCACAGGGTAACAGCAAACTGCTCAAATAAGGTAGGACAACCGGGTGGATCACAGACACGATGCAGGAAACAAGGCAAGACTTCATTTCGTGGTAGCTTATGGCTGGAGTTGTGTTAAAACCATCGCAGGGAAAACCTATTCGGGATGGCACAAAATGTTTTCTGGTGACAATTTGCCTAATATGTTGTGACTGGGCAAATTGCCTAGAATTTGGAATTTTCTCCTTGGAAGATGAGGGTAGGGTTTTGCTCTCTTCCAGCGTCTTTGAGCGGACGTTTCCAAGGCACTTTACAGATATTATGTTTCTCAACATCAAAATGTTGCGCATAATCATTCATTGTATTGAACTGTAGAGCTACGTTAGTCTTTTGCAGGGAGGGAAACAGAAGCGTAGGGAGATTAAAATGACCATTTTCAAACTCGCTACCTAAGGGTTAGGCTTATAAACTCCATTTTTCTGTGTCTAAGCAGGCAGCCCAATTCACAGTGCTGCTCAGCAGCCTCCATTGACTGCAGAAATTATGGGGTGGATAAGTTTGCCGCTTTTGTTTTCAGTGTTTCAGAATGTGCTCGACTCCAGCTGTGTTAGGTATTTTTTGGGTTATTTATGCCCAACAACAGTCATATGTTAATGACCCATCTGTGCTTTGAAGCCGTCGTGTCTCTGAGGTGAACGGGATGAAGAAAGAGGCTGCTTGTTGCTATTTGAGACTTTATAACGTTGAATGTGTGCTGATTGTGCTGGAAAGAAACAGAGGGAATACACCTTCATCCAGAGGCTGTTGTCGCTCGCGTGGACCGTAGTCCCCCGGGGAGCATCCGCAGAGCACTGCTGTGCAAGGACATGGCCAAACCTGCCACACCAAAGGGTCCCGGTCCCAGAGACCTTACTCTTACCTTCAAGATGTACTAATTATTATTTAAGTATTATTTGGATGTTCTCTAGTCACTAACAAGGCAGTCCTGTTGAATACAACCAAAATCGGCAGAAAATTGCTCCAGTTATGTTATTTCAAGTGGATTGGAGTGGATAGGAATTACCTAATTGTTAAAGGAAAAAGAAAAAAAGAAATTCCAAAAGCTTATTTGGATTTGTATCAAAATTGAGTATAGTGTATGCAGGCTCATCCTTATTAGCTGAACACTGAAATCCTCCATTGGCCTGGATAATCACCTCCAAATGAGCTTCTCCTGTGAGGTTATAAATGGATTTTACAATGGTTTTTAAGAGTAAAAGACCCTATCCCCTGGCTTTTTTGCATGCTATAGCACAAGTCCCTTGAGCTCAAGTTTTCAGAAGTTACCACCAAGTTTTTCCACGTGATCTGTTTTCTAGTGGAGCCGAGCATCCGACTCCTGCAGGGACTGTAACCGAGAGCTGCTGGGGTCAGGTCACTGGCAAAGGCAGCTCACGCTGACTAGAGGCAGAAAGCCCAAAAAAGGAAGGTACTTCTAAAAATGGGGCTCTTGTACGTATGTTTTTTCATCTGCAATCAAGAGATGCATTGGGTGCTTGGGGTATTCATGTGATTGACTGAATTAATAATGTAGAAATTGATTGAAACTGAAATTCTTAGAGAGAACACGCATGTAACAACAGGGTCTATTCCTCCCTTTGAAGACAAATGTCTTGGAGATTGCTTCAGTTGAAATGAATGCCTTTTTCATCGTTTGGCATGCTCCGAATTTCCAGTGAAGGGTGAGTTTACCATGCTAGGGCTGAGCTCGGGAGCTGCTGCTGAATGCAGGACACCTCTTGCACGGCATTGACAGGCTCTGGATCCGGGCACGTGTAGACCGCTCTGCTCCTCTCGTTGAACAGCACGGCCTTTAAAAGACAGCAAAGCCCTGAAGCTCCCAACATGAAAAAAAAAGTTGCCTTTGTCAGTGTTTATTAGTAGACCACGTTGTCTGTTTTATTGTAGCGTATAGTTTGTGGCCTCTGTTGAGCTCACATCCATCTTTGTTATTGGGTAGGATCTCTCTAAATTACTTAGCCCCAGTCTGAGTAAGGGGCTCCGTGGGACCCTCTCTTCTCCTTTCTTTATCGGTTTAGCTTGTACTCGGGTTTCTTTTGTTCTCCAGCTTTCTTAACTTACATGTATCTTTGATTAGGAGGAACCCCAGTAGGACACGGGTAAACTGAGAACAAAGATTTCTGAAGCTCGGGGTATTTGACCCAGAAGCTTATTTATCTGTGGACGTGTCTGTTCCTATCTGCTGCTCCTGCAGTCAGGAATTTGCCCCAGCAAACCAACGCAGTTGCCCAAGGTGCCCCATTTGCACACACATATGCATTTATCCGAGTGTTCGAAACACGCGTTTCTTTTAACAGTGTGCCAATGAATTATTATGATGTATTTTGACATAGCGGGAAAGGGGAATTGTTTCATACGTGAAACAATTGGGAGGGAAAAAGCCCAAAGCCCAAAGCTGCTGCCTTCAGGATTTTTGCCATCAGCCAGCTACTGCTAAACTTGAGCTTGGCATCATTCCGCTGATTTCCCGGGAGTCATTACAGAAATGGATTTGTGCATTTGCTCTCCGTTTCTGGACGTATTGTCAGTGCAGCCCAAGTTGGGGGTTCAGACCCTCCTTTGCTGGGATGCTCCTGCCCCCAAAAGATCCCGCAATACTCTCTCAACAGCAGAGCTCAGCTCGCATTGCGCTGAAAGGATGGTGACTCTGTAAAGAGGGTAGGAAGAAGTTAGGCATGAAACTGAGGACAAAAACTGGATTCTTTGGACTTTTGTTTTCATGTGAGAAAGGGGAAAAGAAGTTACAAAGAACTGAACAGCACCTGCTGAGAATGCTGACAGCTGATCGCGTACCCGGATAAAGCAATAATAGGTAAATGCTGGAAAAAATAGTTGGAGGAGCCTGGTTTGGAGCTGGTCCTTGCTCTGAAAATGAAAATGTGTCATGAAGGCAGAAGGAGCTGGCTTGCAGAATACTCCTCCTAGGGGCTGCAGGAGCCTCTGCGCCAGCCACCTCCTCCAGACCATCAGAGCACCTTGCTTCTGCGGGAGCTGCTGCAGCTGCCTGGAAACCCGACTTTGGGACAGTAAAGATGATAATTAATGTAAAGGTTTTGTTTGGTGCAATATACCCCTTTATGTTGCTTTAGTCTCTCTACAAGCCTTGGTTGCAAGTGGTGGCCAGTCAAGCAAGTTCAGGATTGCCAAACGCTGCATCTGTGTTGGAGCTCCACAAAACAACAGCGCTTAAAGGAACTTGAAGCAATTTTTAATTCTGCTTGTTCTTTTCTTGGGGACTAGACACTAATATTGCTCCTTTACAGCTTTTCCCTTGCCGTTTTTCCCCTGCCTCAGACCACATGTTTGGGGAGTTTCTAACTTCCAACAGTGATTATTGGGGGTTTTAAAATTAATCCTCCCTTCCTCATTTGTCCTAAATTGCAGAAAGTTAGAGATTAGGAAGAAAGCAAAAAATTTTCCTATAGGAGATACAACTGTAATAAAAGCACGGGTTAAGTTGGAGTCCTACCAACCTTGATTGTGTCCTTTTTAGATGCATTTTAAGCCATCTCCACAGTTTGTGTAAATTACACACACAATATGGGTGTGCGAATACATTAAATATGCTTTCATAGGTTTGCCTGTCATATCATAAAAGCAGCAATAAAATACTGAGAGTATATTATACTTATTAATGTACATTTGTAATATACAATCATTAATCACAAAGTACTAATAACAGACTTTTTTATCGTGTTGAGGCAAAACTTGCCAGCTTTGACTGTTATGGCTGACTTTACAACTACCTGCCTGTCAGCTTTAAACACGGTGGAGGGAATATTTCACAGGGAAAATGCAAGCTTCCTAAAACATCTGGTTGTAAACCTGCAGTAGGGTCTGAAGCAATAATAAAGCTTGTGATGGATGAGTCACGTGAAGCTTCCTTCACCAAAAAGCTGTTGCGTTTCAGGCTTATTCTTCTCTAATAATAGACTTTGAGGACCTGGACAATAGCCGGAGCTTTCCCCGTATTCTCGGGGGGGTGAATAGCAGCGCTGGGCAGGGCGCAGCTCTGCAATGGGCACAGGAGACATCCTGCTTTCCCAGCTTCATGGGATGAGAGGTGTCCTTGGCCCTGTGCTCAATGCATGGCCCTTCTTACGGCGTTGGGCGAGACTGAGACTTGTGCAGGAGCAGAAAGTCCTCTTCCAGCTCCTCCCCTACCTGCCTGCCCTTTGCGTCTGCTAAGGGTGTAAGAGGGCACAGACCTGCCCTACAACTTGGTGGTTGCTGCCCGTGCACCACGTTTTGCCTCCTTTTCATCCTCAAGGACGACCACGGTGCTGGAAGGTGGATGAAGATTTTCCTTTGGGTGCCACCAAGTCCCCGCTGGCTCTGGTGGGATCAGTCGCCAGAGCTGCAGGCTTTGGATTTGCCTCTGGGATGGTGTAGCTAAGCTGCTGATGGGCTGCCTTATTAACTTAGATACCGTTTTGCTCCAATTGGCCTTTGATTCGTGGGGTTTTTATCCATTTGAGAATCGGATTCTGTGAAAACACCTCAAGGAACCCATTTAAAGCCAAGTGGAGAGTTTTCCCATAGCCATATGTTTCCTATGTAAATGTATGTGGTGACCTTGGAGCCATCTAAATCCCTGTGCACATCTCACTTGCTCACTGGTGCTTTTTTTTTGGTGAATCAGAAGTAAAATCAAAAGCCTCTTTGAGGATTACTGAAAAGGAATTCCACATGTGTTAGTGTGTGTGCACACAGGCCATTTATTTTAGAGCACAATCTCGCTAAAATCAAATGGATATAATCTGAACATGCTTTTAAAAGATTAAAACCCCAAAAGATGAAACTGGAAAGCCTTTTGAGTTTTTATAGGAGACAAACAATTTATGTGGTCCATCACGTGCGTTTTCAGACCAGCTTTGTTAGAGCAGATTTTCAGCATAACAAGAGAGAATTGGAGTTTCATCACGGATTGCAGACCTCAAGCAGCTATTGCTTTCTGGGAAGGTGCACAGCATCCTTGAGGTCCAGTAGTGCCTGGATCCTGGAGGCTCAATTCCACCAACCTCTACTCAAAAGGGGTGTTTTGGCCTCAGAACCCCTTAGGAACTCCAGAAATGATCTTGTAGATACAAATCCTGCCCTGGTCTTCCGTACAATATTAAAGAGAGAGCAGCTGGAAAGACACTCTCACTTCTTTTATGAGGGGAAAAAGCCCTGCCTCTCATCATGTTCTCCGTCCTTATCTTAACAACTCCCCAGTAAATTTAGAAATTGAGGAGAGTGCTTTAGCGACAGACTTAAAGACTGAATCCTCTGTCCTCAGAACAGATACAAATCAAGGTCGTGCCCTTTCTCTTGTGCTCTCCCAAAGGTGCTTAAAATTTAGTTTCCTCTTGATGCTTTAAATTACGTCTTCTCTAAGAAGGGGTAGCCTTCATTCAGTGCAAATATGCCACCGAGATGGACTAAATGGGACTGTCAGAGAAAGTTAGCACCGTTTCACCCAAAGATAATATCCATCATTTCCCATATAGAGCATAAAATAAATTTGCAGAACTTAAAGTCCACAATTTCAGAATATATTGTGTATAATGCATATATTATGCATCTTGCCTCTCGAACAAGGGAAACATTAACGTTCTATATCTGTCTCTCTTTTTTGTGTATTTAGGTAAATATAGTGATTTTTACATCCCAAGATCAGTAATGTGACAGGGGAAACGGTTAAAAAAAGTTGTAAACCATCGCACAGCAGATAGAAGCATCCACTGCATCCCAAAGGCTGTAGCTATTTCTTCCTTTGTGTTTGTTTTTATACGTGCATGCATACTTAAATACGTGGGTAGTATATATTTCACAAACGTGTTTGTGCGTGGCTGGAAGTGCTCTCATTCCTGCCCATGGATTTCCCCTTTTCCCTGTGGTGACTGAGGGAATCAGAGTCTGTGCTCTGCAGAGGGATGGGCTGTGGCAGCGTCCTAACGGAGATACCTGGGGGTTTTTTGAAGATGACTTTAGGACCGTTTTCAGGCTCCGTACTTCTGTTTTGCAGGCTCATTAGCTTTCATGGCTTGATTTCAGTGGTGTGTCCACATGACATTTATTTGCTTTATGAATTGAGGTTTTAATTCACTTATTTTGCTTTTAGTGGATCCATGCTGTAAAGTTTTAAGACTTGCTCTTGAAACACTATCTTCTTGGCTAATAAACTGAGATGATGACAAGATCTGTAGTGAATATTCAAATAAATGTGATTACTTCATTTCATGTCAACAGAGGAGGTGAAAAGTGCAGCTCAACTGGCTCGGTGAGACTGGAAGGAGGGGCTGGGAAAAAGCAAGAGACAACAAAGAGATAGTTTGTAAGATTTAGTGGCTTTTTTCAGCAGGGGTGTTGAGAAGTCAGTGTTGCAAAGTTCAGCAGGGTCAAACAAAGTGCAGAAACTTTCTTATATTCATTGAGAAAAGCTTGATACGTGCTTGCAAAATTCAAATGATAGGAAAAAAAGTAGATGGACAGATGATGTGCTACTTTTACCTAGTCTAAACAGGCTGAAGTTTGCTCTGAGTGTATGTTATCCTTTTTATATCAGAAGGTAGAAAGTCCGCTGTCTTTCACAAACTATGACTGTGATAAGATGGTCTTCCAGGAAATCATAAAAGACCATTGCACCAGTGATGGTGTTTCCTGGCTTGAAGATTGACTGACCTAGAAAGGCATACTTATCTAAACGAACTTTTCAACCTGCATGTTTGTTAATAATAAAATAATAATTTTCAAAAGCAGTTTGGACAAAACTTGTTCAGGAGTATTTACATGCAGGCAATCAGCTGTGAGGCGTGCAGACCAAATTTGCTCTTCTGGCACAGAAATGCAGAGTCACCTCCAGGAAGGTGATGTTCCTGGGAAAGGTAGGCCATTATTTGGTTTATCTGTAGACAGTACACAGTGTTTTCCAACTAAAGTGGCGATGCTGTTGATGTGGAGCAATAAGATGTTGTTTACACAGATAAAACCTTTGTCTCGGATGAAAATGGCAATGTAGGTCTGTTCCATTAACCTTTGCTTTGACTCCAGGGTGTCGTTGGGAGCGTCTCTATGCAGACTTCCATATGCTGACTCATCCTGGGTCATAATTTTGCTTCAATACTTAGAAAAATATAATCTCTGCAAGTAACAGTGTTTGTAGTGGTGTATGTGTGGTATGTGAGACCATCCCCGCCTTACGGAGTTTTCTGTGTATAACAATTTCACAGCATGTTTGGTACCCTACTCTGCAAAACAACTGGGTTGTAACCACCCATATCTGCCCTTGAAAATCTGCCGTTGGGTATCAAGGTAGAGGCGGTTAAAGGGCATTAGTCGTTTTCTACCAACAAAGGTGTCTTGTTCCTAATGCAGGCAGTAGGAATATCCTCAATGATATCAAAAAACCAGAAAGGTACATCTAGCTGTGGGAAGAAAAAAACATTATCAAAACCGAGCATGTTATCTATAGAAAATACTGCAGCCAGTTCAATAGATCAATACTGATAATGGGATGGCATACTTTCCCCAGTAACTCCTGGAGTTGTAGCACATTATAATGCATAATAACATTTCAAAATATGCTTACAATTTTATCAAACCCATTTTTTTCTCCATTTTGGGCCTTTTCTGTATTGATTCCTTGGACTGTATAGGCTGTCCATTGGGATGGGTCCTTGCAAGGTTGCTCATGCTGGACCTTCTGCTGTAGGTGTTCCTGCAGCATGTGGAGAGGGTGTGCAGTGGGACGCTGGTTTTATACGCTCCTGGCTGCTTTTTCCTTCGTGATTTTGGAAGATAAGAAAAGCCAAAAGGACGTTGAGTGTGAGCTGACTGACAGCTTCGTTGTGGTGAAGTGAAGACAGATGCAGCAGATGGGGAATTTTGGAAAGGCTAAAGCCCAGTAGCAGAAATTCTGTCCCTTCCTTGGAAAAATCCCGCTGGCTGATACGTAGCTCCAGGTGAGGTTTTACTAGTGAGAAGCCAACAAGAATGAGAAGAGTTATTGGCCTTGGTCTGTACTGCTAAGCTCTCTGCAGCTTAAATTAGTAGGGGCTCAGAGGGAAGAGGTAACTGTGTGGGTTGTTCCATGGAGACCCTACACATATCCATTTGCACAAGGTTAGATTTTAGGAATTGCTGAAAAAACTTATTGTTTCTCCAGCGTGTCCTCTTGATTTCTTTTTGGAGGGATTCATCATTGTGGACTCAGAGGGGCTTGTAAGGATGGAAAAGGAGGTTGACTCAAGGGAACTAAGTTCCCTCCTTCCTGCAGGTTCCTGTACTCGTTGAGTTTTCTGTGCCTGTATGTACTTCATTGTCTCCCAGTCTAAATGAGGATCGTAATTCTTATCTGTCTTACTGGATGCTGCATTGCTAAAATCATTAGTATCTCTACAGAGCTCTGAAATCTTCATGCTCACTGTCCTGCTTGTGCAAAACCTTAATTTCTCTGATCTCCTATTGTAGGAATGTACACAACCTCACCTTCCAAACCTTAAGCTCAGATCATTTCTTCCAGACATATGATGTAAAGGGTTTTTAAAATACTCGTCCAACCAGCAAATCAGTTGATGAGATTTGTTATCAAATTTATTTGGAAAAATATTTCTCTGGCTTCAGGCTACACATGGAAGGTGTTATCCTGGAAAGAGGCATTGTCAGAAAGTCATAAGCAAGAGAATATAGAAGGCTACTGTTAATAAAAGCTGTCATGAAATGCTGGCTGTAGTGGTTGATGACCAACATAATAAAATCCTCTCTTCTTCCTCACCCGGGGAAAAGCTAATTTGTGATATCAGTGCTGCTGTGTTGTACTGTTATTCTCTCAGGAGCTGCGGTGGCCCCGGAGAGGGGCACAGCACAGAGGTAGCTAGGCAGCATTTAGGCATTAAACAGAATATAGTCTGTTCTGAGGGCAGGTAATAGAGGACTTGCCCTTAAAAGTATTTTTATACCACGGTGACTACACTTCAGATTTGCCAAGTGGATTTAGAGATGGGATGATATTAAGTGGATTGAGAAAAGATTGCAAGAAAACATTATAATCCAGAAACCAGACACCTGCCTTGAGCAGAAGAAAGGCTTGTAATATCAAATGAGAGCTTCACATGGAAATAAGACCGGTGTTTGGTTTACAAAATCTTCCAAACAACACTGAAGATTCAGGGTAACCGTTTTTTTTCCCCATCTGTTAATTCCACATAAGAAAGCACTCACTAAAAAGGCACTAAACACCAGAGAGTGGGGTTTGCATTGCTTCATCTTTTTTTCTTAAAGCGACTGTTACCTTTCCTCTTGCGAAACAAAATTTATCTCAACGCATGTTAAGATGAGAAGCAGATAGTCTGTTGGTTAATATATAACTTAGGACTGGAATACAACAGTTTTTACTTCTATTTGTGCTTGAGAAATTTGATCTTTGATTTTTATTATCATTTTACCTATAAAAATAAGATTTCCTCAAAATCCTTGTGGTTTGACCAGAGTGCATCTGTTTCCTTCGAATCCTCATTTCTGAAGCCTCTCACGGGACTTCTAGGACTGGGAAACTCGTCTAGGTGATGAATAAGCTTCAGAGATTCAGTTTGGCTTCTCTTCTGGCAGACCACGAAGAGTATGATGGCCTACCCTGAAATAACTTACCAAATCTGCAAAATTGCATTGTAAATTGAGTAATTTAGAGAAAGAATTTAATAAATTAATTTGCATCTGAGTCTATTCAAAAGGACAAGAGAATTCTCCCTTAGTCAAACTCCTCCCTTTGATTTTCCCAGTATTTCAGGATTTCTTGGTACCTGTATGTTAGGTGCCAGTTCAGCACTGTGATATTGAAGCAGAAGATGGTGACAAGCAACAGGCTTTCTCATGAGATTTTGGGACTTCCCGGCCCTGTCAGAAACACTTATAAAACTTTTTTATAGCTTTCTGGCACTTTCTGTCCAATTCCAGGCTGGAGCTGGAGGTGCAAAGCCACTTACTGCAATGGCTGGACCGCCACAGAACCACAGTTCAACGGATCAAAGAGTTACTGAAGGTTCATGGTCATAGGATGGCATTTCTCACTTGAGGCAGCCTCTCTGGGACATGGCACAGCCTGGTCAGGATGGGTTTTTTCCTGTAGTTTTGCAGAATATTGCTGACACTGGATTCTGAATGGATGCACTCTGGAGTGTCCACACAGCTTCCAGCATCCAACCAGAGAGAACATAAACAGTTTAAATTCAGAATATCAGATGGTTTCAACAAAGTGTCCATGAGAGATCTATGGACCTCAGAGTAGCTGCAGAAAATGGCTGTGAGGAAATACTCAATGACAGAGATGACTGAGAAGGTTTCAGCCTTCTTAGAAGGCTTTAAAGAAGAGGGTACAGGATGGACTCCATCATCTGTTGGGAGCAGTCTTCTTTGCAGGTTGTTTCCAAGCCGTTCCTCAAAAGGTTACATGAGGGTTGGTTTTGCCCAATATAAAGTTTAGCTGAATAGTTAATACTGTAGTACTGCAGTACAACAGTAACAATGATACTGCAGTAATAGCAGTGAGAAGTCAGTTGAGCGGGCCACTCCATTTTCCTCTGACAGATCACAGCTACTATAGGACCAATTCTAAAATTCTACATTTCACTTACAATTACCACCGTGCCTTGGCTTTTTTTGTGAGCCCAGCACAGGGATCGAATCGTGCAGCTCTGCTCTTCAAACCTGAGCATTTAGGCTGCTTTAACATAATCCCTTTTGCTTTTGAATTTGAAAAATCAAAAGGGAAGTTTTGAAATTCTGTGCCTTGCTCTAAGACAGCAATTCCAGGGGAATTTTTATTCTGGCTAACGTACAGAATAAATGCTTTTGAAACATGGTCTTGTTCTTCCCATTTACAAACAAGCAAAATGAATGATCGTTTTAAGAGTATTGAGTAACTCTAAACACAAGGTGATTATTTCTGCAGTTTATTTTTTCACCACACGGATGTTAAGGGTTAACAGTTCCCCAGCATATAACTGACAGTGGTAATATTCTCTTTAGTCCAAAGCGGAAGAAGAGGGGAGTTGCTTGTTGTTATAAAAGCAGGGAATTTCTGGATCTTAGTAAAATAAACCAGGACTTTGTTTCTTGAAGTAATTATTCTCTGGAGGGAGAATAGGAAAGATGGAGGCAATTAGGAGTGACCTTGCATCACTGAATTGTTGAGAACTTCTGGATCAGTGGCTGATATTTTCATAACTCCATTTAAGCAAAGGTTTTTTAAGCGGTTCTTGCAGCTGCTAGAGAAAACAGAGCGTTTAATGGCTGGTCCAAAGCACACTGACGTTAAGGGTGTCACCATGTGCTTGTGCTTGGGTGGGGTGAAGCCGGGAGCGAGGAGGAGCATGAGGAGGTCGGGATGAGCACAGGAATGGCTCCCAGGGCACGGGGGACACAGTTGCCCCACGGGGAGGGGGAGACAGAGCTTCTGCATGGTCCTAGCCCATGTGGGCCATGTGCTTTTGGGTGTTTATCCCACCCCAGGCTCTGCTAAGGTGAAGCCATGTAGGCCATTATGTCCCTTGGGTGGCCGGGGTCACCACGTTTACTGGAACAGCGAGGAGAAACAAACCTGGGAACACTTTTCGGTAACCTCCACCTAACCCCTTTTAAGTAGAGATTGGCGTTCTGGTGGTTTTTTTCTTCTGAAAACTGTCTTTTGAGTGTTATCATTTAAAAAGCGTGTTTAACTTTTATGTGTGAAGTTGGCAATGAATTACTATAAAGCAAATAAAACTGTCCTAGCAGCCTGAAAGTGGTGATATAGCAGATAGCATTCACACCCTCATCTTTGTATTCCCCTCCTTCAAGGATATCAGTAGGCAAACAAGGCTGAGTCTCTAATATGTTTAATAAAGGAGCAATTTCTTAAGTTTCCTGACCCAACTGTGGGAAAGGTTGTCCCATTGCTCTGCCCCACACTGATCGTGTCCCCTGGGCATGGCAGGATGCAACCACTCTCGGCCCAAGTTCCCTGGGAGCCAGGTTTTGGCTCAGATCTTCTCCCTGGACCACTAATTTGGGACTTCTTTCCTTTCTCTGGGGACTGATGAATAAAGAGTCTCCAAAATAAGCAAGCCATAGCCCAGTAGTACGAGCAGCTTCAGCAAGGCAGACGTACTTTTCTCCGACGTGTTTCTCAACTACTGTCACATTTGTAATCTGATATTATCAGACCCCAGCAGAGTCACATGAAAACTGTTTCCCCGGATGGCAGATGCATGTAAGGACCTATCTCCGTGTCGCATACCGCTGCAGAGGAGGTTACTGTGAAAACAGGCATGCAAATTTTTTTCATAGCTTTCACGTTGTTTGGTTTGTTTGATGTTCTTCTAGCTCTGGCAGACTGCAGCAAATTGTTTTCTCTCATAGAGGCCATCACCTTTTGAATGATATAAAGGAGTTGCTCTGTTCTTCCGAGTTGTTTTTCTGCTATATATTTACTTAACAATTTCATTTTCTGAGTAGTTGTTGAAAGAACAGGAGTTTGTAAATTATACAACGCTAAGCAGTGGATACTGTCCGTGGCTTTATGCCCAGACACTGTCAAATGCTTCTCCAGACTCTGGCTGGTTTGAGAAAATCATTGCAAATTACAGAAGTATCAACATTTTTTTTTTTTTATTTAAATATTTTGTTTCGTTGTTTTTGCTTAGTATATTCTTACTTGCCTCTATAGCTGGCAACCAGTTTTCAGAAGGGGTTGGAACTGGGTTGCTGCACATATGGAACTGAACATCTGTGGTCTCAATTATTGAAAAATTAGAAAGATCAAAAATAAAAAAACCCCGAACGTTAGATCTTCGAACCTTACTCTCTTGCTATTTGTTTTCTTTGTGCATTAGAAGTAAAAATGCCTTCTGTCGTAATAATAATTCTCCGCACTATTATCCTGGGATCTCAAATTACTGGACACCCATAGAAGTGTTTTGTTTTCTTACACGCTTGCAAAGTTAAGTCTTATGCCCCCTTCCCATTTTCCAGATTGGAAAACTGCGCTACAGAAACAAACTTACTTAATACCATACAGACACTTCCAGTGAAACTGGAAAGAAAACCACCCCCCTCCACTCCTCCCAGTTAACCGCAGGACACGGTTTCTTCCCTCCCAGTCCCTGGTGTGAGCAGAATAACACATCTGGGAGCAGGACTGCGGTGCCCTGGGGAGCACCGGGTCATGGATGCGTGGCTGGGGGACAGGATCCAGCCCTGCCACAGGGTGAGCTGGCACGGGGATGCGTCTGGGGTTGTGTGTGTCATGTTTCCCTCCTGCGGTTCTCCTCGTTTGGACAACCCGCGGTCTCAGCCTCAGCGCGTGCCATCTGAAGCATCTTCTAAAATCGTTTTGGACATCTCGTTATGAATCATACCTATATCCTATTACTGTGAAAGGAAATCACAAACATGGAAATTAGTCTGTGTTTTAGTTATTACAGCTCGGCTCGGAGAGAGCAGGAGCTGGCCCAAGCTGCTCGCTCAGGGCTGCGTGAGCCGCGTCTTGGGCACAAGGGCTGTGCGAGCATGGGCTTTTGACCTCATCCAGCAGATCCGACCTGGATTATCAGTCTGTTCATCTCTGCGTTGTCATTTATGAGAATTAATGGTGTTTCTTTCTGTTTGGGTAAACAGTTTATCCATCTAAGACGGAAGGTTTCTCAGCTTTCCCTTTGGTTTACATATATATAACTTAAAAGTTCCATTATTGAGCTTGTTGCTGCAGACTCTTTTGAACTGAAGCCATTGTGTACATATCCTGAGCTCTTCTTTCATTGTATAATGTTATAAGCATTCATCATTTGCCTGACAAAGATTTTTTATTTATTTTTTTTTAACTTTCCCGGGGCAAAGCTGGGAAATTTGCTTGCATTAACTGACTTAACTAAACTTAATGTTCCTCTGCCAAAGCTTGCTGATGTGCTGAGCGCACATCTCTGCCCTGTCTATAGCCATTTAATTATAATAATGATCCTTTCCACTGAACCACTCCAAGTGAAGAGCAGTAGTGATACATACAGCAGTGGCAATGACAGTTGTCATTGATAAAGAGATTTTTATTTTTTTTTTTTAGAATAAATTACTTGTGTTTGTAGTTGTTACATTTATAGATCATAAATCAGTTCACATGTTGGAGGAAAAAAAATCCTTACTTACCAGTCAGATGCTTATAAGTATGCTTCACTACAATAAGCCTAAAAGTACCCTGTGTCAGTACAACTTTTAAGCAAATGCCTAAATAACCTTCTCCAGCCGCCGAGTTCAGTGCTGCACCCGGGCTCACCCTCAATAATTCCCATTGACTTGCACTGCCCCAGGCACAATTTCCCTCCAGACTGCTAGGTTTCCCTCCAGAAAAATAAACGTTAATCAAATCCTTTCCTTTAGGACTAAGCTGGGTGCTGAGCTGGCCTGATGGTGCCAGCTCTGGGACAGTGCCTGTGAGTCGCTTGTGAGCTGGTGACACCAGTCTCGTCTCCCTCCTCCATAGCAGCGCTGCCCACTTGCCTGCAAACTGTCATCTGTGAAAAAAACCTTGCATTTCCCTCCTGGAAACCATCCACCGACAGACACGGGTTCACCTGACACCCGATGGGGACCCGGTCCCAGTTCATATTTCTGGGTGTGACAGTGAGGAGGAGCCCCCCCAGCCCCAGTCCAGGGCTGGGGAGAAACAGGGGGTAAGTGCAGAGCTCTGATTAACACCTAGGGCTGGGAGCTGATTAATCCGCCCCTGATTAATGACATCCTGTGTGTGCCTGAGTCACGCAGCTCCGCTGTGCCTGGACTCCTTGCTTGTGGTGCTGAGGATAAACACCTGCCCCGTTGAGCAACCCTGTAATCACCGAGGCTTGGAGAAAGAGATCCTCAGGAGGAAGTAACCTCACAGATATGAAGTGTCTTTACTGGTAACGATAAAGACTTTTATGGTTTCCTTGTGCCGAGCGTGGAATAGGCAGAGCACAAAGTCACACTGGCATTTTTCTAATGACTATGTGGTGCAATTTATAATAACCTCATAAAGATATTCTTCCTCATCCACATTAAAATATTTTTGCAGAGTAATCATAACGATACCTGCAGCCGATCCCACTTCACTATCAGGTGGTGGTGTAGTAGCCTCCAATCTCACTTTCTGTGTTTTTATGTGATTACAGGTAGCAACACAGAAGTTAAGCTCAGGTTTCAATGCATTTTCCAGCTCACACCTAGAACTCTGCAGATCTCATATCCTCTCTGCTTTGTCTAAAACATCCTTGATCTTGTATCTGGTGCGCAGCGAGGAGATGGTATAATTTGGTTTAAATCGTATTTGGAATTTTGTGTAGTTAATCAAATTTTGTCTCGAATACTTGCAGGACGGTGTTTCAAGGGGATTGCTTTTGTACCTGCTGTTATGAAAGTCAGCAGAAAAATATTGTTCTTGGCTACTGTCCTGATTAACCCAGACATATTAATGTGTGTTATGATAGGTCATTTGATGGATAGTCACCTGTACCCTGTGATCAACTCCGACTTGGCCACTGGGGCTGAACTTTAACAGCTAGGTGTCATAATTTCACATTTTTTCCTTGATTAATGTTTCCTTTTGTGATCTAAAGGGAAAGCGTCTGGAGAGATCCTTCTCCATGTACTAGCGAGCCTGGATTAGTGGGAAGGGACTGCAGGGGCTTTTCAGCGAAGAGATCCTGTGAAGAATGACACATGGACATTCTTTGGGTGTTGGTACCTCTCCTCTCGGTCTGTAGAAAGCAAGTCTTGCATAGCTCGTGCTCAGAATAGCTCTAACACGTACCTTGGCTTCCTGTGTACATTCAGATAATAGCTCCTGGGATTTAAATACCGCATGGTGATGCCGTGATACTGCAGGTTCTGAAAGGGGCCTTGAATGATCCTCTGGGATTTAATTGGAACCAATATAATATCTACGTGCGAGTTCAAAAATTAACAGAAAGGACACTTGCCATCTTTTATATTTTTCTGCATTATTTTCTGTAATTTTAGGGGCTCCAAACATTTTTTGTGGACCTCTGCTACGTAACTCCTTCTCCTGATTTCATTGTTACTGAACTGTAGAGAACTTTTCCATTCTCATAGCTCAGCCCCTGGGGGAGGAGTACATTGTCCTCAGGGCACTTTGGCTTAGACCAGTGGACGTTGATGCCGCCACTTTCGGTAGTGCATTCAGACACCTCGCTGTTCCTCACTAATTTATTACCTTTAATATTTTCTTAATTTGCACATTGTAATAAAAACTTTTTGTAGTTACAAGCTCTCACTGATCGCCACTTAATAGCATAGTACTGAGCATCTCTGCAAATAAAGTTATTCTTCAGTTACGTGCAGAGGTCAGAGCCTTTTGGAATTGCTCCTGCTGATATCAGCAGGTGTTTGGGCATCCATGCAAAAGCCAAATACTCAAATGCAGACCTTTGCAGATCTCCGATTAGCTGTTGAGGTTTTCATCCACCTTCACCAGTGATGAAACAAGTAGGATAACATGGACCGGGAACATCAAGGGTATAAAAAAAATGCCAACTCGAACTTATAATATATATGCAAGCCCATTGAGCTTTAAACAGTTTGGCTGGAGGCTTTGAATTCAGATGTCTGAGATAGAGTTAAAATCTGGAGTCTGAAGTGTTGGGTTATTAAAATGGGGGGGGGGAAGCGCCCTCTTGTAACAGGTGAGTTGAAACAAGAACAAAGGGTCTATAAAAAGAGCCAGGTGAGCACTGAAGAGATAAGGAATGCTCTTCCTGTGCACTTACTGCCATAACTGAAAGGATAACCTTTTTTTTTTTTTTTAATGGGTAGGGCAAGAAAATTATACTAAACCCTCTTCCACAAGTACGGTGCTAATTATTTCTTCCTGACCCTGGGAGAATCATCTCCTGCCATTCGGTAGGTTTGGCTTGAGACTTGAATTACTCTTGTAAATCCTTTTAATTTGTTCATGAGTTTATAGCTCTGCCATAAACATTGCTCCCAAGCTGCTGCTCATCCAGCAAGGTCCTTTACAATATTCCTGAGAAAAAGCTGCTGGTATTTTCTTCCTTTGTAAGGATTTGAGTTTTTTCACCTGTTTGCATCCGATGCACAGAGCTGGAGTCTGCCTTGCTCTCCGCACGTGGATGCGATGGCTTAGGCCCTGATTGCACAGTGCCGGGTTGGGTTTCCAGATCCTGAGGTGTTCAGTGCTGAAGGTAAGAAAATGCCTGGTTTTAATTAAAAAATAGACCCTTTTGGGCAGAAATACCTGGAAGCGTGTGGGAAAAAGCCCTTACAAAAGCCCTTTTCATAGACTGCATAAAAACTGCCCTTTAGTGGTTTGATCTATAGGAGAACTTTTGTCTCCCATTAGTTCCCACCTTGGAGAATCAGGTCTCACCGATGGCATGCGGCTGATGGTCTTGCAGGCACGTGGCAGTGCCGGGTCTTACCACAGCAGCCAGGAGGGAGCAGGGAGGCGGTTGCTGGAAGGAGAGGCAGGACCGAAAAACAGTTGAAACTTTATTGGTAGTGAAGCAGGGTTGTTTAGGAAGGGGGATGAAAAGATTCCTGTGATTCATAGGACTTAAACACAGTTGTCTATTCATCTGCTCGTATTATCTGCGCCTTCATCTGGCCGTGGGAAGAGGTGTGCTGCAGAGCGAAGGGGCAGGTTGTGTGCCACCGTCCTTGAGCTATCTCATATCCTTTTCTGTGAGATCTTGTGACAGTTTGTGTTACCGTGAGTCATTGTTTCTTTAAAGCTCATTACTGGCAAGGGCTCCTAGCGAGACACCAAAGTGGCATTGTGTTATCTATGCTCAACGGGGCTATTAACGTGTGTCACTACTGAAGTGTCATCCAGCAGAAATGTAATTCTGGATTTCAGGTGCTGAGTCGCAGAGGTATGTTCAACCTTTGTGTCCAGCCAGGCTGAAACTCAGCACTGTCAAGCGGTGTCTCAGCTTACCACGTCGGTATTAAAAGGTTTTGGTTTCACTCTAATTTATGTGTATAATCGTGTCATGGGTGAGGGCAGGGGAAGAAAGGATGGAGGAATGTTCTTCAGAAATCAGTTCTCAGGTCACATAAGCAACAAATATTTTCTTACCTAAATCCACCGTGGGCATCTCTGTTCTCTTCTTCTTTGTTTGAAGCTTTCTTTCATAGTTCTGGCTTACTGGAAAAGTAAGATGAGTGTCACAAGGCCTGGGGCTTCTCAAGCCTCTCTTCCTTCATGGATACAATGGCAGAAGCGGTCTGTCAACATGGCATCGTCGAATGGACACCATCAAAACTGCTCCTCAGTGCTTGCGGGAACATGGCCTGTCCTTTAGCCCATGGCTGACTTCTGCTTCGTTCTCTCCTCCCAGCACCTCCTGGCACCTGCTCACTACGTAACACATTACTCATGGCTTATTGTGTTACAATTCTCCACCTGAATTGGGATTTTCTTAGACTCCATCCATCAAGCACTTGATTCCTCTAGAGTATAGACAGAATAAAATTAGTCTGCCATTGCAGAAGAGTGAGTGGCTTGCACATTTCTCCTCCAAACACCGTAGTTTTAATAGGTCCGCACACCTCCATCCCTCCTGCTCGAGAGTCCCCCGGAGGAGACTATGGCACTTGAGGGGCATTAGCTTCCCAGAACGACCTCAGCAGAAGATCTTGCTCAAAGCGAGTGCAGAGTTGGGCAGCTGCAGCTTGGGAAAGTTCCTGCATTCTTGCCTCTTTTTAATGAACTATAAACTATTTTCACACCTCTGCCTAGACTTCTTTCACACTTCTGCCTACATATTTCTCTGCCTTTTACCACCGTTTCTGACACATGCCTCTGAAAACCTCTTGGACTTGTCGTAATTCTAGAACATTGATACTTATCATCATATTTTTTTTTTCAGTCTTCTTTGAATCTAGAGCCAGTTTGCCTTTTTTTTTTTTTTTTTAAAAAAAAAGGTCTAGTGTATAGCTAAAGACAATAAACTTCCCCAAATATTTGCTGTCAGAAAAGATACTTCTGGCATTGACTGCCTTTTTTCATGTTCATAAAACAGTGTCAAAAAAGTTAGAGAGTAGATAACACACATTAATACAGCAGTAACCTTTGCATTTACCCTCGGCGTTTTTTTTGCATGCATAGGTATTTTGCCTTCTAAAACAATTAAAGGCAGGAAAACATGATAAGGCTTTTTGTCACCAGTAATGTGATATTTTTCCAGCAGAAATTGGGGCCTTTTGGTAAACCCTTTAGGCAATTGTTCTGGTGGATTTAGAGGTTTTCTTGGTTTAATGTATGGTTAGGATGTTGAAGTGCTGTCTACAATAACTTCCTTGTTCTTCTGTAATTTTCCTTTGGCTTGTGTTTGATACCAGCAGGCTTGTCCATTCCCATCTGCTCTCTATTGGTTTTATGCAAATTCTCTCTCATCCCTCTACAAGTCCTTTCAAGTTAAAATATTGCTTCCTCATGCCCGCTTATATTACTTGTATCTGCTGCACAGTGACCTGCTAGGCACCCATATATGGGGCACAAAAGGCATAATCTTTGTGAATCAGATATCTCTTATCTCATCCCTGTTTGTGTTATACATTCCCCTCGCAATACACTTTTCCACAATGCTCATCCATTTAATGCCAAAATACCTGAGGTCTCTTATTTCTGTCCAACATGCTCGTTGCATTACTCACGGCAAACTGATGAGCAGGGAGATAAAAAGACTTGCTGGAGGTGGTGCATGGATCTATGGCGTAGTCAGAAGAAACTGTTTGAGCCCTGTCTCTGTGATTTAACCAGGGTTTAACAGTCTAACTCTTCCTTTCAATGAAGTCAAACAAACACAATACTTTGTTTCATGGTACGAGTTTACCGTGTCCATAAATTTGCAGTGGTTTAAGGTGAAACAACTTTTACCATGTGTAAAACTGTCCCACCAGGCATGAGGATGGCTGGAGCCCGAGCAGAGGGGTTTCATACCGGTGCTACGGTTGTATACAGGTACAAACCCAAGGTCAGGTAAGCTGTACAAAACTGGTATAGGTACACCTGTACTCTGGGGAGTCACTGTCACCAAATTAAGGAGGAGATGGGAGGTAGAAGCAATAGCTCTATAATATCTGGGCTATTGAAGCTCTCTCTTCACCCTTTAAAAATTTGTTGTCTCTTGGACTGGTGGAGAAGACTCATTTCTCAGAAGATAGACGGGAGCATTCCTGCAGGAGCTACGGTTTGAATATAAACCCAGCCCCCCACCGGCAATGAGAGCTGGTGAATATTTTTCTGTATGTAGTTCTACTTTTTATCTCATCTAGGATTCCTAAAGTAGATTTTTGTGTGTGTGTGATAAGAATATCTCCTGAGACTTGCTTTAGATTTCAATAGTATAATGCTGTTTTTCCTTGAAAAAGTTTAGATGGCCTTGAAAGATTGTGTTAAAAATTGTGGTATTTTGGTCTGCACAGTAGTCTAGTAAACTGTGGAGGCACCAAGGGGAGCGGGTTTTGCTGTTGGATTAATTTACTGAATGTTGGTGTTGGTCTCCATTCTGCAAAATCTATTCTCTTATTAGACTCGATGAGCAAGGATGAATACCGAAGGTAGAAATAGCTTATTTTTAATGTAAAAATGTTGTTAATTTTACCACTTGATTGTATTAGTTACAGGGTATGAAAAACAATTTAATCAGTGGCATAAAACATGAATAATGTAAATACCTGTAACATACTAAATCAATATTTTTTTCTACTTACATTTCAGAGAAGTATACTTGTCATGTTTTGTTACGTTCTTGTTTTGTTGGATGGTTTTATAAATGCGATTCCTTCTAAGATCATTACTGTTGATGTCAAAAGAAAAGCCATAGGCAGTCCAGATTGGGTATCAACACTACTAATGCTTAAATTACCAGAAAAAGGAAAGGCTAGACATTTATTTAACTACTGTGATGCACAACAAAAGGCAGTCTTCTACTACATCATATACGCTGTGTACTCTTCAGCACTCTGGCTGATCATAAATGCAGTTTTAGGCTTCAAAGAGAGGCCACCATATCTGAGAACTGAAAACATACAATCTACCATAGGGCCATTTGCAGAGTTTCACTTCCACTTTTGCTAATTATCAAGAGATATGGATGTACACATGAGCTTATTCCAAACATCCTCTGTGGGCGTAGCGCTTCTGAAGTGAATGGTTCTGATTCTTTCTCTTATGACGGTGTAAACTTGAAGTATTGTCACTGAACAGAAATGCAAAAATTACAAAAACTGTATGATACTAAGCAGAATATCAGGTGAAATTATTATAATGGTCCCTTCTGGCCTTAACATCTCTGCATTTAAGAGTTCCAGCACTGTAGTATAAGAGTAAGTAAGGCAAAGATGAGTCTGATTTAATTTTTTTTCCAGTCTCAATTCTGTAGCAAGGTTGCAGAGTTGCCCTCACTTCTCAGCTACCTCCGTGTACATGGAGTGTTCCGTAAATATGCTCAAGATATATGAACTGCAATTAAAACAGCCTGTAAGAATGTAAGAGCCTAATGGTCTAATTTTTCAATTATGTCAATGTCTGTGGGAATCGAGGTTGTACTTACTATCTTTCAGAAGGCACCTTTCAGACAGCGTGGCCCGAGTCAGGCAGAAGTCTGGCTTTGCAAGAAGCACAGACTTGATTCCAGAGCCACAGTCAGAGATCGGCACTTTAATGTGAGCACTTTAATGGTGGTGTGCTGTGTCCCACGGTGAAGGGCGACACAGATCATGCTCACAGCACGTGCAAAATTCAGCCTCTTCTGCAAGAAGATACACTGATGAATCCCAGTAGTCAGCCCTTAGGTCAGAAGCTTTGGGCCCTTTGTCCCAACAGGAGGTAGTGCCCATATTAAGCAGCCTAAATTTATAAGACTCCATGTGTGATTTCAGACACAGCAGAAGGCATGGGTAAACTGTCTGGCCATAAGCCGTGTTCAAGAGGTTCCCCATAGCTTTGCTTCCCACCAGATCCAAGCTGCTGGTCAGCTGCAGGGTCCCCCTTCATCCCAGCTCTGTGTGTCTTCTCCCAGGGCTTCAGCTTCCCTTCAAACCTGCCTCCTTGTCCTGGAGGACGTTAGTCCCAGGCCAGCACCAACAACATGGAAACCAGCCGGTGCATGTTTTGGACAGTGGACAAAGCACAGTGTTCTTGTGTCGCTGGTTTCCACGTGTGGTTGTTATATATCTTGGAGGGGCAGAATAACACGGAGAGAGAAACATTTGTCTTGTCCTCATACAGCCTGGCTTTTCCAAGACTGAGCCTTTCCACTAAAGCTGGTCATACAGGATTAATGTCAAAGGGGTGTTCAGATGTTCAGGGCTGATAAAAAGTGGTTTGCCAGCATTCAGAGCCCTCAAGTCCATGTTCAAATTTAAAAAAAAAAAAAAAAAAATAGAGACCAGCAAGATTAAAATAGTTGAGGTACAAAAAGAAAAAGGAAAAAAGTCCTCAGTTATCTGTGATAACACTATTGTTTTCATTTTTTATTATCTTGCTTGTTACACACCAATGAGAAACAACCACAGATCGTCAATAAGGTTTTTAATTGCAAAGATTTCCTGTGACGTGAGTGTTAATGAATGTCAAGGCAATAACACAAAAGACATTACTTGTTTAATGATTGATAGAACAAGAAAAGCACGAGGTCTTTTGCAGGATAAATGACTACTGTTCTGTGTTCCTTTACATTAGCAGTATCAACACTTAGATCACATGGCAGGAGATAATGGTCCAGGAGATAAAGTACAGAATCACAGTCTGTTATACAATAACAGACATAGTAATGATAATTAATGTGCATTTCTTTGGCCATTCGCATACTTGTCAACGCTGAGCCATGGGGACCAGTGCTTTGCTGTTGACTTAAATGCAGGCAGGACAAGGCACTTGGCTGGTCTGAGAGTTTTCGACTTTTGCTCTGCTGCAGAGATGTCAGACCTTAAAAGCTTTTCTGGTCAGGTGGTTTAAGTTGACATTTCATGTACGTAGATTTTGTGTGTCATAATAGTAATACACGCTGATTGCTCAGAGTAATATGACTGGAAAAAAGGGCATTTAAACATGCAGTATCATGGCATGCTTCAAGACAAGCGCTCTGGTTTTGGCCAGGAAGGATCAACATCATGATATCCACTAAGGGCTCATCACCTTTCTCTTAACACGTAATAGCCGGGGGCTTTCTCCAAAAAAAAGGGAAACATCCCAGCCAAGGCCCCCTTCACACACAAAAGGTAACACAGAAGGCTGGTCAAAATCTACAGTCTGGACAGACCCCCGGTAGCTGCAGACTGTCTGAGGAACGCTTTGCGGTGTGGGCCACTGGCCCAAACCGCACCCTCGCACGGCTTTGGGTATGAAGTTCATGGAAAAGTTGTACAGCTTTGGTTTGGTTTATATGGTTTCTGACACACCAGGTTTCATTGGACAATATGCACTTGGCAACTTTTGACTGGTTTGCACCGCAAGGTTTCAAGTGCCCCTGGAGCTCTGCCGAGTGAGCAACTGTCTCCAAAAATGTGCTAAATACGAGAAAGCCTTCGTGGTGAAAATTAGTTCATGGTTTGGCAAAATGTTTGGGGAGTCAGAAAAATATTTGGATGGAACCTGGATGGTTTAATTATTGGCCTTGAACCACAAATTAATGGAGCTGCACATGGCCTTTGGTTTCAAAATGTAGCACTGGATAATGTTTCCTCGTTTTTGAAAGTTGCATTGGTTTGCAGCTATCTGCGTTGGCATGGGAGTTGCTGTCTGAAAGCTGCGCTGGTAAAATTGTATGTCTTTCCTCTAAAATAAGAATCTTATTCAAATTAATAATACAGTTTAAAATCTCTAAAAGCATTTTCTTTAACTAGAGCATCTCGGCTTACTCCAGGTTAAAAATTCCAGAAGTTTTAAAAATCCATTTGTATCCGCTGCGAGTTGCCTGATAGGATCATGTTTGTCAGCTTTGAGTTAAATTGTTCAACTGATTTTTGTCCTCCAAAAGCTCACCAAAACTGTGTTTGAGCTTTATTCGAGTAAAGTATGCATAGCCTCGTGCCATTTGTCTTCCTTTAGAAAAAGCAGCTTCCAAAGAGTTTGTCAATAACCAGCTTGACCTACGGATGTGCAGACTGGCCCCGGGCAGCGTGGCATGGACGTAGAAGAGGTATTAGAGGCTCTTGAACAACCTGAAGGAGACACGGGGTGTCCTGAATGGGCTGGTTTCAGATTTTGGTACTGTGGGGTGGGTGTGCGTGGGGTACAAGAACTACTGTGCCTTCCCCATCCTCCTGCTAAGCTGGTTTTGGGCAATGGACGTGTGCTCCTGTGTTACACCATTAAAGCTTTCCCAGTCCTGGCTCTTCATCCTCCTTCCCATCCCCTGTGAGTTTTGAATTTTCAGAGCTCAGCCCCACTTTGGAGACGACTGAACTGTGGCAGGAGCTGCCTGTGTTGAAGGCAGGAAGCAGAATAACAACTTAAAGAGGTTTGGGGTGTTTTTTTAACATTAAACTTCTTTAGCTGTGATGCCAGGGAGGGCAGCACAGCATGGAAAGTGTGAGCGGGTGTATCCCGGGGGCCCGGGCTGGGCTCTGCCCTGTTGCCGTTGTGCTCAGCCAGGCATCCCCATCCCTGTGCTGACCCTCCAGGAGAACCGCAAAGAGGCTTCTTGCATCAAATGAAAGTCATTAACGTGAACCCATCTGTGCACTTTGTTCAAACAATTTAGTAGTCACTTAAAAAATTCTGCTAGCCTCTTTGGGCTGCTCTGCAGAATCTACATGTGTGCAATAGCAAGTACTTACCTGGAGATGTGCGTTCAGCAAAAAATCGGAAAAGGAGGATGTAGAAGAAACAACTGGGGGAAAAAAGTTGGCTTTAAAATATTGCATAAAAAATACTTTGAATTTAGACTTTGTTTTGGCTGTTCTGTTATGAAATACTGCAGAGGTAACCCCTTCAAAACATGGGGTTAAATAAAAATACTTCGGCTAAACTAGAAGAGACTGTATGCCCCTATATACAGCCCTACGCGAGACATTCTGAATTTCAGTTTTCCAAATTGCCTCATAGTCAATTTAAACCCACCACGCTTTGATCTCCGTTCTGCAGACCAACTAGTTTTACGTCTCTGTTTCACTTGCAGCCTCGGAATGGGGGATCGAGGGGGTAAGGGAACTTCTACCTGTCGCTTCCAATTTTAGGATCAGGACCCAGATCCGGAAAATCACTTAAACATGTGCCTGACTTGAAGCAAAGGTTTCCTTGTGCGGTGGTGCCCTCCCCAAAAGAGATGCTCTTCTCAAGTACCTAATGCTTGAAATTGGGCCGACCTAGGGAAGTTGCTTCTTCCCTGGCACCACGAAGGACCAGACCCCTGAGAGCCCGAAGACTCAATCCCATTGACCTCCCCGCTGCCCTTCCCAAGGAAAAAAGGTTGGGAGAGCAGGAACAGCCTCCTGGCATTTCTGTTACCTCCCTTGCCGGAACAGCACCCGCCGCTCTTTGTGGGAGCATGTTAAGGCATTAATGAAATGCACAAAGCAAAGAGGCTCATCCATATAAATGGGTGATTTAAATAATGAGGAAGGAGAAAGGATGTAGTTCAGTGTCAGTACTGATTAATTAGGGCATAAAATAAATAACCCTCCTAACAACATTGGCTGCTTGCACTATAACTTACTCTATTAGCGGGTGCTGGAGTTAATACAAGTGACAGTGTAATTACAGGTTAGTTAACTGGCCCGTTATGACGTTCGCTTAATTTCGGGGGATGGACCTATTTACACACACACATTTTCCTATTGTAAAGAAAGCCAACGGCGAAGGACTGATAAAAGTCGGTTGTTAATCCTGCAGTTTCACCACTCATCAGGCACAGTTTTTCTGTTCCCCCCCTTTTGTGAAAGTCAACTGCGCTGAGGCCAAAAGCGTGGAATAATTCCCCCGTGTGCTTGTTTGATGTCACAGCTGAGGTCACGGTTAGGTATTGTGCTCTTATGAGTAAGCACGTTTATCTAATGTGTGGCCGCACAATGAAATGATGAACAGATGTTAACAGTGAGTTTTTAACATCTTAGCTCTTTTGTATGGAAGT
Organism: Burhinus oedicnemus; assembly: GCA_008921705.1. NCBI lineage: Eukaryota > Metazoa > Chordata > Aves > Charadriiformes > Burhinidae > Burhinus > Burhinus oedicnemus. The sequence continues at coordinate 818,247 of VFFE01007869.1, forward strand.
TTTATTGAAATGTTTTGCCTGTTAACTCTATGAGTGTCAGGCAAAAGCAAGAAAATATATACCAGGATTTATAGGGTTTTTGAGTGGATTTTTAAAACCAGCATTGCTGCACAGCAAATAACTGCCGATGTAACAAACCATTTACATTTAATACTTTTATGGCTGCTGGCCAATAGCTTCCGCAGCTTGCGGTATGGATCACAAATTTCTCATAGAAAGAGAACAAATGCAAAATTAGATCTCCTAAATTATAATGCATTACAACCCAAACTTCACATTAACGTAGGCCTTCAAACATGACATCAAATCCTTAGTTTGTTTAATGGCTCCATGGAATTCCTGAAGCTATTCTGAGATATTTTTAGCGGTTGGCCAGTGGTTCTTATTTTTTTCCCTGTAGATGGGAGGAAGCGGGGAGGAGGAAATCAGACAGTTTTCCTATATTGTGACTACGCGACAATGATACTGATACGATATTCTTAAGATCTCTTTAGGTCAATACAGCTGAAAATAAGATCTGTAAATAGGAGTTTGTACAACCTTGACTACAGGTGAGGCTGCCAATGCTGTATACGATATGTTATCGTATAGGGTTTGTTTGAGGTCTAGTACTTACTATCCCTTCCCAGGGTTAGTGTAATTTTTTTTTCTAAGTCATCTGAAACACATTGCAACCTCACAGTGCTTCAGTTTCTCTGCTTCTTATGTATGGGAGATGAATTTGAGTTTGAATTATTTAATGCTTCCAAAATATTTTAGGATTTTTGGTAAAACATCCAAATACTATACATTGTCATTAAAAGAGCAACAAAGCTTGATTCTTCAGAATTTGAGGCAAATGTCCGTATTTCTATTTCAGTGCAAGTTATAGCATTATCCTTTTTTGTAGTAAGTCACTTTTTTATATGCTATAAAAAGTCACTTTGAATTCAAATATAAAACGAAGCCATCCATCATGTTAGCAATTTAATTACCTCGGTATACATTTTTTCCAAAAAAAAAACCAAACCAAAAACCAAACCCCAACCACAACAAACCACCTCTATTATTTGTTATGTGTATGTATCTTATTACAGATTCATTGCCTGAGGACAGGCAGGGCTGTCAGCGGGGCAGTCCTTGTGGTTAGAAATGCCGAGATGGGGAGCAGATAAGACATGAAGTCCTTGTGCCTCCTGTTCGGGTCCGCACTGCGCCGTGTTTGCTTGGGGCCTTACCTGTTAGATTCCCTGTAATCTTTGTTGCAACAGTGAAATGGTGCCTTGTAAAGCAATGAAGCGTGACAGGGATATTGAAAGGGTCGAATGAGGTAGAAATGTGATATTTTCTATCTTCTGCGGGCCCAGGAAATAGGAGTCCGGCTGCTGAACTGGGATTTGACATTCACCGTTGCGTTCGTGGCAAGAAAGTTGTGGGATTTATTGTTTAGCGCTTACAGAACAGACAAAGTAAGCAATGCCTGCGATTTATCTAATTGTTTAACCATCTGGTTTCACAGCGACTGAAGATTAAGCATTGAGGAAACTGGGAAACTACAAATGGGAAGACAGGGTAGGGAGAAGGGCTTTTATTTATTAAATTTTTGTTAGTAAAATTCACAAAATACCTAGGTGTCCTTCAGAGACTGAGATGAATTTCATGGTTTGCTTTTTTTTTTTTAAAGGGTTGGATAATTTAATGGCCAGTAAAACGTGTAGCAATAAAAGCTGAGATAATGAGAAGTGTAATGAAATGACTTGTTTTAGGGCACGAGCGGATTTGAGAGTTGGGGTGGAAATGGAGATCTCGCTGCCATGCCCACGTCTCATGGCACACAAACTTTTTCTAAATCATTAGGTATTAGCTGGGCCAGATATGGGATGCCAGATTTAATGATATACGTGATATTCAGAAGGACTCTGGTCCAACTTATGCAGTCCCATGAGGTGCTATTTTCAGCACTCAGCTGGTTTTCTCATTTTAACACATTTTCTACGACAGAAGCTGGTGGGTGCTTGTCACTGAAGAGAAATTATACTTTTCCCTTAGGTGCTTGAGGGGGAGCCAAGCTTGTCTGCGCAAACATGTAGATGGGTGCATAGGTGGGACTTGGCTGAGTTAGTCAAGTCATCAAAGGTACACCTTTAAAGCTAGCTAACAATAAATAACTGTTTTGGTGCAAGAAGATGGGGCTACTTCACTGATTTCGAAGTATTGATCTTGAAGCAAACAAGCAAAAACATCTTTTGTGGGTCTTGAAAGAAGCAGGAAAAAGCACATAGGTGAGATGAAATAAGTGAAGGAAACGGAAAGATAATATTTAAAAAGGACACAACTCAATCATTTTTATTCTCTTGTGTAGAAATCTACCCTGTAGAACAGATGAGACCAGATGCTCTTTCATTCCCTCTGTTGTCCTACATCTGTCGTCTTCTTTGCCCTACCAGGGTCTAAGGATCTCAGACTTCTGATTAGTTTCAGCTGGACTTCAGTATCAAACATGAAAAACAGTTATTTTGTCTGCACATGTTACTTTTCCATAAGCAAAGGCACATCCTACAAATAAAGTCTTCAGGGAGGTTTAAAATTGGCCTGCAAAGCAAGAAGAGAGAAACAAGCTGGCTTGCTTTATATATAAAAGACTATGCAGGTATCGACCTCAGAAAATTTGTCAAGTCAACACCTGATGATGGCTTAGCTGCTGGGCTTGGCCATGCAATATTTAAATCAGGCTCTGTTTTTTTACGCCTTGGTTTTTAACATATGGGGCCTGAATGAGTGAGGAGAAACAGAAGCGCTGTGTGAGCATTTCTCCCCGGGAGCTGGAATAGCTCTGCTGAAGTTTGGCCATAAAGTCTTTTAACTCCCACGTCTCTGGGGAAGGCTCGGACGAGCGTCTCCACATCTGCCATCGGCTGTGTTTAAAACCAGTCCTCCAGGAACTTGTAAAGCACCACGGATGATGGGAGAAGACTTTTTCTAGAAGTAGGATGATCATCACAGGCAGCAGGCGAGGTGCAGAACCCTGGGGAGTGTGGGCAGAGCGGTCCCAGTGGTGGGATGGCCAGCTCAGGGCACTGGGAGCAGCTGGTAAATAGACGGTTCCTAAGCCGGAGGATCAGGACTCTGCACAAAACCAGTGTCCAGCCTAGAGCTGTTGGCAATTCTCCTACTCGAAAAAAGGAAATGGTTTTCTATCAGAAAATCTGGACTCGTTAAAACCAAGGGGTTTTCATGAAAGCCTTCCCTCTACATTGAGGCTTCCCTTTGGAAAGATTTCTCAAGTTTGGGTGTGGTGGATATGGGCACAGAAAGTGTGTCTACACTGAGGGATGAGTGGGTCTGCAGCACGCCAGAGCCCCACCAAGCTGGTATTAAAAGAAATGAGCCAACTTCATCTTGGTCAGGTCTATGATCCAAAGCAGGGAGTTAAACTCATCTCTTGCATATCCCAAGACATGTCCTGACCACCACTCTCTGAAGACACTGAGTCTCTCCCGATAGTTTTGGTCTCATCTGGAAGAGAAATCAGGAATAATAGGAAATTTCAAAAATTGATAGCCAAAAAAATGAGAATGGCAGTTTCGCTTTGCAACACAGGGCTTCACAGTCACCGAGTCACTACAGACAAGGTGGTTTTACCCACCTTGTGGACCTTTCAGCCCATGAGAAACAAAATATATAGCAGTGTGCTATTTATCAGTCGTCTTATGAAACGAGGTGAATATGCAGATACCAAGGAACATCTGGCATCTTCATTCACATAGCACCTGATAATGATATTGTTTGGCTATTGGGAAAATCATTGAGAAGTATTCTACCGCAGCATCAGTATTTTGGGGGAAAGTGTCTATATTTGCTTACTTTTTATGAGAAAAGTTGAAGTGACTTACTTGACATTTATCATTTGCTTTCAGCTTTCCTGTTTTGTTTCTCTAGTGTCAGCATTTTTCTGGTGTTAAGAGAGATATATATACATATATATATATTTCAATCATCTGTTTATATTAAACGCAACTTTGTAATACAACACATTTTCTCTTAACATTTTTCAGGCTTTAAAATACAAATTAAAAATGAATTGAATTAACCTAAGCAAGTTTGAATATTAAATGAAATATTGCTGTATGTATTTAAGTGACTCTGAATCCAGGGTTTTTCCCTGAGTTTGTTTCATGGGTAGCATTGGCCTTTTAGCTTTCAGTTCTGATTTAATTGGTTTTTCCCCTCAGTGGTACTTCAGAATTCCCTGAAAACTGAAATTTCCCGTTTCTAGACAGGTCTGGCAATTCTATAAACCAGGATTTCCAGGGTATGAAAGGGTCGCGTAGGCAGCCGAGACACACAGAAATATTGTGGTGTAGTTAAGAACTGAATTGAAGTTTATCTTCATCTGAGTAATTCTAACAGTTCTTCTCTTTGCGATCAAAAGATAGTGCCAAGAGCTGGATGAAAGCTTTTACTGAGTGTAAGAATAGATGCTCGTGCACACTGAAAAGTGTTACTAATGTTGTTTTAATAAAACATAAATTCTGAGTTGTAGTCCCTGCCAGCCTCACGCGGGTGGACTCTATTAAGCTTTTTTCGGTCGTGCATGCAGGCTGGGAGGTTGCAATGGGAAACCCGCGCGCGCTGGATGCAGTCCAGGGAGGAACTCCGCACAGAGTACAGCCAAAACTGAGGACTTCTTCCAGGTCCTTTAAAGTTGGAGCCGGCGAGAGCTCGAGTGCTCCACTGAGCTAATGGGGAAACGGGGAGGCACCGTGGGGCAGATTTTGGGGAGGGTTCCTCAGCCACTTGGTGGGCGCTTGGGGGGCCCTGGGTGTGGAGAGCTGTCTGTAGAGGTTCATGATAAACGAAGGTGATGAACCACTTCCGCAAACTTGCCGGGTAATGGGTACCTTCCTCATCCCTCTGGTTCTCTGTGCTTTTTGGGTGTGTTTGAACCAAACCCAGGCTTTTCAGCTGCTTTCGAGGGTGTCTGTGTAAAATGAGTTATGCAGTCGAAGGGGAGAGCTGCTTCTGCCCTTTTGCCTTGTGAATGTAATAATAAATCTGATTTAGTGTAAGCAGTTATTTCAGTTACATATTTGTATATCCAAGTAGTAGTTTTTAAGCTGGGCTTGTTGTCAGCATCTCTGCCTGATGGGAATGCCCCAGTATTAAAACTGGATGATTTTGATATTTGGGCAAAACGTGTGGGTGCAGTTATAAACACTGTCATTTTCTTAATGATAGCCCTTTTAAATGTAATGGGGAGGGAAGTTTTACATTTGTTTTTCTTTTGGATAATGGCGAAGAGAAAGAAACACTAACTGCTTTAAATCGACAACTAACAGGTTTAGCATTTGAATAGGGCTAATTGTGTTTTTTAAACCAAGGAGGTATTAATCTTAACCCATTTATGGAGTGATCCAAAAACAAATACAGTTTTTCTAGCTAAAAATTAAGACAGGCTTTTCCAACTCTGATTTAACACTCTGTTTCAGATTTAGTATTAGACAAACATCCCATCCTATTATTTTGTACAGATTACAAAAAAAAAAAAAAAAGAAGGAAAAAAAGTAGTGAATGGGAATGAGAATGCAGCATGCCCTCGTGGTTTCCTTTCTCATGTAGACAGCAGAGACACGCACTGTCTGTCTCAACACTGGGCTGAAATCTCATCAGAAAGAATGCCTGGTACCGTTGTTAGCAAAACAAAGTGTATTTGACATTTAAGTTTAATAAAAACTGCTTTAAAAACGAGTTTGGGTTCAAAGCGGGAGGTTCACTAATAGGTTTGAAGCAAACGTGTTCCTGATTACACCCCATTAAGAAAGTGGAATGCAGCGAGTGCTGCTTCCCCTGAGGAAGCCCCAGCGCGCACGGGATTTGAAGTCTGCAGCCAGCCCAGCAGACGATGCCAGACCTGCTGACCCTGTGAATTTTGCAGTATATTTTCAAAGATAATGTGTCTTTTGGGGTTCAGTGGGAAGGAGGGGAAGAGATACTTCACTGCACAGATTTCGAAAAGGTCTGGAGTAAGATCAGCTTATTGTGCATTTTGTTCTCGTACGCGTTTGCTCGTCTCTAATAACATAGTCAAAACTAAAAAGTGTCTTAAGCTTCGCTATATTTTGGAGTGCTCATTTGTTCCACGGCTGGCTGTGTGCGTCCAAAGCAATGACGCCTGTTCCAAGTGGTTTCTGGTGAGGCAGAGCTGTACGATTAGTTTGAATCATAACACGAGTCTGGTATGAGTCTTGTCGTGATGTGTCCCCATCTGTGGAATATGAGAAATTTCTTCATTATTTTTCATCAGACAATCCCATGGAAAATAAAGTTCACGTGGTGAAACTGCAGAGGCAGAGTGATACGATATTCCAGGGACCATTGTACATGCAGTGCCTGCCGGACCGGTCTGTATGCCCAGGGATAGAAATGCTTCACTGGCTTCTCTGTGATTAACCATCACTGGAGGTGGCTGGGAAACCTGCACACGCTGGTTCGGAGGTAGGACCGAAGGGAAGGAAGGCTGGGGGATCTTATCAGAAATGGCACCACTAATGTCATCGACGTTTCTTGGGAGGGCTACGTTATAACTCAGCTTTATAACTGGGAATTTGTACATACGCCAGCTATCCCAGGGGCTGCAGATTTTAAATGCACACACATTTCATTCTGCATGACAACACCTTGAAAACGTAGGTTAGTTAAGACAAACCGCCGTCAATTAAGTTTATTGGATGATGTCAGTGATGTAGGTGATATATATATATATATAATCATGGATTTAGAAAAAGGCCCACTCTTCTCTTGATCTGCAAACAGTTTGTCAATAACAGGAGAAAATTTACAGTGACAGCCGGTGTGATTTTGCGATATGCAAAATGGATTTAATTATCAGCAGGAGAAATTGCTGCATCAAGTGTAAGGGTTTTGATTAGTGTTTTCTTCTTTGTTTTCAAAAAATGCCATCTGCAAATGGCAGAACTATTTTCATAGCCCATTCCTACGGACTTACTAGAAAGAGACCCACCTATTTCCCTTCAGCTGGAGCTGGACCTGACCCCTAGCAAGATGCACATCGAAGCTGCCGTGCCTGGTCCGACAGACTTTTCCTATAATCAGAGACCAGTTGGTTTAATTTTCCTTGGTGCTCTTTTTGCCACCGGTAGATGATGTTGCTAACAGCTGACACCAAATTTTAATAGCTTCTCATTTTATTTAGTTGCAATCTGTGAGCAGTGACAACTAATAGTAAAGGAATGAAGACTTCAGAAACGATCCCCAGATTATGTGCATGTGCTGTTTTTGGTAACTTCAATTTTGTATTTTAGGAGGAAATTATTACTTTGTTCTTGTGATTTACCTTGGCATCAATAATGGGTGAAGTACCCTGCAAAAGTTCCAGGAGATTGAAATTTGTGGCAGATTTCTCTTCAAATTCTGAGAATTATTCCTCTTAGAACTCACGTGTGTAACTCCTTCTACTCTAGACTACAAATATACTTCTGACTTTGTCACCTCATGTGTCTTCAGGACCATAAGTGTTCAGTCAGTTCAAATCAAAGCCAAAAAGATTGTGCTGTAATTCTTGTCTTCCCCAGCCTCTCAGTGGGACCAAGAAGTTTTGGGGACCAAAGAATGGCACTGGCTCTCAAAAAGAATTTGATTTAAACTCCTTCCAAACTCATGTGGGGTTGAAGAGGTTTGAATGTGGCCAAAACATGTATTAAAAATTATAAGAGGTATGTAATAATTTTAATTAATGAATTTTGAATTTTTAGAATATTTATTAGGATTATTACTAGTAATTAAATTATTAAAGGCGAGAGCAATGAACTTAGTCCCAGTACGGGATTTGCAGTGCAAGCCATTGAGTATGCTGAAGGGTGTCCCATCTACTTGCATACTTCGAAATTAGGCACCTGGTTTGCTGAATCGATTGGCGTGTTTAGAGCGCAGGATTTAGCCCTTCAGGTTTCTCTTCTTCACTACTTCGTCTCTTCTTCCCCTTGAGGGGGGAAAAGGCAACCTCAACATGTTGGGGATTAGCTAAGAGTTCAGGCATGGCACTTAAGTGTACTCTCTAGGACTGATTTCATATTTGATCAATCTCTCAAGATGGGTTTCAAATCCAATATTGCTGCATTTTTTTTCTCGGGACCGTAAGTTGTTTGATGATTTCTAGGAGCTACTCTTGTAAAGGCTTAACCCACTGTTTGCTTATACAAAGTAAACAGTTACAATAACAACTTCAGTAATTTCCAAATCCCTTCTTCTTAGCTTATTAGGTTAATACAAACTGAGCACTACCCCATTCTCCTGCAGGCAGGTACCACTGTCCTTATTGAATACAGCAGCAATTTGCATGCTGGTTTTTGAAGCAGTGTCCATGTGCTAGTAAGCCTGACCACCTCCTCTTCAATGTGTTACAATTCCTTTACTATTTAGTTTTAATGTCTTTTCCCTCAGCTTGATTTACCCAAGTCTATGCTTGGAATCGGCCAATGGTAAATTGATCCAAATGAAATTAAATGGGACAAAACTATTGCTTATGAAGAAATGGCTGTGTGAATTCGGCTGGACTGATGGGTTCTCAAATCCTTGCTTTTTCTTACAACCACTTCTTTTATAATATCATTCCAATTTAGCAAATCAGATCTAAAATTATCTCCTCTACTTCCGACCCAGTGACTTTTTGAGTTTATTTTTGGTTTTTTTCCAGTTGTTTTTCTGCATGCCTGGTAGTCATGTTCCGGCTATAGCCTTGCTTCGCAGGACAAAGGTGGATAATATGACATGTACTACACACTTCTTCCATTGGGGCAACTGCAATCTGTACTGATAACGCTTATTTTTGCACAAAGTAATTTTTATTCTTGTGTTGACTTATTTTTTTTCAATAGTGATGAAGAAAGGAGCTTCAGCATCTCAGATGTGTGTTTTGACATATGTTTTCTTATGAAGTGATCTGTGTTTCAGAAATAGGTTATGCTTGTGGGTCAAGAGCTGTTGCTTTAACTAGTGCTCGTGCCTTGTATTCATGAAAGGCTGTAATTGATTCCCATCTCTTTTATGGAATAGTCCTATTTTCTCGCTGAATAGATGCTTCTGGTTCTTTTAAAGGCAGCATTCATCTCAGTCATCTCACTGTTGCTTTTTCACTACTGTCACCCAAGAAGGAGCCCCATCAGCCTCCTCCCCCCTTCAAATCATAGCATTCAAAATTACTGATTTTTCTGTCTGGTTGGTTCTCTAGACTCATTGAAGAGCTTCTTCTGAACAGCAAACAAAATACTAAATGTTTGGAGATTTAAGATAAAATACTAAAAGTTGGTAACTCTGCGTTCAAGTGTCTTTGTGATAGGTGTGATTTTGGGGGAGGAAGCTGAAGATGAACCAACCAGAGGCTGTACCTAATAGCATGGGCTTCGGCTGCAACCTCAGAGCTTAACGTTGCAAAACTGCAGAATCAGAGGGATAATAGAAAAAAGTTAAGTGCAAATTGGGTAAAATAAGAGAAGATCAATGCTTATAACCTGCCATGAAGAGTGCATTAAGTCTCTCCATTCTCCTGTTGCGTTTTGGAAATCTGCAGTTACCTGGGCTTCATGCCTGCGGGATGCATAGGTGAGTAAAGCTGCGTGTGGGGAATAAAAATACCCAATTCACGCCTAGGAGGATTGTCCCTCACTGCAGCGTGTGTAAGTACTGCAAAAAGTAAATAGCTTAGTATTGCTTATTTTTAAGCATAAGGCGTTTCAGTTTTGACTGTTTCCTACCAAAGAAGTAATTAAATGTTCCTTTGGCCACCTCTCTCCACAGTCCCTTATTTTGCAGACACCTTCTTGGAAGCTTATGGGACAATTTCTTGCATAAAGCTTTACTCAGAGAGGATAAGGCACAATCTGGCATTAAAATAGGCCTTTTTCAATGACATTTGAAAGAGACAGAGAATGTCTCAAGGTTTCTTCTTTGTCTCATCATGACATGTAACTCCAGACCAGAGAAGGCCAGGAGCAAAAAGAATGAGAAACCAGAGACCTGCAAAATATTTGCCAGGAACTCTGAAGTCACATGGAAAGTGCTGCCCCTTGAAGGCAGCTGGCTAGGCTGAGGTTTGCAAACTTTTTGCACAAGTCTAGGCTCAGTTTCCAGTAAAACCTGGCCTGATTTATCGTTTTAAACCAAAGCCATTTAGGATTTCATGTGATTGCAGGTGAGATCCGGTGGCCTCTCAAGGGTTTCGCTCCTTGAGCTGAGGCAATCAAACCCTCTGTGATACAATGCTGATTTTTTTTTTTTTTTTTCCATGGGCTCCTGCAAATCGACACCGGTATGGTTTATGCAAGGACAAGGTTTTGGAGTGGCTGGAGGGCAAATTTCACTAAAGCAATGTTGTGTGACAACGGACTTGATGTTATCCCATGCTGTGGGACCTCAGCCCCAAAGCTGGTGTGATATCCAGGGCTTGTATTATATCCTAGGATGATACAATCTGTGAAAGGGCCGTACATCTGATATAACTGCAGTTAAATACTAACATAGTGTGCATGCCGTAATGCTATTAGAATTGCCAGCGCTGTTTTAATAGCACTATTCACATGGCATATATACAGCAGAAAATTCATGCTCTAATGGATTTTTCTTTCTTCCCTTCCTATTGGCCTGATAGGGGAATATGCGATTAAGAGTAGTTGGAAATTTCTTTGGAATTTACCAGTTAATTAAGACACTCCTAACAAATAGCTGCACTCCACCAGCAGGCGAACTAAATCCTCAGGCTCTCACCTGCCTCCCTTCCCAAGCTCCTCCATTTCTTTGGAGTTTGGCTGAAAGTTTGGACACTGGTGGCCCTGCGTTATGTCTTTGAGACATTTGCAAAGGTTTTACGGCATTTTGTGGCACCGGTTTTAGTGCAGAGGGAAGCCAGTGAGTCATATACTTCTGCGTTAAAACAAATCAATGTCTTGTATCATGGTATTTACTTTATCATCATGGCGGAAGGGTGGAGAGGTGGAAATGTTTTTTATCTGGTTAGGGAGCAGGGGAGGGAACAGAAAGAGAGGTGTTGAAGATTCAGGTGAGTTGAATTTCCAAAGGGCGAAAATACTTCTCTGACCTGATGGCAAAATTTCATCTTCAGAATAGATTAATTCATGAAGGACCCAATTGCCCCGTCATTTTGCTTACAACTCTCACTGATGTCATTAAAACGTACATTCAAAGGGACAGCTAGGATATATGGGCCAGGCTTTAAAAATCTATAAGGATCATTAAAGAGAGGAGTTAAAATATTCATTTGCCCATGAATGGCGCACAAAGACATTAAGCTTTTGATGGCTTTAGGCTTCTCAACAGAGGAACGGGGATTAAAATAGATTTCACAAATAAACAAATAAATAATCTCAGTAATGTCTCCACACTAATGTGTCCAGACTTGATTAAACTGTTCTCCATTAGAAATACGTATCTTCAAAGAGGCTGATGCTCCAGCAGAAGCTGAGTCGAGGTGAACACTTATTCAAAGTTTAAGTTTTGTGTAAGAAGAAATCGTAAGAAATAAACGCCAGACTAAAGCACAAGCGCTTTATCTTTTGCGCAGTGGGCCAGCTACTGTGGATTTCCAACCGCCCTGGCTCCCGGCAGTGGGAAGCAACCTGTGCTGGCGTGTTTGCCCACAGTTTTACGGGGTTGATTGTCGCAAACCTTCCAAACACTTCAAAAGATACGGCTTTACCTTGGTACTGTTTGTCCCAGAGGAGGATTGCAAGCTAACTTTAGAAAGCTTATGCTATTTCTGATATGCTGTCTTAGAGTTCCTCAGACATAATTCAGAGCTAGGTAATTGTTTTATGGGTTACTTAGCAAATCCAGAGATATTTATTTAGCATGAAGACGCCGATAAGTGAGTAGTACTGAGAAGGTACCAGTGTTCTGTGCATGTCCTCAGTTCAGTGCTTTGCTACATAATCTTTGGTATAATAAGAAGGATCTTTGACATCATACCGTTTGTTTAAACTAGCACCCTACGTCAGCCGCTGAATTTCTTAAAAGAATTAGCTGGGGTCAATTAAGTATTTTAAGAAATGTTTTTGACATGCCAATTAGTCAGTAAACAGCACTAAATGATGTGATAGCAAACGTAGCTGCTCAGTTGAGAGAGGATGCGTGTCTGCTCTCGACGTTTGCTTGGTAGGTAATGCTGGAAAATTGGATGGACCTTTTCTAGACTTTGATAATTCATATATCTATTGAGCAAGGTAAGTTCCATCATTAACCTTTAATCTCTTAGAAGCAAGTTGGCTGGAATCTATTTACTTAACTAGCTCATTCACTGATAATGCATGATTTTTAAATTTCCTTTTGTGCATTCCTTAGCTAAAGAAAAACACAGCTGTGTGTGAGACAAATTCTATTTATTTTCTCGTTAAGAAAAGTACAAGAAGATAGTATCATTGGAAAGCTAATAATAAAGAACTACTAAAGAACGCCCTTCATCTGTTTGCTCTGCCACTTTACGAAGGCTTTCCAAACAAACTTTTCAGATGTATTAGTAAGGAAAGATATCTTAAAAGTCAAGGGAAGACAAAGTTAATGCATTTATAGAAGTACCATTTCAGATAACATTTTACCTGAGTGTTTAGATTAGTTAAATATTAGAAAGGTAGAGATAATAGCGTTGTTTGTATTCATAAATGTGGAAAGTTGCATTTTCAGGGCAGTGAAGTGTAAGGCATATCAAAGGTTTATCATCCTGGAATGTGCGGGGAGCTGCGTGCGCATCCGTGCAGGGGGGCTGCAAGGTGCTCCCTCCTGCGCTCCCTCACCGGAACCCAGCGAAGAACACGGGTGCTTTGGCTTATATTTTAAAATCGTTTTCTCCCCAGTTTTCTATCCATAGTTCAATAGTGGGAATTAGGAAAATTAGTTGTTGTTGGTTAGCTAACTGCCCGAGCCCAGTGAAACTGCGCAAGCACTGGTGATGTTCTTGGCTGAGGGAGATTCACTGATACATCGGGGAAAACGAGACTAGGCAGAAGTCTGGTCGTTTTTAGGGCCTTCTGCAAACCCCATTTATAGGATAACACCTTTTCTCCTGTAAAGAAGATATAAAATTAACATTCCCAAAGCACCCTAGAGCCTGGAAACGGCTCAGCGTGCTCTAGATTCGGGCAGTCACATACGTGTCCAAGCACGATGCTTGACAGTCCAGCCCCAAATACAGAGGTGCATACGGTAGCATGAGATGGAGAAGGCATGGCCAGCACCCGCCTGCATCCACAGGTGCACACAAATAAAATTGTGCGTTACCATCCCTTCTGTGCTCACCCAAACCTGAGGACGAGCCCGCAGCCTTGCAGAGCTTACCAGGGGAAACAGCCTGTACGCAAACTTCTTACAGAGGGATGCCGCAATCCTGCCGGCAATCCCAGCCAGTCTTTTTAGTCTCGTTACCATCCTCACAGGCAAATTTTCAAATATATGTGTTGAAATGAGCTGACAATAATGGCCCTGGCTAAAATATTATGTTGTTTTGACTGAATGCGGTTTAAACTGCCATCTGCTGGCTTGTACTTTTCAGGGCCAATATTAAAAACAATGTTCCCTCTTATAGTATCCCTCATTCATATGAAAATAAAGCAGGCTGAGTAATATCTTCCCTCCTGCAATGTACAGCTGAAAATTGCACCGAGGAATACAAATGTGACCGAGCACAAAGGTAAATCCCGGTGCTTATAGGTAGATTCCTCAGGGATGTTTTTGTTCAATTTATAGCTAGAAGAGAAGTTTAGCTGCAAATGCACGCGTGCAACTTCCCCCGAAGTCAACGAGAGACACACATACACATGGCGAGCTGAGACAGTTGCTTACGAGGTTTTTTTTTTTTGCTTATAAAGTCAGCTTCCTGGAATATTACCTGGGATTTTTGCCAGAGCAAGGACCAAAGATGGCCTAGCTCATTCTATTCAAAGTTACTTAAAAATAATTAAGCTTTTCTTTTTTTTTTTTTTTTTTGTTCCCCTTTCCCAGACTGCGAGAGGAAACTCCAACTATTTGGCTGGAAATTTGGCAGTTACTTGAGAAGGAGGAGATTAATACCAATAGCTGCTTTGAATTATTTTCCTATTAGTCTTCTTTTAAAGCTTTTGAAATATCAGGGCATCACTGTCACTCGTTGCTCAGAGGCATTGGCAGGTTCTCTGGAGGACATGACTAGCAATGGGGCGACGTGCAGGACCGTGACATGAGCTCCGGCTGCCTGTCCCTACCGGGAAAGGAACAGGACACTCAGCTGGAGACTGGAAAGGACAGACAACATTTCTGCCTTGTGTCTCTCTGCTCTCCAGAAACGGAAAAAAAAAAAATATCCCAAAGCAGAAAAAGGAAAGGGAAAAATCTAGTATTTCTCGTGTTAAAACCAACAGAACTTTTCTTCTGCAGTTTTAGAGAAAACTGCGTACCCTTGAGAGAAATAGCCAGGGGAGGAATGAGGGTTGGCCTCAGAGACAGGCTGGGCCAGATCTCCAAACGCCACCAAGGTCCTCATTTTCAGAGTCCTCCATCAAGCCCATAAGTCTCTGGAAGACCTTGCCGTGTTTATTTGCGGTGGCAAAGGGAACCCACAGTGCGGTGGGCCAGTGCAGGTGTGCCGGCATCCTACAGCCCAGTTAATGTTTGACCCTGGCTCCCATCAACGAGTGCAGAGTTGTCCCACATCCCCGACATGCCAGCACATGTTACATGGGCACCTCCGAGGTGCTCGGGCCTTGAGAAACCCCCTGCAGGTCCAGCACTGATGGCTTCTCACACTTTTTGGTTGACACAGGCTGAGCAAGCCAAGAGAGGATTATAAAACACTTTTCATCTGGGGGATCTCAAGGCACTTTGCAAACATTGAGTCATTAATTCCCCCAAGTACCCCTTTGAAGTTGGCAGGTATTATTGGGGGAGCAGAAGAGAGCGCCACGGCGGCTGCGCAGCAGCCGAGGTAGAGGAATGCAGTGACGACATTGATGACATGACTAATTTATTTAGCAAACTGAGTTTAGCATGGTAATGAGGATGTATTTGCCATCATCCCATCATTCATCAGATTTATGAGGCTCTTTAGGCAATGAGCGCTGCTGTGACTAAGTTTAGTTTGATTTGTTCAATTAATTCCTCTAATTCATTTTGACTGAAGAAAACCCCGTAAGATTGTTTGGCAGGTTAGAGGGACCCCGGTGTTACAAACGTGTGTGCGCGCCTGCCTATATGCATCTATTTATCTACAGAGAGACACGTGGCTAGGGGCATCTAGGACTAGAAAGTGCATTAAGGTTTACTTTAAATCAATTTACTATTTTTATTTCTTGCTTTTGACTCCATAAATATTAGTGTACCTGGTCTAATCTAGACCATTTCAAGCCAAGGTAGAGTGGGGGGTTTTTTGGCATGAACAGGCATTACAGCAAGGTTTTGGTAGCACTCCTGTTCTTTCTTTGGGTATAATTTGCCATCCAGGATGCTCAGCAAAGTAATAGCTAAACACTCAGACTTTTACGTCCCATGAAGAGCAAATGACGTCACTGCTCCTGGTACCAGAAACACCACGAGGCAGAGTCATGGCACCACCATGTAGCTGAGGCTGAAGGGATCTCTGGAGCCCTCTGGTCCAACCCTCACTCAACACAGGTGCACCACAGATTGGGTTGCTCCGGGCCTTGTCCAGCTGAGGTCAGGGTGTCTCCAAGGACTGGAGGTTGCCCCAGGGCAAATGTTTTGAAAACATTTCTCCAAATATCTACTTGCTGATGAGGCAAACTGTATCTGTGGCCTCTTGTCCACTGCTGGGCAGCCCAGAGGAGCATCCTGGTCCCCTGTGGACCCTCCCAGGAGGGAGCTGGAGGCCATGATATGCCTCTTGCCTTGCTGGGCACCGAGGACATGACACGTTATAATCACAGCAAACAACAAAAGCAGAGGAGGGTGGATGATGCAGACAATGCCCTTCCTGCTGAACCCATCACACTGATGTCTTTTTCTATCCTGTCTCCACTTGTTGATCTCTGGGACCACTGATGCATTAGGGAGCATTGATTTCCCAGTGTGACTACAGCTCCCAGCAGCCTTTTCCTTCAGCTTTGAGGAGTTAATTGGGTGTAAGATGATATTGAAACAAATGGATTTTGATATTCAATGGCTGAATGCACACTTGTAGTTGCTTCGGATATTTAGCCAATAGGAAGTTGCTTTTCCAATTTATGTTCAGGACTGATTCCCTCCCCTCCCCCCTGCTTCTTTTTTGCCCTTCCTCCCTCATTTTTAAGCTCAGCATATCCCTAAATACAAAATTTGGTGCTCAGGAGCATCATGTGAACTTACAACAAGCCTCCGATGTTGTGGAATCCAGAACCAATGAGTAGATTATGCCAATCCATACATGTCATTTTACTTCAGCTGTGACTAATATTGCTCCTTTGTCTCTGGGGCTTTAGGATAGTGCCTGGGAGAGAGCAGGACTTGGTTGTACCGAGTCCGAGCCAGGTGCCAGCATCAGCAGCCTGCGTTTGTGTCACTGCTGGTCGCTGTTTGTGCGGCGGAAGCATCTGCACACCCCAGGCAGAAAAGAAGGCTCAGCTTGTTGGTTACTGCACAAAATCCAATGCCGTTAGTGTTTATCAATTCTACCATGCCTCTTTTTAAAGTAAGTTTAAAAAATCTGTGTGCAGAATATTGTTGACTTTAACCCTAGGAAAGGTGTATCACGGGAAAAGAAAATGAAGTCGTGGTGAAAAAGCACCACCTCGACTTGCCTTTGATGCCAAATTTTCAAGGGACAAGAAGAAAAATTTCCAGTCCCACGCCCAGTCTCTTGTGCTGGTTTAAATCAATCACGTGCTTATATACCTTTTGGGTTTGTCATCTCGCACACCAGCCTCCATCTGCAGCATGAAATGTTTCACCTGTTCCGAATCAGCCAGATATAATTGGAGAAACGATAGCCAAAAAAGTGTGCCAAGACCTGTCCGCAGCCGTGGATTCACCCAGCCGCTGCTTGTGGCAGCAGTGCAGACACACAATGTTAGTTTTATAGGCAAATCTGTTCAGGGAGATTCAGGGGAACCTAAAAAGCAGATTCTGGTCGGGGATCTCACTGCTGTACGTCAGCATGGACATTGGGCAGCTCCTTAAACAGCAGATTTCTGCCCTGCTTCTAGCCTTTAGCTAAGGAACATATGGAGCCTGATAAAGAAATCAGCCTCCAAGCCATGCAGGATGCTCTAGCAGGCGGCCAGCAGTGAGGAGTGGAGGTATAATTTTCACAGATTTAACCAAGAACAATGACACTATTTGCAACCAAGGGGCACGGCCAAAAATTATTTGCTGGAGTGCCAATGCGTGTTCCCTAGTGGGTAATTGGAAAATGAGAACAACCTGTCAAAGATTAGTCCAATTTCTAAAGCAAGCACAAGACAGTCTGATTTTGTTTATGAAAAAGGGGCATCTAATTAAAACTCAGATTTGGGTTTCAAAGTTAGTTATTTAGAGCTTTTGACTTGTATGTACACACTTATTATCGGTGCGGGGTTAAAAAGCACGGCAAAATTCCAGTCAAGGTGGGTTAACCCTGAAAGAGCCGAGCACAGCATCTCCCAGGCTGATGTCTGTCTTCCCCTAATATCAACACCGGCTTTACGGAAAGCAGCTGCTAATGCTCATAGGTTTGAAGGCTACGGTAAAAACGGTTTTCATTACCATGTTTATTTTATGAGATACATAGTATATTCTGATGAGGGCTTCTGGTAGTAAATCTTAAGGTTTTGGCTTGGCTTGTTTCTTTGCATGCTGTGATAAGACTCGGGGAGAAAGCGTGCCCCTGGAACGTGCGGAGGGATGGAGAAAGAGGAGACAGCGAAGGGAGGGGGGCAGAGCAGGGGTTGGCCCTTAGCAGCCTTTGCAGCCCAAATCTGATGCATCCTAGAGATGTTAACATGGATTTACGTCCATAAACTCATGTCGGCAGTAGCATCATGTGGTTTAGGAGCCAAAGGAAAATATAATCCTGCCCTGGCAAACCCCTCGTCGCCTGCTGCTGAGCATCGCACATGTCCACGGGCAGCGTGAGCTCGCTGTGCCGGGCATCGCTTGCCATCACATTGATTTGAGTGGCTGATGGCAGCACATCACTTCCCGCAGCGGAGCAGCAGTGAAGGATGATGCTTTTACACACCAGAGAATGAAAATATGTTATTTATGTGCTATTTGATAATCTCCTGTGCGTTTAGGATGACATCCAGTGAAGGTGAGTGTCCCTTGTGTACACGCCCATTCACTGATGATATACTTTTTTTACCTGGTGCCTGTCAGCATGTACCGATGTGGAGCATTCATGCATCTGCTCACAGATGCCTCTTTACTAAGTCACTTTTTCTGTTTTCTTCACAAACCCTTGTGAAAAGCAAGAAAGGGATGATGAAATAGAATCATAGAATGGTTTAGGTTGGAAGGGACCTCAAAGATCATCTCGTTCCAACCCCCTTGCCATAGGCAGGGACATCTCCCACTAGACCAGGTTGCTCAAAGCCCCATCCAACCTGGCCTTGAACACTTCCAGGGATGGGGCCTCCACAACTTCCCTGGGCAACCTGTTCCAGTGTCTCGCCACCCTCAGAGTAAAAAATTTCTTCCCGAGGTCTAATCTAAATGTCCCCTCTTCCAGTTTGAAGCCATTACCCCTTGTCCTATCACTACATGCCCTTGTAAAAAGGCCATTCTCCAGCTTTCTTGTAGGCTCCCTTCAGATACTGGAAGGCTGCTCTAAGGTCTTCCTAGAGCCCTCTCTTGTCCAGGCTGAACAACCCCGGAAAATGTCAGTGGTGAACATCTCCCTTGCTCTGAATGTGTTTCTTAGCAGGGTAATGGCAGCAATCCTCCCTAATGGTCCAGTCCTCCCAGGCTTACAAAATCTTGAGCGAAAAGGAACTTTTTCTGCAGAACACATTGCCTTCACTGTCATTTTGGTACAGGGCAGCTCCCAAACTCTCAGCAAAGGGAGGTGCTGCGGCTGCCAAGTGGGTGCTGCCTCTTGAGAGCAATACGGGAGATAGTAAATCATATCACATGTTTAAAAAATGTTGTGAACAGAAAATAGGGTGACCCTAGGTTGGCAGGGGGACCTAGAAATGTGTCTTATTTCCACTGAAATGGGAGACACCATTAAAAAATTAAATTGGTAGAGGTATTGGCTTTCCCTGTCTAAACCTCAGGTTCCTCCTTATCTTCATGCACGGTCTAAAAGATTTAAAATGATTGTAAGTGCAGGGGACTGTCCTAGGCAGCAATTTGTGAGGGAATGAAAACCTTCCCTTGCAGTGACCGTCCCAGAGGGCAGTGCTGCCAAAACTCCTGAAAGGTGGTAGCTTGCAGACACAGGTTGGCTGTCCCCATTGCTGGGGACGACCGTGGCTTTGGCTGGAGCTGGCCATGTCAGAGTGGTCTCTGTTTGGAAAGAGGGTGAAATGTTAGAGAGGAAGAGCTAAATACAAACTTCTGGCTCTCATCTTTCTTATTTTATTACTGTTATTAAAGGCACCCAAAGCGGAATATAATCCTGCCTCCTCAAAGGCTAGCCCAGCGCTGGGAATGTCATGCCCTCCACGTGGTGCCCGTTGAATCACGTCAAAGTCCAGTGCAAAGCAATGCAGGATTCCATATTTATAGGACAGGCGACCTCTGCAAATTTTGCAGTGTGACAACAGGAAAAGGATTTTGCTTTTACTGCATGTTCCACTTCTGTTGTGGTGTTTACGTGCAAGCTGTGGTGCCCTCAACTTGCCAGAGGGGTTTTGCTCTGCCTCTTCCAGAGTAGCCATTGCCCCCAGCTCAGCCAACTTATCCCACACGTGTGGGAGGAGAACGGATGGGTCAGTCCCCCCATCTGCGGATGGGTGGGAGATGCCTCCACCAACATCCTCGTGCTGTGCTGAGACAGCATGGCAGCTAGGCTGCTCTCTGCAAAGCTAAACCTATCGTCTCGATGAAACATCTCCTCCTGCCAAAGCCAGCCCCGGCACTTTGAATCTATGTGCTTGTCACCGGAGCTTTTGCACATAACAATACGATGCATTGCAACTGCGTTATAAGAATCATAAAAAATCCTGGCATGCATAACACATTCACTTCATATAAATATTTCCAAAAAATTCAGTGATTGAAGACTCAAATCATATTACAGCACAGTCTTGTTTATTCCATAACATTATTTTTATTGCAGGATGACTTATACATAACCTTGAATTTCAAGTTCAGTAGAACAGACAAAGTATTTGTTTAGAGGGCAGGACGATTAAAACCATTTTTTTCCCTGTTTGAATTGGATAAAATTGTAATATATCCTTTACGTCACAGTAGCACCCTAGTGGTTATCATATTGCATTAGTTACATGAGTTTTCAGTGAACATTATACAGTATATACTACTTTCAGTAAATAGACCAGTCATGCTTATAGTTGCATGGAAAACTCCAGGAAATTTGTGATGACATTCCCTGCAGGTTAGTAATTCTACCCATTGTTTATATTGGTTTGATTTGAGCTTTAAAATAATCTGGTGAAACTAGATAAGGCTCAACATTCTGCAAAAACTTTATTTCATACAACTCTAGAAATAATTTAGGCTAAATATTTGGGATTTACGAAATTCTACCGTCAAGAATTTTCTCCTTTATACTTTAGACACCACAGATAAAAAAAAAATCCCCCAAAACCTTTTTGAGTAACAGAATTGCTGATTGTTTTTTACATCCTTGTGCATCATCATCATTAAAAATAACGTGGCCTTAAGTTTAGAGCAAAATTTGTTTTCCAAGTGGGTTGGAAGGCGCAGTCCCTCATTCCTAATCGTGCACCGTGTGCTCTCTGCATCGCCAGCAATAACATACAGCAACATTTGTGCTACAGCCCATCTTTAGTAAGCGACCACCTGCCCCAAGTAACCATTACAAATGGTATTAAATAACCACCTCTCCAGCATGACCACAGACCACCCAGCGTTTGGGCAGCAACTTCTCCGCATCAGGTTTTATTGCCCGCGCGAAGTGTACATGCAGCTCCCTGTGCTCCCAGGGGACCCACCTGCGTGCACCCACGGGTATCGGCCGAAATCCGCTCGGGTCAGAGTTTGTGCACAGGATACGGGCACTTTCCATTATTCGGCGTATTCACCAGAGATTTTACACGAGGCAACAGTTAAATAACACTGCGCACTTAACACATGTCTGAGCATGTCCATCCTGATTTTGCAGAGCTCTTAAGTATCTGCTTAAATTGATGCATATGCTTAAGCTTATCCCTGTAGAGTTAAGCATGAAAAGTATGTATTTAACCTTAAACATATGCTTAAACGCTTTGCTGAATGGAGACCATAAGGCCTAATCCAGTGATCATTTAAACCAATATCACATTATTCCAGTGGCTGCTGCGTGTGTCCGTTCATCGTACGAGTACTGTAGATAGATGAAGAAAGGGAGCAGATGCATCAGTGTTTTGTTGACGTGGAGCCCTTTGTACGCAAAACCCTTTTAGTTTTAAGTGTTCTGCTCAAGCCACTTTTTCATGGACAGACACTACCAATTTATTTTTTTTCTATAGTAGTAGTGTCCTAGTATCTTTTTTTAGTTTTTCTGGTCTATCTTAGTCCACGTGGCATGTTCAGCTCTGCGTAATAACAAAACCTGTCTCCCTGTGGAAGAAACTATTTGTCAGCCCTGCGGATGTCTTACGATGTGTGGTTTGCTGACAACTCTAGCTGCAGCAGGTGACTTTCCACTTGGAAAAGAAGGAGAAAACAACCCTGATGGGCACCTCTGCCCCCATGCAAAGCCGAGCCCCTCCGCCTGCCTGGGGCTGCAGCGGGCATGCGTGGGGATTTCAGTTTGCCGGTTCTTGAGTCTTATTTTTAGTGACCTGTGGATTTTTTTAACAGATACACGTAGCTCTTCCTTCCTGATGGCTGCTTTTGTCTCCCTCATCCCTACTGTTGTACCCCTTAGCCTTGCCAGCAGCCCTGAGCCTGGGGACCGGTCCTGTGCACCCAGTGCCTCTGCACCTCCCTGCCAGCCCCTTGGGCAACCCCGGGCAGCCGTGGAGCCCTGCATGTGCATAAAGACGTAAGAAAAGCAGAAAGGCATAAGAAAAGGCTCGACTCATGTCTAGCTAAAAAAATCATCCGTTCCCGTATCTCAGGTAACACCAGTACCAGATGCTGAGCAAAACGACTTAGGGATTAGGCGAGGATGGAGCGACCCTTCCTTTGAGATACTATTTTAGTTCCCATCGATCCAAGACAGAGGTGATATCTCTCATTTCAGCCCTGGGTGGATTTTGTGTCCATTAGCTTGTCTAATTGCGTTTCTTTACTGATTTCTACTGAACCTTCACGTTGTGCCCTACTATACTCTGTTAGCTGTAAATGCTCATCCTAATTTATTTGGTGCCAGGTCCGTCGCTGTGCTGGAGCAGCGAGCAGCACACCAGCAACCAGGGCAGCGGCGCTCATCCCTTTCTTCTAAACCTCCCCCCATCCTACCGAGCAGAGGGTAGAGCAGCCTCAAGGGACCTTGGTCTTCTTGTAAAATAAAGTCATTTATAGATGTGCCCCTTCTCAAGTGCTTTGGGACATGAAAGGAAGCTACCCTGTGTTATTGTTTGTTTATTGAACCGATCGGTCAATATTTGGCTACCAACATGCTGGGATTCACAGAATTTGGCTGAAATGGGTAGATTGTAAAAAAAAAAAGGGCTTTTTTGGCTTTTTTCCCTCCCTGTAATTGTCACCAACAGCTGAGTCCCTAACTGAGGGAGGTTGGCAAAATTTCCCTGGTTCATCCAAAATAGCCAGAGGGGGATCACATTTGTGTGTGTTTACAATTTAAATTTAAAAAAATATTTCTTCAGCAATTTATAACTTGTATGTTAAGGCTATGGAAAACAGGACAAGAACGTACAAGCTCTATATAAGCAGAAGCTCCTGCTAATTTGCAAACCTCCCAGGCTCTTCCCTTTGCTAGAACATAAAGGGAGATAACCCACGTTTTGTTTAGTTTGACAAAGTCGCTCGCTCCCGGCCTGGGAAGCCGTATGCCAGCTTTTGGTCTGAAGTGGCTTTTTTGCGGCTGAGTTATAAACCCTTTAAAAAGGTTTGTAATGGAAATGCTGACAGACAGCACGAAAAGTGGTACTAAATGAGCAGCGTTATAATATTTTGCAGCTTTCTAGGAAGCTTATAGATAGCGGGCAGTGAGTTAGGCTGGCTGGAAAGAGACTTTTAGTAATCCCGATTCTCGTATCCCTTTAGTGCAGGTGTATAATTTCAAGTTCAAAAGCAGGAGCTGTGATCCTGCCCCGGTGCGGAGGCTGGCCCCGTCCCCAGCCTGGTGCAATCACCGCTGGGGTGACTCTGCTGGTGGCTGGAACCAGCAGCTCCGAGACGCACCACTGTTCCAGCTCACTGCCCTGACCTATAAAATCAGGTTAATATTCCTGTGTTTCTCACCGGGTTATTGTAAAGCTGAATAGGGCTCCCATAGTATTCTAGCTTTTACACCAGATGCCTAGAACTTTCTGACGATGTTGTTTAATACATCGTTTTCCTTCATGAGGTTTCCTTCCATGGCAAGAAGCATCTTCATGTTCTTTGTCTTCCTTGATCGAATACTCTCTTTTATGTTGGGTATATTTTAACATGTGACATATCTATTAATTATTTTGTATATGGATGACTGCCAAGCACAGCATTTTATAAACCAAAAAGACTCTGGTGAGTACTGGGGCTAATCTACCTACACACGTGACTAAATATTTAGAGGGGAGGATGCTGGGTTGTACAGTACGGACATTGCTGGTTAGGACATGCGCAGCGGGATGCTTTTGCTCCCACTAAAATCAATAGCAGGTCTCACGCGTTTCATTGGGAAGAGGCATGAATTTCTAAAATGCCCCATTAAGAGCCCAATCCTGCCACCCCCGCTCACATGAGAAATCCCATTGATATCAGGGACTCTATTTGCCTGATTAAGGACTAATTCTGTGAATAAGGATTTGCAGGAAACGGCCTTATCTCTTCTGCATACCACAGATCCTGCTCTCTAAATGTGTTTGCTGTAAGCGCTTATCGTTTATGTAAGTGCCCTTCAATGGACATTTATATAATGGGGTAAATATTTAAAAAGTTGTGCAGTGCTTTAGCTATGCAGGGCTAAAGGACGTGAATGCTGCTGGCTGGAGCGGCCGGCACCTTTTCCCCAGGTGCCAGGAGTTATAAAAGGGGAAACCGTGTGACTACAGCAAGGTTTGGGAAACACGGTGCCGTGCAAGAGAGATCTAGATATTAGCGTTTTTTAAGTGGTATTTATTAGGGTAGAAAATATGCCTCAGCTGAAAATGCGAGTAAAACCAGCTCAGAAATAATGTAGTTGCTTCATAATAAAAGGTTTGTTGTAACTTTGCTTTCTGGTGAGCTGTCAAGTGAGACTTCAGCCTTATAAATAATGGTGTTTCAAAAGGAAATCTAGAGGGTAAAATGTTGTGAGGAGATGGTGATACCCTGAATAGCGTGTCTTTCCCCAGAATATAGATATGCCATTATTTATGAACATTACTGGAAAAGCACGTGCAGTGACTAAGAGGGGTTGATTTTTTTTTAAAAAAAATTGAGTAAACTCTTTTCGTTGTTTGTCAGCAGCAGAAACTACAGTTAACAAATTAATGAAAACCAAGTGATGCCTTTGAAGAATTCTTAAATGAACCTTAACCGCTGCCTACGGCGACTTGCTCAAAGTGAAAAAAAAAAAAATAAAAAAAATAAAATTAAGGTGAACTAGCCACTGTTACTAAGAGTCAATTGACAGAAGGCACGGGTCATTAATTTTGTGTCCTTTGTTTTGTCAGTTTGTTTTCGTGAGGCCTGGTAGAGAAAGTAAAACCAGTCAAGCTGAAAATTGTCTGCTCTGTAGCTTATTTCCCCTCCCAGCACGCCCTGACCCGGGGGAGCGGGCTGCGGGGCCGCAGCCCTCCTGCCTCTCCGCACGCTCCCGGTCCCGTGCCCCCCATCCCAGGTAGGGGTTTGGTAGGGGGAACGGTTAATTCTGCCCCAGCTCAGCTTTAATCATCTGCAGGTTGCGGATGTCGGGAGGAATGAAATCTCTTCCCGCATGCAATAATTTTTGCGAGGGAGAAAGGTCCCGCAGTACTTTTGGCCTTGAAGTAACCTCTGACCGAAAGTCAGAAGAAAAAAAAAGCCGTGACCAAAGGGAAAAATAAATAAATTATTAATTTTCAAACATCCTCACAACTATTCCTTGGCTTTTTTCTCCTTCAGCTGTGTATCCTTCCCACCCGTCTCCCTGGGATGCCAGCGTGGGGCTGGGGTGCTGCAGGGTAAGGACTCCGGTCCCTGGCCACTGTGCCCCAGCACCTGGATGGGATTGCTTCTCCCACCAACACCCCGCACAACCCCCCTGAGCCTGGACTCTTTTATATTTAGGTAAATCCTGAATATCTCCACTGAAATAATCATGGCTAATCCAGTTTTATGTAGATAGGAGTGTTTTAGCCCTCTGATTGTAGTGGGCTTGGAGGTCCTACAGCTGGCACAGAGCAATGTCCCTACGTGGTCCACGCACAGAGGAATGCATCCCTCTGCCAATAGTTTTTTCCTTAAAACACAAAAACGGTTGGTGGGATTCAAAGAAAGCAAATATTGTGCGCTTGCAACCAAATCCCATAAAATTAGCAATGAAAATACTTTTCTTTCCATACTAGAGATACGGTAGGTGATAGGCAGTCATCGGATACACCAGGCAGATGCTCGTTGTTTTACTTTTCCATCCCGAGTGCACCCACGTGAGACCCAGCAGCCCTCCAATGTGACCAGTCATTTCCGTGGCCGCCGAGCTGAACCCATGTAAATCTCTCCCTAAGATTTAAAAGATAAATGAGAACCCTTGGTACATCATTATACCAAATTAACTTGTTCCTCCGTGCCTGTAAGGTTTAGGTGGGTAATTGAATTCCTCTTTGGTTTTGGTTCGAAACAATCTTTTTCATCATTAGGCTGGTTGCCAGAAGTGGGTGTTTGTGGCCGGGTGTTATTGCTGGGGCTGAGGGCCAGTGTGCTCATAAACAGAGAAGTGACATAATGTCTTTGGTATAATGAGACAGCTTAATGCAAAGCACCGCAGGAATTAGGGGACACACTTCAGGAATGGAAATAAAGCATATGGAAAATGTGCGTTTAGTGCTCTGTCAAAAAGATACTAGGAAAAAAGCCCACCTATTTGATGAAATACTCTTGGAATGTAATGTTGGATTCGTTACGAAACATGATTACTTTAGCTCCATTATCTTAACGTTCATTGGAAATAAATTGCAATTAATTGAGTCGCCTTTAAAACAGCAGTTAAAATTGATTTTGACACATGTCAAAACCTCGCAGTTTTGGCATTATCTTCTGGATGCTGGATGTTGGTGGGAATGTGCTAAAAAGGTCTTTCTTCCTGTTGAGAGATCGCTGATGTTTTTTTGTTGTATAATTTAGTATTGATGTTGCTTAATATTTGTTTTTAAGAGACCAAAACAGTTTGCTGAATCACTTTCATGGTTCATTAAAGCAAGAGCTGCAGCTTCTGTTCTGTCTGCCTAGATAACATTTTCAGATAAACACAATTTCCTGGAGTTTATGCTTTTTTTGTGGGGATTTTTTGTTTTGCTTTCTCCTAGGTCAAGCCCAGAACTTTTACCTTTTGAAACAGATTACGCTTTCAAAATATTGTATGTTAAGCGTGTGTTGTTGCTTGTTATCTATAAATCAGATGCAGAGTCTTAATGCTCAAGAACATTCCGTTAACTCTAAAGAGAAACGTTCACTTTTATATAGGAAAAAAGTCTTGGCAGACAAGTTGGAAGTACCAGATGGAATAGGTTGTGCCACACGGATTATAAGATTTCCCCCCCTCCTGCCTTCTTATTGATGTCTTAAATTGAACATGTTCCATCTGTCTGCTCTCAATAATGAATAGTTACTTTTTTTTTTTATTGTAAAGGTAACAAATTCCATATAGAATAAATTAATTCAAGCATGTAATGAAACGTGCCAGGAGTGTGTGTGTGTGTGTGTTGGAATTATGTGTAAAAATCTAATATAGTTTGTGAACTGCAGCAGGTAAGACTAGTGGCAGAATTGACAGCTACGCAGGGAAGGGCAGCTAAAAATTGCTATTAAAAATGATGCTAGGAGGAGTTTGCAGCAAGAACCTCAGGATCTCCTAGGAAGAGAAAGTCAGTTATGCCACAAGTGTTTGTTCTATTTAATAGTACTTGGATGTAGGGCTTTCAGTGGTGTCAGGTCCCCCTCCAGCACGAAGGGGCTGTAAGTAGGTAGAAATGTGGTTTTTGCCTAGATGGAGGCCTCTTCATGCTGCTGGAAGGAAACGGACCATAATGTCCATTAGGCTCCAGTTCCCTCTGCGTCTTCTGAAGAGGATGAACATCGTGCCGTTAGACCAAAAGCATTTTTAATTTCTCCTCACTGGAATAAGTCCAAAGGATATAAACTTAAAGCAAACTCCAGTGCTTCGGACGCTGAAGCAAAAACAATGTAACCTTTTAACGCAGTGATGAGCTGTTGGGTTTCAGAGACTGATATGTTTGGTTTGAGATAATTCCCTGCTCCTGCTCGAGAGTGCATTTTACTTTCTCTTCTTTGCTCCGTAGTGGCTTGAGATAAAGGCACTGTGCCTTTTTTTGCACATGTTGCTATAAATAGGGAATTAAACGCAGAGCTTTAAATGCTAAAACAGGCACACTTTGCTGTTAAAGTTGATTTTATTTTCATATGAACACACAAATATATGTATTTTTGTTCTCGTATCGATGAATTTTAAAAGGCTGGCTCTTTAAACTTTTGGGAACAGTTGGTTTTGATTTTGGATGTAATAATCTTTTCTTTCTGTGACAAGGGGTTTTATCTGGAATTGGAAATTACTCTTTCTTTACTTACAGATAATTGATGCAGACCGAACTTGTTAAAGTCAAAACAAACAACTCGGTTCTTTATTACATGCTTATGTGCTTAGTCACCGACTTTATATTAGATTCTGCAAATGGTACAATTTATGCAGTGACATGTCGGAGACTTAATGTTGTAATTTTCCTGCTCCTAATGGAGAATTAAGAACCTAGAGAAGCTCGGAGGTTCACATGCGCAGAATCCCTACTGCTTGGGTGCAGAGGTCTCGCAAAAATTTAGTAAGTGAGAAGGAGAACAAAGATCCTTAGTTGGGGAAAAAAAATTGGATCGCCTGTGGCTGAGAAGCTGATTGGGACAGGTAGGCACAGTGGGGCGCGGGATAATGAGGCACATGGCAAATGTGATGCACAGATGTGAAGCCAACTGTAGCTTTGGTTCCAGGAGCCGCGCATGCCACAGCGCTGCGCCTCGGGGCTATGTCTACACCAGAACATTTGGAGCAGTAAACGACGGGCAACATTAGGTTCAAATTAATCTATTACTCCAGAGCTGTGAAATGTTGGTTGCTTGTTGCGGAATTACATTGCCTCTGGGTGAAATGTTTTAGGGAGATTTTAATGCATGCTCATGGCTCGCAGAGCAGATTAGGAGGAGAAAGGGAAATTAGAAGGGTTAGGAGGGCTGTTGAGGTGCACATTTCTGGTTAAAGTATATGAAAAGGGTATTACATATTTTGCAAACAGGCCTGCTCTCCTGTTGGCCACCTGCTGGGACTGAAATATCCTACACCGTAATGAAGGCAGGTTTGCAGAAGCCTTGTAAATAGTTCAGAAAGCAGATAGAGGCGACGTTGGCCTTTCCGGAAAATTTGGGAAGGTTTCTTCTATCCCACTTTGGGCTCCCTAAAGCCCCGACTGAGACAAAGCCAAACTTTGACTCTCAGCTATTTACCACTTCAATTTTGACTACGCCACTAAATGACAGGTAGTCTCCTAAAGTTTCACAACACATTATTAGGATTAAGTAATCAGATCCAAGCACTTTTCCCCTGGTACCTAAGTGGTCCTGGCAGGCCCTTTTAGACAGATCCAAGGTCCAAACGGACCTCTATTCCAAGCTGTAGCATAAGATATTCTAAATCCTCGTCAATTAAATAAACTTTATTCGATCAGCACAAACTGTTTGGAACTATCTATAAAGAATCTATTTCTTTTACTATATTGTTGCTTTTCTTATAAAAACACTTAATTGAAATGCCTAAGAGCTGCCCAGCACAAAAGTCAATAAAAAGCCTAGAATAGAGTTTATAGGGGTTGTCTATGTACATAATTAAATCCTTCAGGCACTTTAAAACTCTGCAAAATAAATGGTTATGCAAGAATGGCCTGCTGAGAGAAGAAATGCTTGTATCAGCTTTAAGCAGCTGCTCTCTGCTCGGTGTTTCTGGGCTGGAATGAGAAAGCTATTAGAAGAGGGGACGACTGCAAGCCCCATACAAATCATCTTTGTTACTGACGCTTCGGGGAGTGCTTTACGGTGGCTGTCAAACCCAATAGAGGACTTGGGCTGTGCCTGCAAAAGTCAACCGGCGTTATTTAAAAAAGGAGATGGTCGTGACAAAGCCAACGTCTATGCCCAAATAACGTTAGGGGCCGGGATGGAGGGAGCTGAGCGGGAGTTAATGCGGGCTGCGGCGAGGCACTGCCGGGCGAGCGTGCGGCTGAGTCCCGGGTCTGATGGAATAACAGAGGTTAATTGCTTGCAATGGTCTATTGCTGTAATAGGAGTAAAAGGGGAGGACTGTACTTAGATTTGATTTCACTGTTCTTTAGGGAATACAGATCGAGGGGGTGGGATTGTTATTAGGGGCAAAGGAAGTAGTGCTAAAAAAAGAAGAGTTTAATGAATGTAACCAATAGAAAAATTGTAGGTTTGTTTCTCCCTCTGGCCCTCAAAGTTATGATAAATGATAGCACAAGGAAAAGATAACCTACCATGAGAGTAGGATCACCAAGGCCAAATACTAAAACTCCCAGCTGACTGCCCCATACACTGCAGCCTCTGTTCGTGTTTATTTTTTCTGCTCACTCTTGGTTTCGTCAATCAGTATGATAGACGATAACTCCTGACTAGAGCAGCCTGTGTCCTGCTCTCTCACGGTGGGTAGCATGTTGTGGTTGGCGCCGTGCAGTCGGAGGATCACCCGCATCAGAAGCATCAGGGGATGAGGTAGGGAGCCGTCTTCCAGCAGCCCAGCTCCTGGGAGAATAGCAGGCAGCGGTGTTATCAGCACGCAGCCGCGCTGCCAAGAAAATGACCACACATTAGTAGCTTTGTTTGGGTAGAGTCTAGGGGGGGACGTCGCTCGCAAAAATTGAGACGCTCTCTTTCTGTTAAATCATCCCGGTTGCGAGTGTTAAAAGATAGCTTGTTCAAAAAGAAACCATACGCGGCTTGCCCGAGGCGAGGCCGCGACAAGGCTGCAAGCAGCTAGGAATTTGTAATGCTTTATGTCTTGAGAGGCAGACACACACACACACACACACACACACACACCCACACACCCCTGTCTGTCTCGAGACAGCAACAGGTTTGCCGCTTGCTTCTGCGCCGAAGCGTCTTCTGCCGTGCCCGAGGGCAGCCTTGCCTCCCCTGCCTCGCCTTTCCCAACGCCTTGCCTTGCTTTTCCTTTGCCCCCTGCCTTGCCTTTCCTCCTGCCCTTCCAGGAAATCTGTAAAAGAGAAAATGGGCTTTTGCTGGCCGCTGACATGTGAAAGCTGCTCATTAAGCCAACAGCTCATCAGATGGATGGAATTTCCTGCGCGCTATCTGCAGATCGCTAACGTTGTTTATCTCCTCTCTCAGCGCTGATATTTGCCGTGTGTGTTGTCGTCGGAGGTTTTGCTCCTATTTCACTAGTTAAGGAAAATAGAAAGTGTGTTTACTGTTGCTGAAACCTCAGCTTTTTGGGGGGGTTTCGGTAGGGCCTCTGGGGCCATTTTATTTTGGAGCTGAGCACACCCTGCTCCCCCAGCGAAGGAAGTAGCCAATGTGAAATTCTTTTGATATCTTGTGATGTAGCAGTGGTCAAACATTTCCTGTTCAACATTTTTTCCAATGTATTTGTGGTTCTTTTCCCAGGAACAAATGTTTCAGGATTTTGGTGGACTGGGCTTTACCAGACGCTTCAGGCAAAGCTGATAAACGCATCCACCTCGGGAGCAGGGCAGCCGATGCGACCGCACTCCCTCGGAGCATCCAAATGGGCTTTTTAGGAAATAACCCCGTGTGTGCTTTCCCGCTCGGCGTAAATTTCTTAAATGAAACACATCTTTCCTCATTCTCACTGGTCTCTCCCTAATAACTACTGCTCTGTGTTGAGGTGAAATTTAACACTAGAATATTAGTTTTATTCCAGCTAATTATGTTACTGCTCATGAACCCTTGGATTTAGGGTTGGTCTGTTTCTAGTTATCCTGCCAAGTTTTTTACTTGACGGAGGGGGTCTGTTTCATACTACTTGGCCTCCCAACCTTTGTAACCCCTGGTTTCCTCTCTTTTCTGAATCACAAGTTTATGTTCTCCCCTTCTGTGAAAAGATTGAAAGCTTGCTCAAGTACAAACTGACCAAAAAGCAGGAGTAATTTTTAGTAGATCTTTTCTTAGCAAAATATTTTTGCTGAAAAAATAAGGTAAACGCCGTTGTGGCTGCTGATAGAAAGGAATCCAACTATTAATAAAAAGCAGAGAGTGGTTTTGAAACAGGGCTTCCACTGTTACAATGGAGACACTTTCTATTACTTTATTTAGTGCAACACCTGTGGCTGCTCACATTGCTCGTGGCTGAAATAGTCCAGGTCTAGGCAGAAAAAAATACTGCAGTTTCATTAACTTATTTGTACTTTATGTCAGTGCTGTAGCGAGGGCTGGGCTCACTGGGACCTGGTTTGTGGAGGGGGCCCGGGAGCAGAGCTGGTGTGTGATGGGTGGGACCTGGTGAACAGGGGTCCCGTGCCGGGACTGCTCAGAGGATGCATGGATGACCCCAAATCCTATGTGCCATGAGCAAGTGATCGCTCGTGGGACCTGCCTGCCACGAGTGGGGTCCATGTGCATGGCCACCCTGAGCATCCTTGGCTGGTCTCCACACTGTGGATGCTTCACTGCATCTGCACACCTGTGCCCAGGACCTCGCTGCCTCCTGGCATGGCTCTGCCTACAGCTGGAGATCTAATTGGAGGAGAAAGTGGAGTAAAAGGAACAGCAGATGACAGAAAACTGCTAGGTATCCGTGTTCTCAGACCATCCTTGAATGATTTAACTTCCCTAGCTGAATCACTTTGTGTTCCTGCTCGCTATAACAGAGATGCTTAGTGTTTTCAAAGTCAGATATTGCTGCTTAAACCGAATCAAGGATATGTTATCTGCGTTTTGACTGCTCTCTGTTTGCCCAGACCTCTGGCCTTCTCCTGCCACCGTTCGTGCCTCAGGAAGTCATCTGCCACCTTCTGCTGATAGCCATGCAATTAGTGTCCACCTCCCTCCTAAGGACAGCCACGTTGCCTAGGTGGGGTGTGTAAGCAAATGGATGTATTTGCTAAATCTCTTGGTTTCTTTCTGCCAACCAACACTCCCATTAGGTTTTAGTCACTGGCTTCCCAATATTCGTCTGGACTGCAGCTTTGTGTACTGTGCCTAAAAGCTGTAATTGTCCATTCTGTGTGAAATATTGCTGCAGAGGATCTGAATGTAACATCTTCATAGTCGAGCTGCGAGAGGTGTATGGGAGCGTTTATGCAACAAGAACTAACTCTTTCTTTTAAATACTGGGAGCAAGAGGAATTCAGATGTGTATCATAGCTGTTAGATTCTAATTGCTCTGAGCATAGGGAGACCAGCCAA
This sequence comes from Burhinus oedicnemus, assembly GCA_008921705.1. NCBI lineage: Eukaryota > Metazoa > Chordata > Aves > Charadriiformes > Burhinidae > Burhinus > Burhinus oedicnemus. The sequence goes on from VFFE01007869.1 coordinate 851,127, forward strand.
TGGTGCTTTATTTGGTTTTGGATGAAAGTGGATTTTGAGCATATTCAGGAAGTTTTAAAAAGGCAAACAGGACTCAGGTGCTTACAGGCTTTAAACGGGCCTCCTTGGACTCTCCTCTTGGTTTCCATAAAAGTGAACTCCTGAGATTTATCTTGGAAATAGAACGACGTGTCTAACAAAATACTTTGCTTTCTGCTTGATAAATATATAGACAGTAAAACATTGCTAAGCTGGTCATTGAAATTAAGGGCAGGAAACAGGATTCCAGTCTTTTGACACCGTAGTGAAAGAGCTTCTGAATCCAAAGCGTGGGAAAAAGTTGCTTTGGCTCTTTACTACTCCCTTTCTATAGGCAAGATGATTTTTAACAAACAGGTTTAATCAAGACTTACTTGAGCTAAATTAATGTATGTTTAAAAATTATATATATTCAGCACTTAAACTCAATTAATTGTCTTGACCAACCTAATTCAGTGATATGCACTTCTTTTAGCTCATATTTCAATATGAGTTTTATTGGTCTTTTATAGCCCTGCTCAATTCAAACCAGAACGTGCTGGGGTTTTCCCAGCCCTGACTCCTCTGGGTCCAATTCTGTTTTTCTTCTTCAAGATCTGATTCTGCTCCCATTGTATTCCAGGACAAAACCTCCAGTAATGTCAGGAAACCAACAGCCTTTATTCCCACTGAGGCTGGTGGGAAGCAGAGCTTGGTAAGAATTGCCAGGTTCTTCTGTTTTCTTAAACTAAACAATCCAGACTCCTCTGGTTCCCTCTCATAGACGGTCTGTCCAAGCAACCCTATTGTGAACCTGTTCCAGTCTGAATTTTATTCAACGTGGGTGACTCAACTGCGCGTAGTGTCCCTGAGAGCCCAGCAACGTGTTGTGTAATAGAGTGAATAATATCTGGGCTTAATTCATCAGGGATACACTTTGGCCCTTATCAAGGTGTGCCTCGTTGATACTATGTAGTCATCCCTAATCACCACTCCATGAGCCTTTCTCAATCCTAAAGGGTGAAGGACAAGTTTCGGGTTTGTAACAGGTAACTTGCTATTTGTATTATTAAATGTCAGGAAATTTCTACCCTTTTGGTTTACACCTCCCTACTTTCTGTGATAAAATCATTAAGGAAAGCATTTAACAAGCACAGTGAGAATATTGCCCTATAGAAAAGTCCATTAATAATCCTCCTTCAATCCATACCACCTGTCTTTTCCTTCCAATGACATCTTGACATTTCTGGACAAGCTGGAAGACAACTGAAAATCATGTAAGAGAAGACCTGGAATAAATGCAAGTGTTGCATAGTCTTCAGCATCAAGTTGCAGAGCCAATGTGCAGCAAGCTTATACTACAAGCTTTTATAAGTGAGAAAAGCCCCACCGGATCTGACAACCTTCCCCAACAAACAAAAAAGCCTTGAGGTTTCCCTAAAGAGGCTAATGAAGAAAAGACTGCATTGCTGGAAATGCAATGTATATACTTTATTACTTTGAAAAGTGATTTTATACTAGAAAGTCACACAAAAACTGTTCACCTACAAGTGAGGAGCACTTCTCCTTTTGTGCAGTGAGACCTTTGTTCCACATGATATGCAAAATTTCACCTTAAACTTTGAAACCTTTTACTATACCTGAAGGGACACAAAGATTTGACCATCCTCTCTGTCCGGTGGCTTTCTCTGCATAGTCCTTCTTCCCGTGAATTTAAAATAGTTTGCTTCCAAAATGTAAAACCACACTGAATTCAAGTAAAGTGACAGCATGCACTGGTTCATTACATTATGTGTCAGAGTAAATCAGTGGTCCCCCAGCTCCTTTTTGTTAGAGATCTCCTCTGCGATGGCTTGGCAGATTGGCACCGCTTCTGTCTATCTCCCATGTCACCTTGCTTCCTACTCATGTACAATTACACTCTACATATGAGCTGTTTCTGCCACTTGCTCTGGTTTAGGTCCCTGCAATACCAAAGAGAAGCAGCTTTGCTTTCAAGGCACCAGCCACCGACGTGTTCTTGAATCTCTTTTACAGCTTTCTTCTGATCTCTATCTTTCCCTCTACCAAGAAGAGGAGGAGAAAATATGCAGTGTTATGAGTTGTGCATACAACATCTGCATTTTTCATCTGAGGATTGCTGAAAAGAATCGGGAGTGTGAGACAAAACAAATGACTAGACTGTTAAACTATCTGCACGCTTTTAGGTTACTTATGCATGAAGATGGATTTGCTTGAAGTTTCTCTGAAGATCTTGCCCTTATGTAAAACTTTATCTGGCTGTAAGATTTCACCTTTGCTACGGCTTCTTATATGAAATTCATTTATTTTGCAAAAAGTTGTTAACTTCCTTTGGCTGTAATCTTTGCCACTGTTTCTGCCGTCCAATGTGCAAACCCTGCTATGGATTCAGTAAAGACAGACCTGTTCACAGCTGAGAACATTATCTCACCCAGCTGACTTACCATGAGTTTCCTTATCGTATGCTGTCACGCTGCATTGAAGGCTGAACGTTGCTTTGCATTTGAAGCCTTTAGGATTAGCCTTGACAAGGAGGGGGAAAAGGGCTCACGGGAGGCATGTTTGATTCCTCTCATGGTGAGGATCCAATGCCTACGGCGACAGGCTTCTACTTGTTTTGGTGATTTTATTTGATAAGACCCTCCCAGGACTTTAGAGGTTGTGATTACTTTGCATTCATTTGTGGATGAGGATCTGCTGAGTGTATTTTTCAGTCATAAGAAAGTCGGAGGTTGTGGATCCCTCTCACTGCCCCAACACAACACACCAGCACTGATGTATGGTCGCGGCACGGTACAATACGCTTCACACGGAGTAGATGCCGGTCCTGGCTGGAACAAAGGGACATGTCCATGGGGTGAGACGGGATGCCGGGGCTGGGCTCCTGCTCCCCAGCCCCTTGGGCTTCATTCAGCAGCAGTGTCTCGCGGCCGCTTTGTTTATTTGTTCCGCGATTACGTGTATGAGCTTCCAGAATTTATGAGATCAGAGGTCAAGTGAAAGGTCACAGTTCACAGGTCAAGTGAGAGGTTAAAATTTGTGAAACCAAGGAAATGACAGGACAGTGCCAAGTGAAAGGTCAAAAGTCAAGTGAAAGGTTCAGCGTGGATGAAAGTGAGCAGCCTGTGCGCCGGCCGGACCACACACCCAAGCGGGTCCATACCAACATCCTCAGCATCAAAATGCGTCTGAAATTTCATTCCCTGGCATAGACCCGGGACAGGAGATGGACTGAGCAGGCATCGCTCAGATCAGGCTCCAGTGCTGAACTGTGGTGGTGCAGCTTGAGGTTAATTGAGGTTGATTCAATCTTGGGCTTGAATAGGTATTGACAGCGAAGAATTTTGAGCTTTTCTCACAAAATTTCCATCAGGCTGTGATAAGTCAGAGTCGGATCCTCTCCTCTTGCCAATAGTTCTAATTTCATTTCCCTAGTATGAGTCAGTGTCAGTTCATCCTCCTCATCTTTTCTGCTTTTGCTGTCATATTCACATGCAAAATCATTCTTGTATACATGTAAACTAGATCAATCAAGATACTGTTCCACGTTTGAACACTGTTGCATCAGAGAACAATCATTTCCATTTTATTCTCATTTCAGTGTGCTTTCCTAACAGCAGCTCGAGCCAGCAGGGCACATGCTCGATTCAGGCTCCTGTTTTGTTTTGGTTTTTTCTTTTTTTCTTTTTTTTTTTAAATAAATAAAAACCAGAACAAAATTCAATGTTGGTCAAGACATCGGTTCATGTGAAATAGCCACTTTTAGCCTTGCCACTGTTTTGAGATGACTTTTGTCCTGTTTGTGTTTCAAGGAGACAAGAAATTTGTAGTATTCTCATGAGCTGAGAGAATGAAAAAAATACAAGGAAAAATCATGCCACCCTTCTTTTCCTCTAGTCATTCCTTTCTACAGAAAGACTTCAAACAAAACAATGAAGTCCAGTTTTTAATTCAAGACATTAGCCAATTAACAGAACAAAGTTAGTATTGGTGCACCTTGTAATGGTGTAAAGGACCATTACAATAATTACGGTCTATATTAAAAAAATGAGAGACCTTCTTTCCCTTCCTAAACTGCTTCCTTGCCCTCATGATATGCCACGGTATCCAGTGACATGACTCCTGGAATTTGTCTTCCAGTTGTCTTCTGTTGAGTTAGGCCCCTGAGAAGGGGACTCATCTCCTGGTCAGAAAAAGAGAGGAAAAATAACTGTTAATTGGGACAGTAGGGGAATACAAATCAGTGCTTTAGTTCCTAGAGTTGGTAGTCCTCAAAATGCTTTATCTTGCCTACACCATTTGCATCCTTTCTAGATTAAACTTCAGCCTCCCAGTGTTTGTCTATCTTTCCAGCCCCCTCAGAAAAGGTGGGATGTGGAGTGAAATGTTGCGTGCTTGAAGAGAGAGATCAAGATCTTGATGCCAACCTATGTCTACTCACAGTCTTCCTAGAAAATTGATATTTATGCTGATTAAGAGCAAAAAGAGGTTCAAAACTGCAAAAGGCCACCGGTTGGTCTTTGATTTAAACCCAGGTCCACAGAAGAATTTAGGTGCTGCAGCACTGAGGTCTTCAACACCTAATCATTAAGCATCTGGCTCCAGCAGTAGCTTTCCTGTAGCTACGTAGGAGTAATCTACTCCTTTGAGCAAAGTGGCCCACCTCCTCCAGACCCCTCCTAGGTACCCCAAGTTGGGGTTGGCAAAGCCAACATGCTATACCCATCTACATTTACCATTAGGGACCACAACGGCATGTGTGACATCTTAAATCCCTCTCCTTTGCCTTCCAGCAGAGACGTATAGGATGAAATTGGTTTCAGACACTTTGATCATACTAATTTCATGTTTGTTCCGTGGGGAACACAGTCATCTGCTGGCTGGTATTCCCCTGCTCCAGATTACATGGAGTGTTACTTATTCTTAAGAGTGGTTGTCTTGTTAGGAATTACAGTGAATCACATCACTGTTCTCATTTGCTGCACATTTGTTATCCGCCACGCATGGTTCCCAGCAGTGTGGGGACACTTTGTTGAGTGGCATGTTAATTCCATTTATTTTTTTAAGCCTAACTAGGGGTATAAAATTCCTAGTCAAAATTCTGTCACGTTCTCTGAGCACTGGTAAATGAGTATCTCCTTACAAATGTTTTCTTTCTAGCAGAAAAGTATAACTTGGTGTGTACACGTAGGAGTGTTCAGTGTTCTCTGGGAAATGGGACTGACAAAGAAACCTCTGAAGTCATCTAAGGCCAAATTCTTTCCACAGAAATCTGTATGTATGGGACCCGCTGAACTCGCACATGTATATCTGAGGGCAGATTTTGACCCTAGGTAAGCAAACAGCTACGACCAAAGAGTTGTTTACTTTTCCTAAGTTTTGCCTTTCCTGGGTATTAATATTACTCTCATAAATTTTGTTGAGCTACACTTTCAAAAGTTAAGACGCCAGGCCCCAGAGGATGAAATACAGCAGCCCAATTACACACAACCAGAGTCAGGCTCTAAAAGACAGGGGTTTTTGAAAGACATGAACAATATTTAGAGAGCTGGTTAATATTAATTCCTTTGGGAACTATAAGTCTGGCCATTAATAGGCTTAGAGTGATAAAAATGGCAATATGGTGTGCACATATAGATGATATTGTCAAAAAGAAGCAATTAGTAGCACAGAAAGCATATGCACATATGGCGAGCAGGTTGAAATGAGAAATACTGCCAGCAATATGATAACAGAGTTAATGGCAAAAGAAGAATGAAACAGTAGCACAATTTGTTCCTCACCTAAACAGAGCTAAGATTTTTTCATCCAGATTTTTTTTCTCTAAGATTTTTTCATCCAAACAAATTTTCTTTCTCATTCTCTCTGGCTATCGCTAAGGTCCTGAGTCAAGACATCACACAAATGCTTCTTGTCTACCTTCCTACACGTGTTTGACTGAGACTAGAGAATGTGATTATTTGCTGGAGGATCTCTGGGAAATTGGGGTTGAAAGCCGTGATCTGAGTCTCTCCCGAGTCAGTAGAAATACTGGCAATGGCATCCCAATCAGAAACGTCCCCCCAGCCCAGGTCTAACTTGTCAAGTGTTTTAAATTGGACAAATTTTATGTTCCCTACCAACTCTTCTAATCTTGGCAGAGGCACTCGGACTTGCAGACTAATGGGCTCTAAAGATCATGGTTTCAGCGTTCTTTCAAACAGGTACCAAAAGACTGGAGGATGCTGCTTACAGGCTGCGTAGAGCCCCTTCTGATGTTACAGATAATTGACTGACTTATCTTCCAAGTGCGTTCGATGCCTTGTACCCTTTCATCTTTATCTCATTACACTCTTTTCGGGTTAAAAACTAGGAGTTTATGGGGCAGCTAAAATGCTCTCTGTATCCTTGGGGGGGGAAAAAAAGAGTTATCATAAACATAGCCCTGCCAGCCTTTGAGCTGAGTGAGAGCTTTTGCGTTTTGGCTTTGGAAAGGTATACACCTGTCACGCTAAAATGGAGCAGATGTGTTATAATCTTATCTGCTCGCCCTAGATTTGTTGTCAGAAGGAAGTGAGGTAAGGGCAAGTGGTAAACGTAGCGCAGTTTATCTGTGATGGGGGCTACGCTTTCCCCTCAATGCATTGCCTAAAGGAATTGGTGAATTGGGAACATTTTGAGTTCCCCTGAACAACTGCATTCTCAATTCTTATCTCATGTTGTTGAACAAACAATTGATATTATAGAAGCAAAAGACCCTGAAAATGAACTGGCCTGTCATGATTTCTTGTAAGTTGAAATGCTATTTTGATTACTTTTCTCATTCTTACTAATATGCTCTGGCCTGTTCACTACACTGACTGCTAGTGAAGCAGTCTAGCATTTGTTAAATGTTTTGGCAAGACCACTGCCTAAGATAGTGCTATTGTCTTCCTTTGGACATACTTAATGAGAAAAACCCATACAACCTGTGTCACTGCTGGTAAATAATGACTTTTTATTAGTATGGACTGCTGCTCTGTCCTCTTCCGTTACTCTCTTTCTTTTCATCCTACTAATTATTTAGAGGTTATTGCACAGATAATAGCAATTGAATAACGTGTATAATATAAAGAGGTCTCTACAGCAGATACGTGCTTTTGACGCTTTTGCCTCTGGAGTGGTCTGATCATGCATACGCTATGTGAAAACTATGTGTGCTTTCCTTAAGATTTTGTCTTCTAAAAATTGCACGTAACTTTAGAGATCCAGGTCTGATTATAGGGTCAGCAAAGGAAAGGGTAAGCACTCAAGCTTCAGTGGGCCTAATCACTCCCTGTGGAGTGATAATTATTGTCCTTCACCACGCTTAGACTGCAAGCAGTGTCTGCTCTGTCACATAGCTTTACATGCTTCCTGCCCTCTATTAGGATATTAAATCCTCCAACTGGCAAACCGTTTTGACTCTCTAGAATAAAAAACCATCGAAAAAAAGATGCTGTCCATTGAAGCAGAACGATGAGCTACTCACACAATAAAATGCGGCACCTTATATATCACGCACTGGGAGAAGCATCAGGAAAGTTTCCAGCGTGAAAACTACTGAAAGCTATGTCAAATATGGGCATTTATCATTTGTGTTTAGAAAATAGGAAATGATTTGGCCCATCTCTTCCCGGCTGGAATGTGGAAGACGAATCCGGGACCGCAGAGTGTAATTATTTACAACTCAGAATATGAAAACCTGCACACCACTACTGAAAGCAGGCCAGGAAATAGCTAAAATATCAAAATGATCTGAAAAGGAACAGAAGGTGCCAAAAGGTTGAGAGCTTGTTAAAAATTGACCTGCACTTAAGCACTTCGTAGAAAATCTAGAAAGGATTGGAATCAGTTTGGGGGAGTTAGAGGAAAATATAAAAACATTTCCCATCTTGGCAATTGGAAAAGACTGGACTAAGCTGTAATTTGTATTTTTTATCTACTGGAAATATTAGATATCACATTGGTATGCTTATTTTCTAATTTCAGTAACGCAAGAATGGCAGTAGTCTCCCACAAGCTGGGAATGCCTGCATGCTGGAGGTGATGCTCCTCATATCCCAAGAATTTGCTGTTTCGTAGATTTGGGGGCTAATCTAAGGGTCACTGGAGTCACCAGGAGTCTTTCAGTGGGATTTGGATCAAACTCTTCAGTTCTATGTTTACATAATTATAAAACTCCTATGTCAGGAACTGTTCGATAATGGGAGAGCACAAGCCAAGGTTTTCCTAAATGCTTTCTAATGCCTGTTTGCAGAAGATGTTTCTCCTTCCAGTCCTAGCTCAACTTTTGGCATTTTGCTCCATCCTACAATGTTTAGGTTGTCTGATGTCTCCAGGTCCTGCAGAATCAGTCTCCCAGCTGCTAAAACTGGCTCCCAGGAAAATGCTAGTTGTGGTTTGCTTGTAGCATGCTTGGAAAGAGAGCAAATAGCAGCCTTGGGGACTGGAGCTGCTGTATTACAAAAATATCAATTATATTTTCCAAATATCTCACAGATGTGAAACAGTCTTGGCATGGCATGATAGAAGAGGTGCCACCTTGCTAGGATGCAGATGTGGTTGCTGATACGAGCAGATGCTGGGGTAATTCTGGAGATTTTCATGCTTGAGTCAGGAACTTAAAACCTATGAAAAGGTTCAGGGTGGGACTTGCTTTTGGGGAAAAGGCAATGAGAACTGTTAGGAAACGCACCAAAAATTTTAAAAGTTGATGCCTAAAGTTAGGCTCCTACACCCGTATTTAGGGTTCCGAATGAGTTTGGTCTGATTTAAAAAAATGCTGGCACTGGGGATCAACGTGCCCAATTAACAAGTCTTCCCACTACACTTTAATGAAAAAGCAAAACTTAAAAACTAAATGATGTCTTTCACAAAGAAGCATCCGTAAGAGAAAGACTTACTCAGCAGTGCGACTGCTAGAGCTGCAAAATGACCTTAGGAATTCACATACTGCAAGTAAATATTTATTGCCGTTAAACGGTTGGCCCCAAAAGCAGGCGTTCCCATTCTGGCTAACCATGTGGAAACTGAGTTCATGCACATGTTGTCAGCCATAGGCCCTGCACCACATCATTAATCTGCGATAAGTCTTTGGGAGGAAGAGGCTGGGTGTGCGGCGAGGCTGCGCGCTGGGTCCCGCGGTGTGAAGGGGAAGACCATCTAATAACAGAAAAATAGAGTGGGTGTCACAAAGCCCCAGCCACTTACCTCCAGCAGCAGTGAAATTTATAGTAAAGTTTCTCTTCTTTTTCTACCCTACGTGAAACGAATGCTGCAATAAAGATAAATATTATGTTTTGTACAAATATCTGCTTTCATGGCACCCACCGTAACACTTTAATTAGTACCTCCTCCTCTGGAGGACCACAGCAACATCTCCTAAAACTTCAGTTATTTCCTTACCATCTTTTCCCTCATTATTCACATATTTATGAAATATTCTTTTACGTCTGCCATTAATTGATAAGCTTCACGTATGTATTGTTGTAGATGTCTTTAAAATTGTAATAGAATTTTTGAAGTTGATTCATCCAACTGTGATATCATTGATTACCACCTTTTCCTGAGCAGCTGGAAGAACCGATACCACTGGCAAAATCACTGAGTGCAGATTTTTTTAAAAAAAAAGTTAAAGAATCGTACTAAAATAACCTTGAACTTTTGGAGTTTCTTTGTACTTTTTCAAATTTGACTCAAAATTGATTAAATCAGAAGTTAAGATTTTGTAGAAGCCAAAACTGTATCCCTGAAGTGCTAAATTACCTTTGTTCTGAGTTAAAGCAATTTATTATGTTACCCAGAAGAAAACCCATGCCATTTTGGCAGAAGACTAAGTAGAGTATGCATTTATTGTTTAAGGGATTTTAAAAATGGTGACTATGAGTTGCATTCTGAGGAAAATGGAAGAGGACAGTTTTGTATTACCCCATATGTACCCATACTAACGTATTTAGGGATTGCAACTTAAGTTTATGGAAGTGTAAGGGCTCAACCCAAGTCAACCAGTACAATAAGAATTGAGAGCCGTGCGCATAAGCAGCACTCTCTATATGGTGTCCAAAGCTCTTTGGTATTTATGGTAGACTCGACTGCGTGAATGAGGGATACAATATTAAATTTAAAATTGAGTTTTCCTGCACTACTACTGCTTTTTTTTTTTTTCTGGCTGGTATTGTGACCATGTACTAATTTCCGTGGCTATCTGTTCTCTATCATTAGTAGGTCTTTCTGGTGTTTTAAAACCCATTTCCCATGAATTCCTCATCATAATGAGTGCTTTAAAGACTGAATTTTTTTTGCCCAAAAATCATTATTATTTGCTCATACAAAACCTATTAAGGATTCCTTACATGACAGACCACTGCTATGAGAAGAAGGGTTTTTTCTGGGCTACCACAGCAGAAGTATTTGCACAATTGTTAATAATCTATTGGTGTATAATCTGCCATTTGCAGCAGCTCTTTCCTCCATCAGCCTCAATTATTAACGCTGCCTGTTGGCCAAGGCAAACACTCTCCCAAACATCTCTGGAGGCCTAATTCAGGCTTTTCTAACCTCTCCGTTTTGGAGTTGAGCATTTTAAGTGGTTTAGTCCCACACAAAATAAAAGCAGTGAAAGGGCTTGCACTCATTTCGGTGAGAACTGAGTCTGGCTCTAACCCTATACAATAATTATTTCCTAGTTTGCCTGAGTGAGGGCCTTGCAGATTGCCCCCCATGATCAATACTTGCTACGAAGAACGAGTTCAGGGATGGAAAGTTGCAATCTGAGACGATTTATTCATTGCCATTGTGATGGGTTAGGGATAAAAGCTGGTGGAATACAAAACCCTTCTGAGTCTTAACTACAGTGCTGAACACTATAATTATTTAAAAAAATACATATCCTGACTCTGCTTAGAAGCCTGTTTGCTATAATTCACCCCTGTGTTAATAGCCTCCTAACATATATGAATGTATGCTAAAATGGGTTTTAAACTACTAGATTTATGGCTTGGCAGACTGGTAAATGCACAATTATAGTTCATAATAGGTAGGTATCTGCTGTCCATTGATTTTTCTCTTGTTCTATTTCCTTCCAGAGTGATGTCATTAGACATTACGCAGATGACTAATAGTCCCAAAGAATGACATTCACATGCCAGAATGCCACATGTCGGTGTTCCCGTAGGGGCTCCGGCACCGTCCACCATAAGATGGCAAAAACACCCTAAGCATTTCTGCTACAGCAAATCCTTGGCCTCGCCAAATCTGCGGCGGATCGGCAGCGCAGAGGCAAAATTCAGCTAGGGAATAAAAAAAAAGATGAAACCACAACAGCTATTTAGGAGCTCTGGATATCTTTCTAATCAGATTGCTGGGAGTGCGTTTGGACTTGTATCTATTCATTCTGCGGTGACGGAAGTAAAGGAACTATCCAGTGAGCTATCGGGTTTTCCCAGAATTGTTTGTACTGCTGACCTTTATATCTACTCATTTATCCTAATTGTTTTTAGCTGTTTGAGGAAGAATCTCAGATGAGAAAAGCAACTCAATATGTATCAGAGATCCTATCTGCTGCAACTTTTGTTTTAATTTAAAGCAGACCCAGCATCATTTTGTGCGCCGGTTGCATAGTACCAAAGGCAGGAATTTGTTGTGGGATTTTTTAATAAAATCATAGACCCAAGACAGAGGTCCCTGGACACAGGGAGTGTGATCTGGGGGTGGGGTTGCTTAGACGTCTCTTGCCCAAACGCATTTCCTGATGTTCTCCGGCTGGGGCAGCTTTTGATGTGGTGCTTTCTTGTGGGAGAGTGGGGAGCACCATTTTAGGGAGGTGGCCAAGCTGGCTCTGTCAGCTTTGCCTCGGTCCAAGATAGGAGAAATCCATTGCCAGAGTGTTATAGCGGGAAATCTGGCTCTCGACATCCATAAAACTCCCTCTCCAAGTGGAATTTCCCAGATTAAATGAGAATATTGAGTTTTCTCAGTATCCCTTGTTTGAAATTGAAGTTGGGCAGGCTTCGCTTCTTCCGGGGGATGTATTAAATCTGTAATAGTCGTGTTTTTCTTCCTTCTTCCATCAAATCCCAGTCTCTTGGAAGGGAGTGGGAGGCTTGTGACATATACAAAGTGTTTGCTGATGGTTAATAGAAAAGAATCTGGGTTATCCAATAAACATGCCCCAAACTTTCAACTCATAGGGAGCTTAGGTTCAAACAGTAGCTTTGACTACTGCAGAGCAGTTATGGAGCAAAATAGCAAAGTGATATGCAAAAGCTCACATGAAGTATATCACTTTGCTTCAGAATTCCTGCATTTACTGCTAATGTAAGAAATAGCCTTTGAACTCTAATCTGGTGCCTCCCGAGTAGTTCATAACCGAAGGCACTTCTTTCATCATAACAGGGTGACAGTGATCCAGACTTGCAGAGCATTTGGTACAGTCCCAAAGCAAGATAATAAACAAGATAATAGTGTAGGCTTTGCATTTCTGAGCATACCAGCCCTTCTACAAAGACGTTTCAGGGATCCTGCCTCGCAACTTCCATGTGACATAAAGAAGTATTAGCGTCACTGTCTTGCATGAAGAAATGTGAATATCATCGTCTCGCATACAAGGAAAAAGGAAACATGGCATTTTTGTGACTTTCCCTCGGTTTGTGCACTAAGCCACCAGCAGAACTATTTCTTCAGCTTTTTTGAAGAAAGAGCAAGACCAGAGAGCAAACTGTGTTTCTACAGTGCTGCAAAACAATCGCCTGGAAGGAATATTTTACTGGTTTAGATTATCAAGTGAGCCAGTGCTTACTGTCACCAGGGGTGGTCATGAAGTAAGATATTGGTCTTAACTACCTAGGACCTAGGAGAGCTGGATAGTTCTAATAGTTGAATTCGCCTTGAAAAATCATAAAATATTATAACACAACCCATTGTTTCTTTCCATAACAAATACATTTCCATCTTCACTTGTAAACTCTTTGTTTGCCCCGGTTCAGGTAGCAGACATCTCATATTGCTCTTGGCAAGTGTTGGGCTGTCCACTGGAGCCCTTGGCTAGTGGTGCCCAGGCTCTGCTGCCACTGTGCTTCCGCTGTAGAGCTCCTGAGAAGCTGCTCAGCTGCTCCCCGGCGCAACCCTGTGCTGGAAATTAAGTAACGGTCCACCTGGGGAATATACAGAGCTTTTAAAGAATTCTATGAGAGACCTGAAATTAGTCTTATACAACACCAACAATGTTTTTCTAGTCCTTTTAACGGGGTGTATCCTTTCTGCTCTCATTAAAAAGATGTTGTGATCTAACTCTTTAGTTGGGTAAGACACAGTTCCTCCATAATAGCATTAATTTTTTTATTCAGTTTTTATGCGTCCTCAAGTTGATTATGAAGCCAATAATTTAATTTGAAAAACCTTCCTTTTTTTTTTCAGCTTTAGCAGTGCTACTAAATGTGGGTGTAGATAAATGACCACATGAAAACTTCACAAAATTAGTGTTTACACATAATCTGGCAATGAGCTATAATTTGATTGGTAAAAAAATCATTTTGTGTACCTCTGCCCCTATCCTGCCGGATAATGAAAATTTATATCTATGTTTCAGACATCTGGGGAGGATGTGACAGCTTTGGGGCTGAATGAAAGATTATGCCACAGTGACCCCTGTCAGCATTTCCTCACGGACCGGTTACCCGAAACCCAGCGGCACTTAGACTACTTCTTTCTTTTTCTTTTTCTTTTTCTTTTTCTTTTTCTTTTTCTTTTTCTTTTTCTTTTTCTTTTTCTTTTTCTTTTTCTTTTTCTTTTTCTTTTTCTTTTTCTTTTTCTTTTTCTTTTTCTTTTTCTCTACCAGAGCAGACTCTTATTTTATTTTGGAAGGTTAATGACACTGTAAATCTAATAGGCCATTTTAGTGCCATCATGTGGGTATTAAAAGTCACGTGACTGGTCAGGATCCCATATGGAGTGTTTTGGGGTTGCCTCGCATAGGAATGGCAAGGTTCCTATATGGCTGTAAGAGCTGGGCATGTTTTCAATTACTTTCTAGGACAGAGCTGCTTGGAAATTAATTTGAAATCTTTGCCTATGGTTGTGTTTGCCACCTCTCTCAGATTTTTCTTAGTAAAAGCTTGTGTATCAAATTCACCTTTGATCCTCTCTAGAGATAATCTGCGCTCTTTAATTTATTTATGCCTCAGGACTATGAACAAACGTGTCTTTGTGCTTGAGGTGCAGAAATGGATCAGAAAAGGTGGATTTTCCTGAAGTCGGTGTATTCCCCTTTCTGTTCCAGAACAGAGGTTTTCCATGCTCCTTGTGCTCTACTTCCTGCCCCCAGACCAGTGTACATCCCATGTACTACTACGGTAACACCCCTTAAAGACCTCAATGCTTCCCAAGTGCATTAGTAGAGACATTTAAGGTCTTCTGGGATGTACATGGGCTCTGAAGGCAAGAAGGTAATGAAACAGATAGGCGGATAGGTGGGAAACAAACAGAAAAATGGCAGCTAGAGGGTACTGAGAGCAACTTGTGGAGAGAGAGGAGGTCCAAAGACCCTGTCGGAAACTGCCGTGATTTGGTGCAGATAAATGCAGACCTGGGTTCACTCTTGTGTGCATGATTCAGTTGCATAAGATACATCCAGATGTTTTCAAGAAGTGGCAGGTTTTAATGAATGATTTGGGTGCCAAGGCTCACCTTCAAAATTTGTGTTTCCCTCCTGCCAATGGCAAGCTATTGAGACCGTGGACATTTTAACTGTATTATATCCATTTGATTGACACAGGTCTGTTCCAAAGTGTAGATTTTTCTTCCCAAATGTCTATTTTTTTTAAATCACTTTGTCTGCCACAAAAGATTTCCACTGAGCCCCACCAAAATTTGTTTACTTTGGGAGGAGAATCTCCTAAAGCATAAGGATGATATAGAGTTCAAAAATGCGAATGATGTCGTAACAGAGAGAACTCCCTCGTGCGTCGTACATTTGGATATTTCGAAGAGCAGTGACTGTATCGTTTCCCATGGACACAGCTCCAGGAAATGAATAATTCTCAGGAACAGTCAGAGATGAGCCTGTAAAGATTCACCCACCTCCTTCGCTCTTTTGCTTCTCCTCCTCCCCCTCCACTTTGCATTTGTTCTCCTGAAATATATTTTTCTATGGGAAAAAAACATCTGAGGAGTTTGGAGCCTGGGGAGTGGGATGGTTTCTGAGGTCCTCTGAGCATTCCCACTTTTACTTCTGTCTCTGTTGGTTTCATACATATGTGGGTGGGTGCACAACCGATGCACTGCAGGTCTAAAGGAGGGCTGGATCCAGAGCCCAAACACTCCTGACCTGGGGGCTTCTGCACTGCCTTCATCCAAAAGACATGCCAATTTGGGTGGTTATTTAGCAAACATACTGCTTGGAAGAGTCAATTTGTTTTTACCATGCCAACTCTTCTCTTGGTCACTTGCAGCCTTCTGTGTCCCCAAAGGGAGACAAGCCCAGGCTTGTTTCACCAGCATGTGCTGGGGCTGCTGGTGAGTTCATCCATCAGGGAAGTCAGAATAAATGTCTTGCTGTTCATGCAGCTTAAGGTGTCTCCCATAAGGCTGGCTTTACTTTCAGCCAACATCAATGAATGGCAAAGGTCCTTGTCCCACGGTTATCAGGTCTCCAGCAGAGAGTCCTGTGGCTCCCAGGGGCCCATGCAGCCGGATTTCCTTTCCAGAAAAAACAAAGAGTTGAGACATGGGATATGTCCTGTGTCTTCCCTGATATACTGCAGGATCACTCACGTTAGACGTAGCCAAATAGCTCTTCAGCAAGATACATGCACTCCAAAATAAGAGACCTGATGGTCTCTTGGTTGTTGTGGAAGAAGGGACAACACTCCCTTCTCTGGTAGCCTCTGGGGTGGCTCTGGTTCAGCATCACCATAGCAAGCCCATCCCTTCATCTCTTCTGTCTGCTGTCCCAGCAGCTCCTGCCCAGCTCTTAGCATCTGCTTTTCATGTTCACTCCTCATCTCCTGCCTGGGGGCTGCTGCCTCTATCTCCAGAAGGTCCAAGGGTTACAGTGTGCGCACTGGAAATGAATGTGCTAGGGAGAGGTCCAGGTCATCGTGCTCTTCTACCTTGACCCTACCCACAACTGGTCCTGAAGGGTCATATGCTGTATTGCTCTAGTGGGTCTGCAGTGCAAATGCTGCCAACGCTTAATTCTGTCTGTCTTTCATCCTGTGTAATGCTTAAATCTTGATCCGTGAGCGTAGTCCCAGCCTCACTGAAGTAAATCACAATTTGGATAGTATTTATGCTAGAAATCCTTGAAATGTTTTTTTCTATCCAGTACTTCTCCAGTAGCGAGAGCAATGGTATCTCTTTACTTGGGCATTCCCGAAATCTTTTTAGTGGACTCAAGTTTTCAGAGAAAGGACCGGTGGCAGCAGTAGTTGCTGCCTTCCCACAGACCAAATTTGTGACCTGGAAAAATTAGCAATATCTGTCATAAAACTGGCGTATTTGAAGACTCATTTGCCGTTTTCTTTTTAAGCTTTTATTTCTGCAACCTCTTTCAGAATGAATATCCTTCACTTTCACATTCACAGCCTGTGGTGTACCAAATTTCATCTTAGCGTGACTTAAAATATTCACACTATCAGGTCCATGAGCATTACATCCCCATTTTTTGGGGGGAAAAAAAATATCCAAGTTATAAACCATAGAAAAATAGTGTTTGTAATGAAAATTCTGACAGCACCTTAGCTGTCACTGGGCATAAAGCATTATGTTTATGTGCATGAGAGCAAATTCGTGCAGTGTTGGGCCTTACCAGCTTTGGGTACCAGCAGAACACACTTATACAACTTAATTATTTGGTTTTCATGAAAAGATACTGAATTGCAGTATTGCATCATGATATGTTGCTAATTACCTAGTGCTCCGCTGATATGGTAACTGGCTCACTGCATGACTAGATTGGCAAGTTGGAATTCGGAAAGCCGGGATGTGATCGAATTGCTCCCTTAAACTGCAGAACAATTAATTGTTCTGTAAGCAGTGATCTAGTCCTCCTTTTTGCTCCTAAATCAGCTCTTGCGATGTGTTTTGCACCAGGAACCTGGCCTATTACGCAGTGCTTAATGCTTTAACAATGCCCATAAATTTAAATCTGTCATTTTAAACTTCTCCCGTTGCTGATTTTATGATTGGGAAGGGAGTTTCTGCCCCTCTGCTAAGTGATCGAGCCTTAGAAATCCTGGGGTGCTTGAAGTCAGCTCCTGCCAAGGACACGTCCATAAACAACCCTCAGCTCTTGGGGAAATCTGCCCGTTCACCAACAGGCATTCCCCCTCCCATGGTGGTCAGCAGAAGATGGGGTTGATGCTGGGCTGAGAGCTAACGTGAGGTTCCTCCAGCTGTTTCCACAGCTGGGGCTCTGTGAGATGTTTCCAGTGCAGCCAGTGCCACCTCCTAGCTGCATACTTGGGGGCAAATATCTCCTGCTGGGAAAGGTGGTGGTTGTGTTCTGGGGTGAGCCTGGTCTGGAAGGGAAAACCGTTTACAAACAGGTCATTGCCATCTTGCATTGCCAGAACTGGGAGGAGGAGGAGAAATCATAGGGAATCAAACAACCACACAGAGAAAAAGCTCATATTAAACAGCACAAGGTGCACAGGGCAACCGAGTAATTCTGTATTTACATGTACGTTGCAGCAAATGCCCCATAATAACAACTTTTTTTTTTTTTTTTTAGCTCTTTAGGTTTTGCATTATGAGAAAGTATGAAATATAAATCACACGGAGCTACTCCTGGCCTTAAGCCTTCAGGATGCATTTGTTTGAAATCAAGAGCCAAATTCCCTGGATCGGAGTAAACTGTTAGGTGCCAACTGGGGCGAAATGCCAGCCTTTGAACTCCTGCACATTATGGCTGATGTGATCCATATGCAAGACTTGCTTCTTTTTCCAAAGTGGTTTCTTTTAATTGATTTAGCAAATTAACAATATTAGGCCTTCTGTAGGATAGAAAGTACATTACTCACCGTGCCCTTATATTACCCTGAAAGGAAATCTATTGTTCTTTTGTAATGAAATGGTATCACAAGGAAAAAAAAAGGTAGCAGTAGCAGGTAAAAGGAATCGCATTCAGCTGTCAAGCATGTTTAATGAGGAATTTTAATTATGAGGCTGGAAATCAATGAGCATAACTTTAGCAACGAAGTCTTAAAGGGAAACTAAATTGCTTTCTATCTTGCAAAGTTTACTGAGGCAGTTTGAGTGGCTGCCAACCATCATTGTTCTGAGAAAAGGAACTTGAGGAAATTGCAAGTAACACTGTAGCGTTTATTGTAAGAATATTTAACAACAAAAAAGGAGGATTTCCATGGATTCATGTTTAATGGGTTCTTCCTAACTGATTCATCTCTGCCTTACGATTCGTAACAACCTTTGGTTTCGTGTACCGTATAAAATCTGTTCTTAGGAAAGCATGGCTGAAAGGCGATTGGTTGCACTGAAAATTGATAGTTTATGATTCATAAGGGATAAACACTATCTTATTTATTCCTTATTCTTTGAGAACCTGGGCTGTGAGGAACAGCATGACATGAATATTCGGTGCAGTGGGAACCTAAACTTCCAAAAGCAGAGCTAACGGAAACAAATGATCTTCAGGTCTCTGGAACACGTGGCTGTGTTTCATGAGCATGAGCTGGAGCGGTTCTTTGGGATGCTACTATAAAGTCACGCTGGTGTTTCCAGTGCCATTGAAACTTTTGTAGATTTGTAACTCTACCGTAATATTTTGTTAAAGCTACAGCACACCATGTAAGGCCAAATCCAGTGGCTACTGGAAGATGGTCCCCAGCGTACATCTCGGCAGCACCTGTGAGGCTGGGCTCAGCCGTCCCAGCACAAACCCAAGCTCCACAGTCCTGGTTTGAGGTAAAACAGAACTCTGGCTCTTGCTGGAGAAACTATAGGGCAGAATTATGCCAAAATGCTTTGCAGTACCTACAGATGTGCCCACCACGAGAGGTAGATTTGGAAAGCCATTTTTCCATCTTCGCTTTAGGCATATTTTGGTTTCTCATTAAACTAGGAAAGGTGCAATTTATCAGCATTAAATGAGTCATTCCTTCCATTGCTGCTTGTTGCTGCTGTTGTTTGGGGGTGCTGCATTGCTCCCCGCTGTCGTTTAACTCAAGGCACACCTCGGACTCCCCCGCTGTCCCTCGGAGCCCTACCACCACGTGGGCGCCCAGCGTTCCAGTGCCCGTGCTTGAGGATTAATGGTCTGAATTAGCATTTGGATATTACAGCAAAGGGTGTTCGACAAACCCTTACTGCAGGTAGGGGAGAAGTAGTTTTGAAACCAATCTAGTTGCCATTCCATAGGAAATCCAAGTCATAGATCACGGTTATTGGTATTTTAAAAGTGGCAGTGCCTGTTAAAGGCTGGCTATTCCCGAGAATATAGAGGTATTTGGGGCTGCAGTGGAGACACATTGGCAGGGGAGTAGAAGCTCTGAACTCACCTGCCAATGCTCTGCCTAGCTTAACTGCTATCAGTCGCTCACTTTCATGAGTCTGAAATTCATGCAGCCCCAAAAGAAAGATAAATAAGAACAAGTCAGTTTTCACCCTCCAGACACAGGCCGAGGAAATTATTTCAAATAAAATAGATCATCTCAAGCAGGGGCAGATGAAATAGTTTTCTACTGAAGTTGTTCTCCCAGTTGACAGCACAAATTACCGAATTTCCTCCACTGGATATATTAAGTATCTTTTCTAAAATCATAATTGCACTCAACTCTTTGGCAAAGATACATAATTCTGTGTTTGAGGTAAGCTGTTTAGCGATACCTTAAAATCTTCATGGTGAAAGATAAAGGTACCTTGTGACCCAGCGACTATTAAATACTGTAAATCAGATCTTTACCAGATACCTCATTGATTTAATAATGCTCTTCATGGCCTCAGTGGAACTATAGTCGCTGATACAGGATGAGGCTTCATCAGTGTAGCAAAACTCCTTTGAGCTAAGTGGGAGCAGAGCCAGGCCCACTGTTTGTTCTTTACTACCGTCCACGGAAACCTAGGCCAGCTTTATTAAAGAAGAAGTACTTTTAAAAGTCTTGCATAGAACCTATTCCAGGATCATTCCAATCTGGTTTAAATAATTTTTGGGAAAAAAGGTCCTATATCTGTGCTTCACAAACTGTACAGGTAGCAGTCAAGCTGGGATTAAATAATAACGAAGATGATATATAAAAGAGCAAAAAAGCATTACAATACTTTTGCAAAAATTGAAGATATTCCCTAAAATCAAGTACATTAAATAGAAACTATTAGTGGTCTTGTGTACAGCTGAAAAGCTTTGAGTTTTGTCACTCATGACTGCGGAGCGGTTTCCAGCCCTGGGAGGATCCAGGTCTGCATGTCCTCGGCGGCAGCATGGGGACCACAGGACCTGCTGCAGGGCAAGGTCTGCGGGATGCCTAGGTGCCTGCAGGAGCTTCTGGCTACATGAGCCTGGCACGGTCAGTACTACCTCCCCGGGTTCCCTGTGACACTGTTTTCGGAGGGGTATTTTGGTCCATGCCCTGGGGAATAAGAGAGGCTGCTCCCTTCGCATCGTTAACAAAAGCGTCACTTCCAGCAGTCCTCTGGAGGGAACACTGATGAGCAAATTTCCCAAATGAATTGGTTAGTTTATCCTTAGTGTCCATAGCAGGGGACTAATTTTATTGAGGTCCATGGCATAACATGCAATCCAAACAACAGAAGGATTCCTGAGCTTTCCTCTATCTCTTTTACCTTAAAGCAATTTAGGGCTGCATGTTTATGGTACACATATTTGGCTTTCTCTGTCTCATGTGGGAACCACTCACCTTGACTGTCAGCATATTTTTGATAAAATTGAGATAGAGATGAAGCAGACTCTATTCTATGAGAAATCTCACCCACTATGTCTATAAATTCTCTCTCTCATCTCCTGTGAGTGTTGAATGAGCCTTCAGGTGTCCGGCATTATTTCTCTTATAGTGCTCCAAGAGGCCACATGAGATTGAGAGAGGGCTGCAAAGCCCAGAAAATTTTACTATGGTCAAATATAAAGAAAATCCTGCTCTCCTCTCCCATGCCTTCACCCTTCAAACGCAAGTGTGTTTTCTCATTACTGGTGCATTTTATACTTCTGTGTTTATAGTGAATATAGAAATTCATGGTGCTTCAAAGAAAAGATTTTTCCTTTGAAAAGGTTGAGATAGGTTGTTTTCAAGCATATGCCTTTTTTTTGTCATATTGGGCTGGCAAACCATTGATGTGTACACAGTATACATCCAAGCGAGACCCAAACTTCTACAGGTGGAGGAGCTGGGGACCAAGTGAGGAAAGGAGAAGTGAGCTCCTGATGGAGGTGTAACAGTGGAAATGTATTTTAAAAATATTTTTGATTGCTGAAGGGGTATTTGTTGCTAAATATTCATACGCTGAGTCATGTGTAAGTCTCTACGAATTTCATTTTAACGTCAGCTGTGAGGCCCGTTACTACATTTTGGCTGATTCCTTCCATCCTTCCGTGAAACCGGCAGCCGGGGGCTGCTGTGGAAATACGGTGTTCAGCGTGGTGCACATACACAGCCAAATACTAAGTCACTGGGTTAAGGGCTGGTTATTCTAAGGATTTAGTAACTCTGCTATCTTCTCACAATCTTTCTGAACCTCCCTGTTGCTTGTCCTCCCATAGAAGTATATATTTTATATGTACAGACCTTTATTTTCCAGTGTATTCACTTGTTGACAAGTCTATTCTGTGTCTATTCTGCCTTTCTTGGCAATTTTGCTGAAATCCACAAAATTCATTCCAGCCCATGTCATCGACCGAAATCCTCATCAATTTTTCAACGAATTTCTAATGCTATCGGAGGGTTAATATATGAGATGATCCCAGTGTTGTGTCAGACGAAAACCTTTTGAGCAGCGGATGGATGTATAGTACGGCATGGCATATAAATCATTTTCAAATTAGTATTCTGTACATCTGGAGAAGAGTACATTTGTGTGCCTGCATAAATTGCCTGTGAACACATTTCAAAACCCTACGCTTAATCTTAGCAATGAACATTTCAAAAAGTAAATTAATATCTTCAAGGAGAAGAAATACAGTATATTAAGCAGAAGCCCACTGGAAACTGTATAGTTAAGAATCTGTCAGCCTTTCCATTATAAGCCCTGTTTTTTGAGGGGTTTATAACTCAGTTATAAAATTTCACACTAGGCTAAAGGTTGGCACGTATCGTCTCTGTTTGGCAGGGTGACATTTTATTAGCTCTGAAGGAGTTTTGGATCCCACGTCAATGGGATATTATTTTAAACCACAGAAATGAAGTTTAAATAACTTGAGGTACGACTTAGCCGTAGGAAGGTGAGAGGAGCGGGATTGAAGCCCGAAGCGATGCTGTTGACTCGCGGAGGGGTGACACCGGAGGTGCCACGGGGCTGAGGGTGGGATCACGCATCAGCCCCAACACCAAATTTCTTTGCTTTTGTCCGTTCCCCTTAATGTGACTTTAATTCACATCTTTATGGTTAAATGTATATTGTGCTGAGGTTACGGGTCTAGTTGGCAGTTTATAAATTAGGTTAATTAACATTACAATAGTACTTTGTGAGCGTGCGAGTGTGTTTGCGGGTGGATATGTGTGTGTGCAGACAAGAGCGCTCCTTGGAAGCAGAAACAGGATTAAAGTGTCTGTGGGAATTGTAAATTTATTGTGTAAATAGCTTTATGATTTGTTGTGTGTTTGGATTAATGCAATATATATCCATTTTAAACATTGATCTTTAAGCGAGTAATGTAATAAATCTGAATATTCCTTCAAATTACTGTTTACACTGGCCATGCTATAGATTAAAAGAGACAGTTGCCTTTATAAATTTACTTGTAGGGTGCACGGGTGCGTATAAATACTTCTGCTTCCAATTATACCAAACAATGATGATAAACTGTTGTGAGTTGCCCAGACAATTGTACACAGCCTGAGTCACGCAGAGGGATGGTGCCGGGCAGTGACCGATGCACACGTGGCACAGGGGGGTGGGAGGGCTATTGTTTAGGCCAGGAAACGTGTAAATAGGCACCTAGAATAAAAATTCTATAAATGTATCAAAACGAAGATATAGTTCCTTCCCAGCTGCAATGCTTCTAAACAGGGGAACTGTGTAAACTTGTCAAAACATGGAAACACGATTATTTGTTTTGTATCTACAGCAATTTTAATGGTTTGCAGTAATGTGTTCATGAAAATGTATCTGTAGGTACCCCTTGGCGTTGGGCTGCTTGTGGTTTTCCACATCCCTTCCAGGGCTGCTGATGGTGCTGGGTTTCATACTCCGTATTATTCAACAGGCTTAATTTGATAGTTGAGCAGCATCTCAGAAGGGATACTGCATTGTCATTGTGACCCCTTAAAAATGCATTTGTGCCAAACACTGTGGCTTTAAACGTGGGGTTAAGACATGCCAGACTTCATAGGCATGGAAATGCACTTAAGGAGAAAAATACATGGGCTTAATTTTAGTTTCAGTCTTTAAACAGAAATCCCGTGGCTACCAGAAGCCTTCTGAAGAGCCAACTGGCTGCAACCTCACCAGCCATGGGAGGCAGACCCCATGGGCCAGGGTGGTCCACGCTCAAGGAGCAAGTATCTTCCCAGGCAGGCTTCTTCCCTCCCCAATTCACCGGGCAGCCATCCCACAGCTGGGGGACGTGGCTCCCTGGCTTGTCCTGGTTTGGTGCAATACATTTAGAGTGGTATAACTAAGGGTACCTCTTGGTCTTTCTGCAGATGTCCTATCATGGCGTCTTAGTACACAGAGTAAGTCAGCTTCCAAACAATGCACCAAAAAACCAAATCCCTAAAAAATATTCCTTCTTCAGACATGGTGGGGAACAGTTTTATGCCCTTTATGAGCAAAAAATTACTTTCGGAAGTGTTTGCATTTTTCCACAGTTCAAGGAAAGCATGGTTGGGTTGAGCTCTTACTCCGAATCCATTCCCCCATACGAATGCAGGAGAAGAGCTGTCCCCAGCTGGTGGCTCTCAGTGTGGGGACGTCCTCCTCGTACCGACAGGTTGCACCAATGAGAGCTGACCAGACATTAAATTAATCAAATTGTGCAATTTTAAAA
This sequence comes from Burhinus oedicnemus, assembly GCA_008921705.1. NCBI lineage: Eukaryota > Metazoa > Chordata > Aves > Charadriiformes > Burhinidae > Burhinus > Burhinus oedicnemus. Next base: position 875,314 of record VFFE01007869.1, read on the forward strand.
CTCAGGAAGGAGAGATTGCAATGGGGCCCTCTTGCTTCTTTTGCCCTCTTTGTTATCCCTTCTCTTTTACATGTATTTCTAAGAGCAAGTAAAAACAGTGATTATGATAAATTATAGGAAGCTGGCAGCAGTAGTAATTAACAGGTAATTATCAATAAACAATTTAACCACAAAAACTTGGATCCCACCAACCACTTGTCAACAATAAAGTCATGGAGGCTCCACAGGCCACTGGACAAACAGTCCACAGGGAGCATGGCCGGCGCTGTTAGTGCAAATAAACAACGCTGTGTCGAGAGGCTAAACAAAAGCCCAGCGTGGAGGGACCGCAGGGAAGTGGGAAAGGAAAAGTTCCCTCAGCAGAAAAAACAACACAAAACCCAACAGTGGGTACAGTCTGAAAAGCCAACCTCAAACCACTCACAGTTTATTGCAGCCCCAAATAAGTATCCCATAAACAGCAGTCAAAGCCCAGCGTTTGGGGTCTTAAAAAAAAGTATCTCTTTGAAAGTGGAAAAAGAAAAGGCATTTTGGGGGAGGTAAGGGGAGAGCTGGAGGGAGAGAAAAACATCACTATGTCAACTAGTTGACTACAACAGATGCCTAATTGTGCCGTGCCCAATTTGAAACCTCTGTTTTCATGATACTGAGGCAAAAGGAGATGTTTGGGCAACCATGCATTCTACCAAAAGGGTACACCAGATGTGCATGCAGATGTGCTTGGCCAAACATCCTCCTGTCCTCATCCTTGGGAATCAGGAGAGCTTTATTGGTGACTTCCAATGGGGCAAAGTGGTCCCCTTTTTGCATATGCAAACGGGGTTACTTTTCTCTCTTTTTTTTCTTAAATATTACCATAATGACCTTGGAGGAATGACGGCCCTTGTTCACACTGTCGTACTTCCTAATGATCTTCATCTTGCATTCCTACGTTGGGATTAAGGCCAATTTTCTGTTGAAGGGAGTTAGATCAGGACAGCAGAACTAAATAAGAATATGCTGAATGCAGAGTAATTTTTTTGTGAGCGAATACAACATTGCAAACTAATGTAATGAAATTAAAGCACTTGGATTTTGTGATTTTATGAACTAATATCAGAATCTTTTGTAGAAATTAGTTACTTACATGTTAACTTTTATGTTAAAGGGTTGACTTGACTCAGTATTTAGATTTGCACTTAATAAGCTATATGCTGGTAGCCTGCTGGAATGTATATATTTAAAGAAGAGAGTGATGATAGCTTAATTTGAAGCCTTTGTTGTCTGCCACTCAAAGGAAGCCCCCAGTATGTTTGTCGTGACTAACACGTCTCATCTGTGCTGACAAGCTTCCTATCAGCCCTACCGTACCTACCCTACAGATCTGCTTCCCAGCCATGTCTGAGCCTGCATTAGACACTGCAATGTGTCTGCCTGTTTTTTCCTTTAGATTGTCCGTAGCCTGCTGTTTTTTCCCGAGGTTCTTTAGCCACTGCTGCATTTTCTGAGATTTTCTTAGATTTTCTTAATTCCGATTTTTTTGGAGAATCCTAGATCTTCTAACAAACCCTCATGCTGTGTCCCCCAGTAACTTAAAAGTAATTAAGCAAAAAGTAACGATTTTCGACATCTATCATTTAATTTGAAATTACATATGGATTTAATGGAGGGGGAGGAAATAGTGCTTTGAGAGATTAGTTCTTAAATTTTGATTTAAGAACTGAGTTATTAGCTGAAATAATATGAAGCTGGGCTGCTTTTTTGACCTTTCTAAAGTCTAGCCTAGTCAATTATTACAGCAGAGCAGGGAACCAGAGAACAGCTTTGAATCAGTCAGACCCAAACTGATTTAAGTTTGCATGGGGTCGAATAAGACATTAGTTAAAAATAACTAATGTATTCTTTGACCTCCGTAATGAGAAAGGACGTTTACAGGTTTTTCACTATACATCTGATCCTGTTTATTTCGTTTTGTGATTTAAAGATGGACTGGACATTCTCATAGAGGTTCAGATAATATAATTTCTTTTTCTTTCTTTTTTTTTTTTTTTTAAAGTTTCCTCCATCTAAGTATTCTTTCAGTTATGCATTTTGTCTATCAGTTTATATCAAGGCTGTGTTTTGAGGCAAGATTGACAACCACAGATCCCAGTGCTGGAAGGAGCAGGATGACTAGGGCTCCCACCTCCCTGCAACCTGCTTTAAGAGCAAAACGCAGGTTAATGCTGATAAACCTGTTTTATCATTGTTTTCCGGGCAGAATTAGGCAGGCGCTATGGCTGGAAGACTCCTTCCTCCTGAGACCTTAATTATCTTGCCCTTCCCCTCTCCCTGAGCACCTCTGTGTTGAGGAGAGGGGGGGAAACCTAACTCACAAGGCTGCGAGCTGGGGGAGGGCAGCTAAAGGCAGCTTAGTTCCCCGTTCAGTGAGGAGAGATTTCTGCAAAAGATTGGTTAAAGAGGGAGAAAATAAAGCACAAAAGAGAGCGAGTTGTGGAGGCAAGCGTGTGGGAAAAGGAGAAGGAACTGAGATGGAAAGGAAGGGGAAAGGAGCGAACCCAACGCTACAGAAAGTTTTATGTTGGTTGAAAAGGTCCCAGCTTGGGCTCTTTCTTCAGGCTCCAGCTCTTCCCCAGGACATGACAAGAAAACGGAAGTTGTTTCCATTTTTTATCTAGCTGTCTCATTTCTGGACCCAATTCGTTGTCATCTTGCTGCCAGCCAATGCTTCTCTGGTTTGGTCCTTTGTGTGCGAGGGCTTGGTAGTCCTGATTTATGCATCTGCCTTTTTCCATTGCATAACCTGAGAAGATGCCTTTATAACTAGTATATTCGGTGCTGTAAAGAAAACATTAGCATGTCAAGTTTCCAGAGACTTTAAAATAGGCCAGCTGGCTTCTCGGAGTGCACAGCTTGAAATGGTCACTTCCATTTTCGACTGAGCAGCGCTGCCGTCGGGAGGAGCGTTGATTGAATTGACCACAGTCCAAGGTTGGTAGAGAGCATAACACAAAGCGACTTCTCCCTAGAGCGAGCAGCAGATTTCTGACGTACACGGGGATAGAGTATGATCTTTCCCCCCCGTGTGCTATAGTGTTTACTTTAAAATACTATGTTTCCTTAATAAAAGAAGCATTAGCTTTTAGCATTAAATTTGCTCAACAATTTAGGTTATATTTCATCGCTTGTACCCAGCTTCACACATAATTGTTTAGCAATATAGATAGCCCATGTTCTCCCAAGCTTTCCGTAACACAGTTTTCAGGAATAAAGGCTGCTCGTATGGGTAAGGTTTTGTAAGATTAATAAATACAAGGCTTTGTTTCACTAAAGAAATTGTTCCCACGCTTGCTTCTATTCAATCAAATGGCTTCCGTGATATTTTCTTTCCTCATCTTCAGTGAATCCTTTCCCAGGGATGTATCCCGTCAATGGGACTGAATGAGTAAGGAATTTGTTTGCATGGTCTATTGCTCCCACTGCCTCTGTGCGGCACCTGGAGCTGCAAGGCCCCAATCCAGCAAGGTGTTAGACCCCTCGAGTCCCATTTAAAATCCCTGAGGAACACAGAGTTTTCACAATGTTAAAAGAAAACATCAGAAAGGCATCAGAAAGAAAGATACACTATCAGTGTAACAATACCCAAGGACGGGGGGAACTTGGTGGGTGAAATGCAGTTCTGTGTGCTTCAGGAGCATCCCCGCAAATGGAAGACACCCATCAAAAGCAGGACCCATCTGAGGATCCTCTCTCTTGGTGGTAAAATATTAATATGATGGTCCCAGGCCTTCCTCCAGCTCCTCGGCAGAACAGAACTGCTGAGTGAGAAAAGATAGTGGCGTCCGAGGCTAACGAGCATGTCTTCACACTTCCCACCAGCTTTGCACCTGAAATACTATCTGTTACTTCTAATTGTCTCCAAAATCCAACTAATCCATTGTGTTTCTTCCTATTCCCTTTTAATAAGTTGGGTTTTGGTGGAGGTTTTTTTTTAGTTATGTTTGCAAAGCCTTCTTACAGCACAAAAACAACTAGGTGTTTTGAAAGCAAAACACCTTAGCGCTTACGGCGGATGTAACAGTAATCTTTTATAATCAGAAATAGGTATAATTGTGTGTCTCTGGCAAAGGAGCTTAACTGTCAAAGGATTAAGCCACATCCTGATCAATGGAAGTGACTTCCTAAAAAACAGGCAGGGAAAGATTTCCTGTAGTTAACAGCAATAAGGGAGAGGAACTTTAAAAAGAACTCTCTATTTGATAACTACAGAAATCTAGCTAAGTCTTAGGGATTTAGCCAGAGAACATATTGGTTCCAGCAGACTATGGTAAAGTTAATTAAGGATGATTAATGGAGCATTTTCCTTCCAATGATATCTGTGACAGAACAAAGCTGTCTGAGGCTTGTCAAGCAGAATTTGAGTTGAATGAGTATTTATGTGATCAAATCTGAAGGGCTGCCTCTTGACAGAGCAAGGATTCATCAATCAATTGCGCTGGCTTGCAGTGGTGGGAAATTGGTCTATCAGCATAGCTCTACTCCCATCCCCCATTTTTTCATTCAATCATCCCTTAGGCTACAATGCATCTTTAGCTTTTACCTCTGACCACCTTAAGGGCTATCAGAGAAAAGTAAAAGCAAGAGCTAAAACATCTATTATAGTGGTTATTTCTCAGCTGTACTCATACAATTGATTTCTTTTAAGCAGAGGCCCAGGCACTGTAAAGCGATACAAGCCTGTTCAATGAATTAATTGGTTTTAATAGAAGTTTAGCTTTGAGCCTGAAGAATATATAGTGCTCTCTTGCTAGAAAATCTCCTGTTAGGGGAACCACCTGCACAAAAGGCCCCGGTCCTCTCTTAATCCCACTGCCCTCATCATAATCACTTCGTTTAAAAAGGCAAGATCCTTAATTTAGGAAGAAGGGGCACCACGTGTGCTCCAGTTTCTGCGCATTTAATCGTGCGTCAGTTCCTGGGAGGGGGGATATTGGCTGCGTGCACTTGGCTGTGGGTTGCCCTTGCAACCCTTTGATCCCTGGGACGTAAGTCGTGCCAGGATTTGGGCAGAAGAACGATGCCGTTGTGACTATACCAATACCTTTGTGTAACGAATACCTCCTCAGTTGCTTTCCCTGCTGTAAGGATTAAATGGAACTAACCAAGAATTATGTAAAATGATGCGTGTCTCATGGAAAAAGACAAGTCTTAGTCCTATTCTGAATAAAGTTGGGGCATGTATCTTTTATTTCAGGAGGCACAGGTTTAGCTCCATTTTCTAACCCCTTATGTAAATAAATTTTTATTTGACTGCTGAGTGGTCAAGCTTTGTTCTTTTGGGCCCTCGCCGAGCAAAATGCACAAATGGTATTTGAAATTGAAACACCAAGATACTTGTTAAACATCTCTGTCTTCAGCCACGTAAAATGCCATCCTTAGACATCTAGCCTACGTTAGCCATCTATTGTTCAGCAATTTAAATTGATCAGTTTAAAAAGAGAGGCACCTCTTGGGGGCAATTCATCCATTTTCCTATAAACACCCAGGTGAGGATGATGAGGGTTGTATTTAAGAAGTCTAATCTCTCTCTAAGGGGAGCTTGGACTCGACACCTACCTTTGAAATGTGTAAAGCTTCCAGTAAAAATAAAATCTGTGAGAAGTGGATTACTTTGGTGCAGTCATAAGCTCGGTTGCGTGTCTCCCTCATCGGATTCGCGCACTAATCTTCCTTCTTAAGTTACTGGTAGAAATCAGGTTTCTGGGACTTTTGTGAATTGGAAAATTGAAGTTCTGCCTAGTAATAATTTTGAGGTTTGGTACCTACCTCAGCTAGGCCAGCTATAAATTAGGGAGGATAAAGTCAAGACTTCACTTTTTTCCCTAGACTTGCATACTTTTACACAAAGAAGCACAGAGGAGAAAACAACAGCGCTCCAGTGTGCCCTGACCTAGGGAAGAATAGTTCAGTTATGAGTTGTCCTTGCTTTTTTATGCAGGTTTCCATACTGGACTATCCCCTTGACAGCAAATATCTTCTCTGTGTACGCAAATTTTATATAAATCCAAAGAGGGCTGTAAATGCAAATAAGTCCTGTAGACTTTGTTGGCCCAATATGATTATTGTTGAGAACATTTCTTTCTATCAGTAGAGAATACTATTTTGTATGTGCAAGCAAGCTTAGAAACCAAATGTCTAAATATTTAACCAATGTTATTTCAAAGAATTTCATTATTTATCTTCTTTATGATTTATATTATCACATTCTCTGTCTGTAGTTGTGGTTTATCATAAGCAACCCATCTGCTGTAACAGCCAAATTGGAACATTCATATAAGATGCGTTCCGATATCATAAACATGACAAAAGATAGATTACATTTAGTCTTTCTCCATGTTTAACCAGTTTAATTTGTTTCCTATGCAGAAGAGGCTCTAAATTTACTTAATATATGTTAGCACTTAGGAACATGGTTAGGAACATGACTAGGGTCTTAACCTATTCGTAAATAAATGGGAAGCTTCCTGTCTGAGTAAAAGAAAGAGAGAGAATTTATGTCAAACAATCAGGAATTTAATACATAGTGCTCTATTAGGATGTCCAGTTTGTGTACATACTCTTAAGGCATGATTACGAATAACTTCACTTCTTATAAACAATGTGACTGAAGAAATTACTCACAGATACAACAAAAAGGGAAAGAAAGGTAGGAAGTTTTAGCTGCAGCCAATAAAGGAATTACTTTCCCTGAAAAGGTTAAAAACTCACGCATTTATTTTTGTTGCCATAATATTTGTCTTTGCAGGTTTAGCTTTCTTAAGAATCCCAAAGAAGATGCTGCGTCGGGAAAGATTTTAGTGACCTGGGTTCAAAGTCATATCATAGATCCAACATTTTCTCCGACAGCTTTGGTTTTAAAGTAACCCTAATGCTGGACTAAATCTGTGAAGTGACTGTCCATATTTATATCGCTCTAGAGAGAGCTTTTAGTGATTACAGGCTTGATCCAGCAAGTTGTTGAATGCCTTCAATTTCTGTCGGCTTCGGTGGAAGCCAAGGGTCCTCAGTGCGCGGCCAAGAGTGCTCAGCACCCTCAGGACCCGGCCCGATGTGGTTTTTCACATTGAAAGGTCAAGTAGAGGGCTTTTCATTTCAAGCTAAAGAGTCATTCATTTTTCTCTCTTAAAGTAAAAGTCACGTGATTAGAGACTGTGTGATTAACTGTTAAGGAAACAATGTCCATAATGATATATAAAGGTGTTGCTTTCAAAAGTTACGGTTGGATTTCTTCAGAGGTGTTAAATATATGGTGGTCCAATGCCATGCAATTCATGAATACTAAAAATAAATATAAGCTTATTTCTGTGATGGTGATTTACTACTAAGCAATTTTGAGCAAATATATTCACATTATAGGATATGAATACAAATCAAATATAACTGAGCTGGCCTTTATGAGAATGAAGTGTCAGTACATTTGAAAATATGTGTAACACCAAACTTTAATCATTTTACCAGCACGTTAATATTGCAATTGATTATTCTCTGTTCCTGAATGTTTAAGGTTTTGCTATTGATTTGTCTGCTGCAAGGATTGCACACCTTTCAGGGCTATCTGGCACTCGGTCCTTCCCAGGCTGGGATGCTACTGGTCTGATTTGGTTTGATAAAAGAGCTTATCCTGTTGCAAAGTCCTTGCCTCCAAAGAGCATTAACACAATAGGAGTATAGAGAAAGGGAAAAATAACAGTGGAACTAACAAGTTACACATGTGCCTTCACCAGCATCAGATTGGCTTTCATTGCACCTCTTCTCTGCTCATGTCATTTTCTTGGAATGCAATTCCCAAGGTGGAGACTTCATCTTCATTTCTGTATGTGAAGTATTTTATACACTGTCGGCACCAGGAAAAGTAATGGGTAACACTCTGAGGTTCTTACTACAGTAGCACTACACTTGCTCAGATAGGAAGGTGGCACTGGGCCCGCTCGTATTCCCTGAGATCATAACCCTTTCACGTGAGCAAATGGTTAATGAATTACTTTTTTCAGTCTTTACTCAAAATGATCTGGGGGCTTCACCACTAGGACAGCAGAAGCCAGGAGACCTGTGCGATGGGTGGGGAATAAAGGGCATAGAGATGGTTCTTGCTCTAGAACCTTACAGTCAGAGAGAGCATTAATGGATGTATCTAAGAGAGGAGGAAACAAAGACTTGTCATCTTGACAGCAGCTGTAGCATACCATGAGATTAATCCTTATGAATTCAAAGAGGAATTTGAAGGAGAGTTGGGAGGAGCCCGGTGAAATAGCTTTGGGGGTGATTGCAGGGAGAGCCTCCTCCATCTGGAGGGCAGGGCTGGAGAAAATGCAGCATTTCAAGAGTTACCTCTGTGGTCTGTTATTGGAAGGGGAGTTGATGTTGTGTTTCTACATGGTGATGGCACACACCATGGGGGGCTAAAGCCCAAAGCGCCCTGAAAGTGAAGACAGCAGTTTTTGCTTGAGGGGATGCACAGAAGAGCAGCAATGGAGGGATTCAGAGACATCGCAGGGCGAAGCGGTGAGAATAAGGAAAGAGCAGCAATATTCATCTGTGATCTTGGGTAGTTCACTTCGCAGTCTGGCCGCAACATAACTACATAGATTTTTATTTTTTTTTTAATCATCGTATAACCAAATAATGTTGTATTGGTCATTAAAATGATGATGGCAGTGCTAAAAACAGTTACTTCCTATAGGACCTTTTAAAAGATGGGCAGATCGAAACAAAACAAGAAGAAAGGAGGAACTATCTGGAAAGGCAGGAGTAAATCGTGACCACAAAACCCTGGCTATCTAGTGCTGTTTATCCCAGCCTTGCTCTGCTTCCCTCACTGATAACACAGCTTAACATACACCCGGGCATTGTTCTGACACTGAAAGATGAAGCGGCTTTTTACAAGCCGTACCCCTTAGCCACGCTTTCCCTCGCAATACTGACTGGCTCGCTCTGGTCCCTTGATCCCATTTTTCTTCCCTTAAAGCCAGTGTGTTTACTGGGACCAGTGCAATGGAAATTCCACTTACTGTTTATGTCTGAGGTTTCTCTTCCCTTCCTATATTTCCCTGGGAATCAGGGCAGTATAGATTCTTGCTCCACACCCATGGCTTTGTCTTTGGCTTTTTTTTCTGAATTATTTTCCCCGACTGCATTTCCATGGAGCAGCTGTTTGTGTTTAAAAACCACCTGCGCAAGTAGTTCTGTTTTCAGTGGAGGAAAATGTCACTTGTAAAAGGAAAAAGCCCTGAGGTGTTGGAGTTTGCTGGGAGTTTTAATTTGATGCGTATTTTTTCCTACCGACTGATGAATGTTCGAAGCGCAACTTTAGCCCTTGATAACTAATGAAACCGGGTGGTACTAACAGTCACCGTCTGGCACAGTGATGTGTAGTTAAACTGGTCCCCTGTGAGGAAGGAGATTGGGTTTTGACCCAGCAGGAAAATCCCGGATCCCCTTATTTCAGCAGAGGAGAGAGCGAGAGACAGAGAAAAAGAAACATCTCTGTAGAGAGTAAAACTCCCAGGCAAAAGGTTAAGTTCTTACATGGTTGGGGAAGGACTAAGAAGACGTAACGTGTGCAGGATGTAAGATCTCCTAGGAAAGGAGGATGGACACCAGGGGAAAATCTCACCCTCATTTAAAGCCCATGGGACTTTTGGGGACTTTTCCTGAAGGGCTCCTGAAGTTTAATGGGGAGTGATAACATTATTTCCCAGCCATTGCTAATCTGGAGGAGTTGAGATTTATATTACACTTGTGTATTGTGCTGGTGTGTTTGTGAAGCCGTCGAGTGCAGCCAGGAGTGGCCCCAAGCCTGGGGAAGCCCTGTTTGCTCTCCCCATGTGCCCTCCTTGACATTTCTCCTGCTGCTCCTAATGCCCTCCCACCTCCTGCTCCTCTTTCATTCTCCCCCGTGTGGCATTATTCTAGTTTAAGTTCTTTCCAAGTGATATTAATCCTTTCATTTGCAAAGAATCAGCTGGACCGAGTACCCGAATCCTCTCCACTCCACACTCCACTCCACAATCACAGGCCAAAAAGTGCCTGTGCGCTTGGTGCTGCCTCCGCTTGGCAGCGCGGGATGCTCACAGGACAAGAAACCACATCAAGCCAACAATAAATGGCAGAAAATTCTGGCTTTCAGCCCCTGTTGAGGCCATTAGATGATGGTTTCTTGCTGCAAAGCTGGCATCGAATCTTCCTGGACAAGTGCATAAAGGTCATTAATGTGTCAGATGATGGGACCAGTAGCAGCAAGAGTAGTAGCAAGTTAAGTAGTAAATTGTACCCAAGTTTGAGGAGATTTACACTGTTATTTTTTTATATATACATTTATCTATATCTTTTCAGATGTATTTAGGACTTAATGAGTTTAATTGTTCATTCTGCCATCAATCTGATCCAAACGATTTGAAGAAATTGACAGTAGCTCACAACCCCCGTCAGCAGAAGCTAGACTGCGTGTCTCGGCCGGAAGAGTTCTGAAGTGTAGCAAATATTTTTGATTTTGGTCCTCTGCAGACTAGTCTGCTGCCTCCCAGGCTTTCCCTCTGTCTATATGCAGCTTTGCTGTCCATACGTAGCAGTGGCTGTATCCTCCTGCTGGTGTTTGGGTGGGATAGTTGAGCTCCTCCCTTCTCCATGCCAGCTAGAGTCCGTTGCAGTAAATTGGAAATCGGAGAGGTCTTGGCATATCGTGGCTTGTAAAGGCCTTGCAAATGGCTTGTACAAAAAATTTTCCAAATGGAAACAGCACTGTGCCTTAAGTTTAAAGTAGCTTTGATAGGAAAGAGAGGTAAATATATGCCATTCTACCTCTGGGGGTATATTGTAAATGCCAGACAATGGAAAACCAGTAAAGAAAAAGAAAAACGCATCTGAAAGCAAAGAAAGCACTTGGGAAGTAAGACTTGCTTGCTTTTTGGCTTGGATATCAGCTAAATTCAGCAGGCTCCTCAGACACAACTGGTTTTAGCATAAAGGCCACTGCTGGGTGTTTTTTGTGAAACCACTTGATGTTGTGCACTGGTGGAAGCCGCTCTCACCGTGCAAAACCTACTGGAATCACCAGGGACTGGCAGCAACCCTTGGCATTTCAGGAGGGCTGTCTAAGCGTAAAAGCAAAACGTTCCCTTCCCACTTAGTGCATCTTCTCAGGCTTTAGAAACTGATGAAGAGTTTGGTGGAAAGCATCCTGCTGCTGTCCTGGTCATTATGACAGGCTGGAAAACTCCCCAGACTGGTTAGGCAGGAGGGTGGCAGGCACGTCTGGGATGTGTGAGACGGAAGGGAAAGCGTGGCAGAAGATGAGCTACTCTTTCGGCAGAGGTTTGATCTGGTTAGGGGGCAATGCCAGGACCATGTCCATTGGGAGAGTTGGCCTCTCCTGTCCCTCCCCTGAAAAGGCAGTTTGCACCAGGCCAGGTAAGATTTGGAACCACAAGGGCCCAAACTCTTGTGAGCAGGCTCAGAAAGGTGTTCGGAGCCGGGCAAGGAGGCGGCGGGCCAGGCAGGTGTACGATACGGCCAAACGAGTTGGGTGCGTGGATGGGTCCATAAGGGAAGGTGCTGCTGTGTTCTCCTCCTGCTCTCTGGGCACAGCTGCCCTTGTGCGGGCACTTACCCCACCATGTGAGAAGCTGACTTGGTCAGAGGAACTCTCGAAAAACAAACCTTAAAAAATTCAATAGTTTCCTGCCAAGTTAGCTTCCTGAACTGGCTTCCCAGACCTCGAGATAAGCAGAGAGCTGGCCCCACGGAGAGGCCAGGAGACCTTGCCCCGCTCCTCCTGCCCCAACCTCTCAAAGAGCCCAAGTAGGTCCCAGGTCATCCCTAGAGGGTGGGGAGTCTGCAGGTAGGGAAGAAATGCAGAGGAAACCCTGTCTCACCTGGGAGGATGCGTTTTATACCCTCCACACAGTAGGCCAGAGAAGAAGATACCCTGGCAAAAAACCAAAGGTCCCGATGCTGAGACCTGGTGACAAAGCAACAGAGGGATCCCCAGGAGAGGAGCTCCGACTGTCACCACTGTCCTCAGTGGCATCGGTCTCCAGGACTGATGAGGACACTGTTGCCATATTTATATAAAAACACAGAGCTGTAAAACCGGAGCTAAATGTTTGCAGGGTAAAGAAGTGACTTCACTGGGAAGGCTTCCTTAACAAAGCTGAGAGAATAGTGGGCAAATTCATCATTGCTCCTTACTCAGCCTTCGCGTAGGTTATCTTTCTATCAGTATTCTGCTAATCTCTGAGTATCAGAGTCTTGTTTGTGTAGATGTTGGTGCTTAAATAGGTCTGAATACAATTTCAAACATTATATTCATTTATAAATGTCACCGCTCACAATCACGTAGCAAAGAGAAGCAGTTCTGCAAAACCTGCATGACTAAAAGTTAAACAAGTTGCAAGCAACCACAGCAGTGTGGGCTGGTTTGCTAAAGGATAGTTATTTGCTGAAGAAGTCACCATGTAATGTTTCATAACAACAGCTGACAGTTTGGCTGCATACGTTTTGTGAAAGCAGTGGAGAAAGTGCAGCAGACAACCTTTCCACTGCTATTTTAGAGCATAAATTCAGTTTGTGACTGCTTGCAAGATTTCTGTTGTCATCTGCTCATGCAGAACTTCTCTGCAACACCTCCACAGGCAGGTGCTCTAAGTGTACATATAAATTCATCTTCGTAGTGGCCACTGGTGCCACAACAAATGTCATTCCAAACAAACTCTCTGCTACAGGCTGTGTTGGAAATCATCATTTAACACATCATTTAGAGTACATCAGAGTGAATCTCACGCAACCTGACCGTAATAATTCCCTACTGAAATTACCTCTATTTTTAGCATTTTGACCTTAAGAATAGAATCAAAGTCCTCTAAACGTGCGGGTGCTTTGGTTTGGTGCTTAGCGGGGGGAAATGAGGGTTTATAGTGCAATGCCTAATTATTATTTTTCATGTGCATTTCACAAAGTAAATCACAATATATCTACTGATACTGTTACTCCTGTATATGAAAACAAAATACACAGACAGCCCGTTCATTTGCTGATTTATTAAAACTCAGCTTGCTGGGCCCAAGAAGGCTGCCCAGAAATAATCCTCTCTGCTCTCCCAGCCTCTGGAAGAGAAATACAGAAGACAGGATCTCAAACCACCGGCCGACATTTCCCTGTGGTCAGCGTGGATGCTTAACTTTCTTTTTATCAACACAGCTGAACTCGGTGGGTCCTTTCAGCTGATTTCATTCATGCATTGAAAGCAACCGTGCAGCCCCACATAGCTGCCCAAGCGTTGCACGCAGAGCTGGTGCTCCACAGTGTATTTTTGGAAGGGCTTCATGTCCTACCAGGAAAGCAGAGAGATGCTTGAGAGAGACAATCCTCATCTTGACTCTCATTGCAAATTAAGATTTGAAACAGCATTTTCAATCAGGTAGGATGAGCTGTGACTCTCCTTTGTTTCCAGACCAGGCATTCTAGGTGGCTGGTTTCTATCTTGTCTTGCTCTCTGCTCTCACCCACCCCACACAGCACTCTAAGGTGTAAAATGACAGAGCAATAACCCTTTGTAGCACCTACTATCCATCTAACCTACGTTTTCACTCTTGCTTTGGAGTCAGTGCTGCTTTAGATATAAATCAGTGCTTTTGGTTCAGTATGTTCCTGTTCCAGCACTTTCGAACGGGTGTGAACGGTTACATATTTATTCAGACTTGTGCCTTACAAAGTACATGGCTGCGGTGACAAACTCTTCTGGGTTGTTTGTTTTACGGCGCTATTAAATAGGGCGACACCGGCTAATGCCAACTGATGAGTTGAAGTGTAAAGTTATGGTAACGTGAGAGAGGGAACAGCAGAAGAGGCAGCAAAATTCAGAATGCTGAGCCAGGAGAGCAGAACTGCCACCAGCCTCCAGCCTGTGCTCTTCTGTGGCATATAAAAAACCCCGCCTTGCCCCGTGACATTCCCATTGTAAGCAATAGGAGTTCTGTGCAAATATCTGTTTTATAACATGTTTATCACAAAGCAGTGTGGGCTGTACACCAGGTAATGTTCCTTCTCCGACTGCTAGACAAACACTTGAATCGTTGCCCTCTCTGTCTAAAGGCAATCAGGGTTTTTCTGTTGCCCTCAACAGGGTCAGGATTTCACGATGGGAATATTTTATGCCTCTGCTCTGCACTTGGAGCATTTGTTTCTGATGACTTTACAGTGGATCTCTCTGTCTGTGTGATCCTGGTTGTCTCCTTTGGTCAAACTGACATGTCCGATATGCTAGAGGTACCTCTTCTACTTCCAGAGATTTACCAGACACATCACTTAGTAGTTTATTCTTATCATTGCCAGCTGCCTTCAATTTTGCATAAAGACATCTCAGAATGAAAGCTTATCAAAGTTCAAAAACTCCATTGTTATATCGCATTCTTCTGAAATGCCCTTCATTTTCCTCTCTCTTAAAAGTGTCGTATTCCACACACCAGCTCTCAGTTTCCCCTTGGGAATTTAGCATCAAAACACAGCCATTGCTTTTGCTTCTGCAATGTCTCTGTGCCACAAACCTTCTTCCAGGCGTCTCTCTCTGTTTCACATCTATTAGTGGGTTTGTCCCTGTGACACAGCTTTATGGAGGAAAAAAAAAAAAGTCATAGAATTTCCTTTCCTGAAGTGATGAAAGAGGTCCTAGTGACCTCAAGGAACCAAGTCCTCCAGTGAGTCCCCCAGTAAAAGTGTGCCCTCAGCTGAGCCCTGTATGGACTTATGCTTCATGTCCTGTTCTTCCAACTACACATCAGAACAAGAAGTGTCCAGAAAAGTACAATTTTCAATTAATTGGCTGGTTTTCTCTTGAGTGGTGGTCTGAAAAGATGTTTCAACCCAAATCTTTCAAAGAAAAATATAATTATGGCAGTTTATGTTTCTAAGGTTGGACTCCTAGAGAAGAGGAGTCCACGTGGAGCTGATGACCATGGCCACGCTGGGGTTACATCAGCGTTGCTCCGCTGACTGCGGTGAAATGGCATCAGCCAACAGCAAACCCAGTCCTACACCTGAATCCGGGAGGTTTCAGAGAAGCAGATTTGACTCTAATGTTTAAGCTATAGGTAGAGTACTTCTTTTCAGAAATTATTTTCTAAATGAGAAGCCAGCAAAAACCCAGTCTCCCAGTATATGACAATGTTTAAGTAGAAAATGAGGGAGAAAGAAGCAGACCTGGAGGAGATCCCAGGGAATGTCATGAGCGTAGGACCACAGAGCGCCCCCATCCCAGGGGTGATCCCCAGGCCCCGGCCGTGGCCTCTGTCCCCTTCCCACCCCTGCCCTCTTCCCTGAACGCAGCCTTTCCTTTTACACAAAGAAATAATTGGGCACAATCAGGCTTAAGTAGCTCTGTTGATTAACTTAATACACTATCTAACAGCGTGGTGGTTTGCTGCTGCTGGGGCTCAGGGGGTTGTGCTGTCCCCTGCAGCCCCCCAAACACCCCCATGTCCCAAACCAAGCCATGGCCATCGGTAGCTGTCCTGCATTTATCCTGGAGAAATGGAGGCTGAGGGGAGACCTTATCGCTCTCTACAACTACCTGACAGGAGGTTGTAGAGAGGTGGGGTCGGTCTCTTCTCCCAAGTAACAAGCGATACGATGAGAGGAAATGGCCTCAAGTTGTGCCAGGGGAGGTTTAGATTGGATATTAGGAAAAATTTCTTCACCAAGAGCGTTATCAAGCTTTGGAACAGGCTGCCCAAGGATGTGGTGGAATCGCCGGGTAGACGTGGTGCTGAGGGACATGGTTTAGTGGTGGTTTTGGCAGTGTTGGGTTGATGGTTGGACTTGATGATGTTAAAGGTCCCTTCCAACCTAGGTGATTCTATGATTCTATGCGTCACTGGCTGCTTGGCCCAGGGGAGCAGAGGGTCTGGTTGTGGCTGTCCCCCCCCAAATCTGTTGTGTTTTGAAGGGGAGGGGCTGGCTGGCAGCGTTTGGCACATCCTCAGCTGTGCAAACAGCGTTAGACCCCTCTTCCCACAGTGTTCCCAGGAGTTCACCCTAGCAGGGGGGCCAAGTCTCGCTCCGAGCCTCTTTGGGATCCGTCTGTGAGGGTCTGGCACGGTGCTTTGGGGCAGGCGAACAAGGCGATGTTGGTATCGGACCAGCTCTGTAGCCTCCTGGGGACTCTGCCCAGAAACAGCTAAATATATTCTTCCTAGTATATGACTTCACGGCACCAGCAGCGAGATACCATCTTGCCCTTTGTGTTCGGGCTGGATGACATTTTCTTCCTTCCCAAGGGGCAGGCAGCACGGCCCCGTCCCGGCTGGCAGGGAGGAGCGGCACAGCCCTCTGCCCCTGCCCGGCAGCTTGCCCAGATCTCCCCTGATAAGGAGCAGGGAGCTGGGAAACACCAGTTCTCTGTGTCGGTGCCCAAGCCTGGCGGTGTAGGTGCGATGTTCTGAACTCAAGCTGGAAAGGGATTATTTTTGAGTACCGAGTGTACTGTTTATGGAATAGCACTTGGCTTTACTTTTCTTCCCTGGGAGCATTGGGTAACAGGCATTCCTGTCAATACTCATTTCTGCTTATTTGACTCGTTATTAAATGTGAGCAAACATTCGGGTTTGGGGAGGTGTGTGGATATATACATGTGCTGTGCTTATACCTACACGGGCACGCACAGACTGCCACTATATTTAGTTTGCTACCTGGGAGCCAGGAGTGCTTGAGAAGAAAGGCAGGAGGAAGGGCGAGCAGCTGGGTGACCTCCCCAGCCCCAGGTCTGGAAGGGGGTTTGAGAAGGTCACTTACGTCCTTCCGAATGCACCTCATATCACCAGCTGATTTGCAAAGAGGCTAATTTGAAAAGAATATCACTTTGGATAATTGCAAGGTTTTCACTTCACAGGCTTCACCCCAGCTGAATGCGAGGTCTGCAGCAAGGTCAGGTCTAGCAGCTGGATTTGCATCTGTATAGGCTTGGTCTTTTCGGTGGCAGGTTGGGTCTCCTATGTGCAACCCAGGTGTAAAGTTCCCCTCATCTGAAGGCTCTATTGGTTGCTTAAATACTTAATTTTCATAGCAAATATCACAGAATTTAGTATATGAATGGAGTTGGCATCTCACAACCCTTAAACTCTGGAAGGTCAAATATCCACTGACTGTAACTCCAAGCTCCCCAAAGATTTGACATATCTTGGCATGGTATTTTTGTCAGTGTTGATAATATTAAATTAATGAAATTAAACAAATAAGATGCTGTCTGAAGCAGCAATATACCCCAGAAAAGAAGGGGCACAAAATGCCTCAAAGCATTAATTATTACCAAATGTACGTGAAAGGGGTATGGCTGGCATTCGTACAGAGGCACTATTAAAACCGAAGGGCATCATTTTAGGATTGGACCAAGTCGTTTATTTTGCGGGAAGTCTTAAGCAGAATCTACCCATTTGTGGGGTTTAAAGAGTTTGGTTCACTTATTTACTTTGGATTTTTGTGTTCGCTTTCATCCCCTTTTGTACTTCCTTGGACAAAATCCAAACAGGCAGAGTAACTACAGAAAAGCTGTTCTCACCACAGGGAAATAATGTATTATGCTAATTCCAATTAAAGGAAATTTCTTAAACTGCAAATATAGCCTTCAAGAGAGAAATGAAAAGTGTGGAAATTAACATTCTTGCCAGATTTCCAGCTCAATTCTGCACACTCAGGGGGTTTGGGTCAGGCTCAGATAAGCATCCAAAATTTGGGGATGTTTATCCAAACCTTATTTCTGAACCTTCTAAGTTCACTCCTGACTAATCATAATGGAGTTAGTGGTAGCAGGATATGAATGTACAACATTTAGCTTAGAAATTGGCAGCTCCTCATCATTTCACAGCTAGGAGCCTTTGACCAAATATCAACTCTGCTAACCAAAACAAAATAAAATAATGCCTTGACTTGGTCTCCAGCCATACCACCTTGTGCTACAGCCCTGGAAGATCTTCCAAGCAGGGCTCGGCCAAGGCAGGCTTTGGCTGGGGGACCTCCCAGGAAAATATTGATGTTACTGGAAGCATCCCTTGTGATTCAGGAGGTGACACTTTCTCTGGGTCAGTGTTGAACCTGCGTAACTGTTACATGGATGGAGGTGCTCTTTCAGATTTGGAAAATTTCAAAGGGCTCGTGGGTCATTAAAGATCTTTTCTGAAAGGCTCAGATGTTAACTCCACGTCCACCCGGAATGCTAATGCCATAACCAACCACATTACATGGCCAACAAGTTCCCAGCTGGAGGTGGTACTCTTCATTTCACCGGCTCCCTCCTCCATCCCCAAGCTGTTTGCCTGTTCAGTCACGAAGGATGTGAGCTCCATGCAGAATTTAATGTTTTAAAGTGTTTGGAATGTTTTTTCAATGAAATGAGTGGAAGATTACTGAGGGTCGTGAATTAGCTTCTGAAGAAGCAGGCTTTTTTCTCTGTTTGTCGCTGCTTTTGCCATCACACCCTTTGCTTTAAACATACGAGAGGGGAGCTGTGTCTTGCTGCCCTGCTATAGGCACCTCCCAGCTTATTGTACACCTTACCATAATGTAGCAAGTCATAATATTGGCTAAGGAGATGCCATAGATTCATCCTGCATGGATATCACCTTTCAAAACACCACCAGGCTACCTCCCAGCCGCTCACCTATGTTTTTTCTCCATACATTTTATTTGAGTCAAGGGGTGTCACTCCTAAGTAGCTGTATCTGATTTTTATTCTGGCATTGAAATTCATGCCAGGAATAAATCCATCCAAGTGCAAATTCTTCCCAAGTAAAAAAGCAGTGAAATATTCAGTGAAGCTATACCAGAAATGAATTTGACCACATGAACTTGGATTGCAGGTACATACTCTATCACCTGAAATCCCTTCGGATTTGCTTAGACTTGCCTCTGAATTACAGATATTAAATCTGCAGGATTGTAATAGAAGACATCCCACTGAAACTTCTATTTTAAAGAAAAATAAAATTTGTCAATTGAGAGTAACAACAGACACCATAAAAACACATTAAGAAATGTTCAGAATCTATTTGAATATAGTCCTTAAGGCTACAGAAAATACTAGGTTTTTTAAAAAGTCAAGGATTACTCACTCAAGGTATTTTGTGAAATAGGTTTTTTTTAAAAAACATTGCTTATATTCTTGCCATTTCTCTTGCCTCTTCCTCCTGAAATCAGCAGAAATAATTGCTTACTTTCTACCAGACCCTCTGTTCACCAGTAGCATAGACGTGTAACAGCGGAAGACTTTTATAGGAGCAGTGTGACAGTTTAAACTAAGCACCTGTTTCCATCTAATGTAGAGTTGGCAAGATGCTAGCTTCAATGTAGCTTATGCCACTCAGATGTCAATTTTTTCTTCATTAGGCCAATATATTAGCAAACTATACCATGCTCTAAAATTCGCATCAATCTCCCATCACGTTTACTCTTTTTTTGTCGTTGCCTTCTCCTTTCAAGGGAAATGAGCTTTTTTCTCTTCCCAACACCAATCGATGCATAGCTCCCGTTTGAACTTGAAGTGGGTATTCAGGTTGGAAAGCGGATTTTGTGTGTGTATGTGTGCTTATAGCGTCGATGCCCCGTAGCGGCTGCATCACGAGCATTTCGGCATCCCGCAGGATGGAAGCTTGGGGGGACGGGCACTGCCCAAATATATTCAGTAATTATTGCTATCAATGTCATGGAGAGGTCTGCAATGATACGACTAAGGATATCTAGAAGGAACGGAGAGAAAATCTGAATTGCCCCATGCTCGTAGGAATAGTTCTTGCGAGTCATAGTTGTAGCTGGTTTTGGTTTTCGAAAAAGCGGAAAGAGCAGAAAAACTGTTCCGAATGGTTATGAAGACGTGACGGGCTTCTGTATTTTCAGGGAGAAAAATCGGGAAATCGTGTAACATATGACTGTTGATAACTGCAAGAGGAACAAATGCTTTCCATCCCAAAACACGTTATACCATCAGTGTTTCAACAGCTCCTATTAAGACATTAAAAAGAAGACATTTTTTATTATGATTTCTGCCTTGGGCTCCGATCAGCAATGTAGAAAAGGCAAATGGGAGCGTATGGTTGCTTATCCTTCCCTCTTGTTTCCTTTAACTCTACGTTCTTGAAAGGTCATAAAATAGAGAAATAAAAAAGCCACTGAAGTGTAGTGTTGTTAACTTTATCTTCTGAACATTAAACATTGTTTCAAATTTCTTACGGTACATAAAATGTTTTGCCTTGCTGTATCAGTATACAGAACTTCAAAAAGTAAATGAGACAGCTCAGAAAATGTAATGGATGTGTAATAACAGCTCTTTAGATCTCCCGTTTTTGGCATAGCACCTTTTTGTTCCTAAAGGTGCTTTTAACATGATATCTAAAGCTATTTATGAAGTCATTTATTTTTGCATGCTGATAGGCCTCACTTTGTAATTAGCCCATGCTTTCTACCTTGCTGCAGTGTGTGAGCCCCCCTGAAATGCTGTTTAGTCTTCACCAGCCCTCTTTGTTTTCCTTCCAGAAGGCATTCACCCTAATAGCTGCCATTTCACGGATGCAGTACATCCTAGCTCCCTTTGGCACCTTTTGCAAAACACGGTGAAATTGGTGCATTGGAACAGAGTTCAGTTCTTTTTTGTTGGGCATTTTCAATGTAAAAAAGTTTTCCTGTTCACCTTAAATTAATTCATCACACGAATTTCAGCTGATGGTTTTTAACCACGTTGGCTCCACATCCTGTTACCGCGGGGCTGCGCGAGGGCTGTCAGCAGGAACGCAGCCTGCCAGCGGCAGGCAGGTCGGTAGAGACCGGGTTTGCCCCGTCTGGCTGGAGCTTTAGGCAGAACTGAACTGCTAAATCATGATTTAGTCTAGCTGGGGCATCTCTAGCGCGCCCAGGCACAATTTATTCTGAGGCAAACCGGTGTGCGTTCAGTGGGAACGGCGGCCTCGTTATAACGCTCTCTAATCCGCTATTATTTGCATATATGCAATCCAGCAAAGTTAACAGGATTTCCCTGACGCGCTTGCCAGCAGTAGCAATGGCATCGGTTTCCTCTAACATGTCAAGCAGGTCGCTGTTAATCAGTCATCGTCGGGCTTTTCGTGCCAGCTACTCTGCTCGTTCTGCCGCTGCGTGCGGGAGCAGCTGCAGCAGGGAAGGTCTCTGGGTGCCAGCAGGGAAGGTCTTTGGGTGCCAGCATGGGTCCCAAAAGTTCCAGAGGTAAAACAGAAGACATTTTAATATTCAGTGGGAAATTTTGTCTGCTCCTCATAAGCCAGCCCAGAGGGAAGTCTGAAGGCACAGCCACGGGGTGAGAAATACTCGGGTACGTTGGGTACACTCTGTCCCTTGGGGTGGCAAAGCCTCCTTGGAAAGCTGGGGGTGGCTCCAGATCCAGCAGGGACAGTGGGGTCATGGCGTTAGCGAAGGAGGTTTACAAACTTTATCCTGGTGTGTTAACAACCCCGGGTATCCCGTGGCAGCTCTTTGCATGCAAAACTCCTCAGGAGGCGACCAAGCACGTGCCCACTGAAAGGTGTGTGCGGGGGCCAAAGGGGGTGGTTGTGGTGGCACCCTGCTTGAGTGGCCTGGAAGTGCTGGGAAGCTTGGAAGGAAAGGTATGGAGAAGAGCTTGATAAATAAGATGATGTGAAACTGAATCACTGCATAGAGATGAATCAAAATTATAAAATCAATAGGTATCGATCTGTATATATCACACAAATAACTGTGCCTGAAGAGGTGCCCAGATTTAACATGCTGATTATACGGCAGTCAGTAGAAATAACTCGAGATCTGAAGAGCTATTACATTTTAGTTGTTCAGTGCTGCAGCTGAAGCTGATAATATCTCAGTGAAGTCTCTTTTAAATTTTTTCCTGCTTGAACTTCTTGGTAACAAGTATATTTAATCAACAAACCAAAACCGAAGAACAGATTTTTGGCTTACAAAATACTCTTGAGCCATTCAAAGCTGGAGTCCAAGCACTACAAATTCTTCTAAAAATATACATCTTTCATTTTAACTTCCATTTGCTTTTACTACTGGCTTTGCTCACGCAAGCCAAGGTCACTGCACTTCAGATGGGTCCGATGGCCGCTTGGCTACTGGTAGGAGTTGCAATGAATCACCTGGAAGATCATCTGTGGTCAACCCTTCGTGTGGCTGGTTGGAAATCAGGCGAGCAAAGTCTTTGTCATATCCCATTCGTATACATCCCTTTTATTCTTTTTGTACGCCTTAAACTGGTGGAGCTGTACTGTATCAAACGGAGCGAGGATTTAGTGGGGTTTTGGGGGTGTGGGTCTGCCTTTGCTTCTGGTGTTGGCTTTCCTCCCTCTTTCCCATCAGTAGATGCATTAATGGAGGAAGGATGTGCTTAACTCTCAATGTGGCCAGTAGCTGTCATTATTATTGCTTTCTCCAAGATTATCAGTGTGTTCTTTGTCCCCACATTTTGCCCGCTAAATCCAGGGTAAATACAAACCTAATAGATGTGTAAAAAGGTCTTCAGACCGGTTACTTGTCATACATGAGCAAGCATAGTCTGAAACTGCTGCAGAATTACTTCCCATCTTTATTCATGGATTGATAATGTCCATTTTCCTTTGCTGGATTAGATTTGCTGAGTAGATTTCTAGGCATATAAATGATAGTTTGGAATGAAACCCTCACATTTTATAAATCATTGAAGCCAATACAGTTTCTTCTTTCTGTAGAAGTATTTCCTGGTCCACAATAACCTCGATTTAAACCTACGGTTTTCTGTTTGAGACAAAACTCATGAATTAACTTGGAGAGTTAAATAAGAATTAAGTAATTCTGAAGTGCTAATGAGCACTCGCAACTCCCACTTTCATCTTTTATAGCACTGTTAAATATACCACAAGCACTAGGGAAAATTGTGGTCATTCACATTGTAATGTATATTCGTACTTTGTCGCCTAAGATGACAGATTTCCTTCATGCAGTACATGACTGGTTTGAGCTTCTTTTCACAGTGCCTGGCAGGAGAGATTCTATCTTCGCTTTATTTCTAGAGGCGTCACTAATATTACTTTACAATTATGGGATGCACAAATATCCGGCATATCCTAAGAACTTTGCAGGTTCCCAGAGGCACCGTGCTTTGGTTTGATCCCAGACCTTGTCCAAGGGCTGCAGCCCTGATGTGCTCCGGCACACCACATGCCAGCAGCACGCCCCAGCCCCCCGATCCTGGAGCTGAAGGCAGTGGGGAGATCTAGGACCGGCTTTCTTCTGGAGATGGAGCAGGTCCTCCATCTACAGCTGCGGAGCAGCCTGGGTCTGGGCTAAGCGTCCTGTCCGATCCCAAGACTACACAGTAATTTTGGGTGGAAATTGCACTCTGTCTGGGCTGGAGCAACAATTCTGGCCACCAGTTCAGCTGCAAGGTAGCCAGTTGTCTTAGGTCAGTGCTGTCTGCAGCGTTTTGAGCTGCTGGTGTTTCCCTGGTGAATATGCCACCACCTTCCCAGGCACCAATCTCACTACTACTCCTTGAAAAGCCAACAGAGGTGACCATCTCCCTCAGCTGATACATTCTGTGACAGGTCCCTCAACCTCAGCGAATCTCCTGCTTTGCCCCGTGTGAGGATCTGGCCTGAAGGACGCCCAGGGAAGAGGTTTGTAAAAGGAAAGAAATGATCTCAAGTGCCATCTTTACTATACTGGATTCTCAGCACAACGGATCATGTAGCCTCTGAAATCCTTCCTGGTGGAAAGATACCTATTCTTAACACATTGCCTCATTTTGCTTATGTGGACCCCAAAACCTGCAACCTATCTTGAGCGCACGCCTGTGCCCTGCTGCTGTTTGCAGGCACTCGGTGAGGTGTAGCGGCAGCCGGTGGTGTGGTTGGGGCGGTCTCTCCCCTGCTCTGCCTGGTGGGGATCGTGATCCATCTTATGTTCTGCGCTTGCACGATTGCTAGGTGCCTCCTAGCAACCAGACTTGACATCATGAACTCTGTTTCACGTTTCTGCCACAAAAGTCGAAGGCAGAGTTCCACGTATCCTCTCCAAAACTGTTTCTATAGGAGGAGCTTTCATTTATGGTACCAATCAGCACGACATGCTTATGTTTAAAGATACATTCCAAAGCATCAACTGTTCATTTCCAAAGCTAAAATATTTTCCTAGCTAAAAAAGGGCGATAAAGTACAATTTCTGCTACAGATGAGCCATATTAAAGCATGCAGAGCTGTTTTACCTGGCAGAGACCAAGCAGACTCCCCCCATTTATCCATGAGAAGCCGTGAACAGCAGCGGGCAGACAGGGCTTTCTGTTCATTGCCGTCAAAGGAAAGAAGTAAAAAGCAACTTCTCGGTGAATTAAAGTTATGGGAAAATATTGCACGAGGTTCCTTCCCAGCCCTCCACCGATTTTCTCCATGAGCAAATCTCCATATTCCATCTGTCAAAACAACATTATAATCTTCCCATCCAGCACGCTTTTTATCCCTTCCATGCCAACTGTAAGCTTTTCAGGGCAGAGACTCATGTTTATTATTTTTCTACCCACAAAGGGTCCCAGTTTCAACTGGGGCCTCTAGGTGCTGCTGTAATACTAATAATACTAATACTCATAATTCTGCTACCGGCAAATTTAGCCCAACGTCGTAGGCTTAAATAAGTTATACGGAAAAATGGTTATAAAACAGACTCCATCCTCCTTCAAATTCTGCAGGTCGTTTTGCATCTGCAAAACTCCGTTTATGGATTGATATGCATCTTATATATTGTATCTTGGGAATGTTTTCTCTATGAATCTCGCACAAAATCTGCAGCATGACTTGTGGATAAAAAAGCCACAGGAAAAAAACGCCTGAAGCTGTACCTCTTACCTCCCTCCTCCTTCACAGGCACACATGCCCAACTGCTTCCCTCCCCCCGCCTTTGTTTTATCAGTACGGTTCTAAATTACCAAGTTTGAAATTTCTTCAGCAAATAAGGGATGCATGCCAGAACACACGTGCCCCGAGGGATCTGAGTCTCGGGGGAAAAAGCCCTTAATTTCCAAGTTTATAGGTAGCAGCACTTTCTTGAAATTGGAAAATGTTCAACTCATTTATGAAAGAAATCTGCCACAAGGATATGCTGATGTTCACAGCTATTTCATTAATAACCCATTGTGATCAACACACATTTTTTTGGTTATAGGACAGGTTTATTTCGACACCTGTATCAAATATATTCTGGCCCCCTCCCCTAGAGATTTTCCCGGTGAGCAAAATTTCCTTGTTGTGCAAAATCTCCTTAGTGCAAACCAGGGAGCTCTCGGAGTTCAGATTTTCCAAAATTAATCGGGCACCTTTACCCACGTGTGACTAATTGATGCGGAGAAGCCCTTCAAATGCCCGCCCAGGCGGGCTGCTGTGCCGGCACGGGGCGAGTTCAGCATTCACTGCGCGGCACCCTGGTTTCCCCAGCCAGGGTGGGGGCACACAAACAGCTCTGCCCCCGCCGGTGGTGGGGAACCCGACCCGCTCGCGTGGCACCTGCCGGCCAAATACTTCACGACTTAAGCCTGGGGAGATT
Source organism: Burhinus oedicnemus (assembly GCA_008921705.1). Classification (NCBI taxonomy): domain Eukaryota; kingdom Metazoa; phylum Chordata; class Aves; order Charadriiformes; family Burhinidae; genus Burhinus; species Burhinus oedicnemus. The sequence continues at coordinate 900,907 of VFFE01007869.1, forward strand.
GCCCCAGCACAGGATAAGGATCAACCTTGCGTGTTCCTCCACCGCCTGAATAAATTAGCATTCCTGGATTTCAGTCCTTGGACTTGTCTGCCGTGCGCAATTCGAACTGTTGATGGGGATTTTAACCTATTTATAGTTTCCTAACAAGCCGGTAACGAAGAATTCTCCCTCTCCAACCCACACGTAAATAATATCTCATGCTACTGCCAGGGCTTGGCAGGGCAGCGACGTTTCTGAGGCAGTGTGGATCCTTAGCCTGCCTTCCGCGGGGTCTCTCTCCACTCCCAGGCAAGTGCCTTGCAATAGGAGGAGGATTAATCGTCGCTATTAGAGCCCTTGCTTTCCTCCGCAACCTCCTCTTCCCAGGGATGATGAGTTAATTCAGCTGGAACAATGTTAGTTCATCAAGTTTTGTGGTTTATCTGAAAATCGAATTGCAGTAATTTTATATGCCAGCTGACTTAATGCCTGTTTAGTTCAAGTTTTAGACAACTCCGGTCGATGATCACAACGGGTTTAATATCAAATGTAGGTGGGATGAAAATGTAGCGCCGATATTTACAGGCAGGTTTTTCTGCCCTGCTGCAGGAGCCGATTATGTCGGCTGCGTGCACGTGTGTTTGTGCGTGCAGGATGTGTGTCCGCCTCTTCTGAGCCTCCCCCAGAACCATCCACACATGTACATTTAAAACAGCAAATGCAAACCTGAAAATTTTAAAATGAGTGTTTGACTTTTTATTGGGTGATAAATTGCTTCTTACTCTTATAAAGTCCGCAGGTGTTTATGTCCACTCTTGTACGCCTAGTTAAAACTTTGGCTACAATAGGAATGCTTTGAAAATAGCCAGTCACTCCTAAAATTGATTATTAAAATAGAATTACCTGTTATGCATCACATTAATTCTTGTAGCGTAAAGTTCTGTTGTTTAACCCTTCCAATCCCTTTCAGCCTGGCATTTTCCCTGCTTTGGTATTTTCTTTTCCATCCTTTTCCTTTGCAAATTCCGTTGCCAGACTCTGGATTGTGCCGAGACCCGAACGGTGCCCCAGAGCTTGCTGCTGGGCACCCTTCCTGCGCGCCTCTTCCCGATGCCATGATGGGCTCTGCAGCTGGAAAAGGTCTTCCAAAGCAGGCCCTCAGACTATTCAGCGAATCAAAAGGCTTGAAAATTAAAAATTTGGAGGAAGTGAAGAATTAATGGATCCCTGTTGAATTCTTATGCATATACATACATAGGACGTCTGCAAAATCCTTTTACCGTGCTTTCTACCCCCCAGGTATGATGCCTTCTCAGGGAGTGTTTTTTAGAGTTCTTCCATTTTTAGAGAAGCTTCTGCAAAAAAGTTGTGTTTCCAGGTGGAGAAGCAGTGGCCACATCAGGTGGGAGCCTCCGGCCACCCCACCTCTGTCTGTGGGGTCCCGCTGCTGGAGCTCTGGATGAGCAAATTGTGGGAAGCAGGAGTGGGCACAAACCTGGTAGAGATTTATGCAGTTGTATTTCAGCAAGGATGAATGAGAGGGTGCTAAAAAAACCCCAAATTGGACTCTTTTTGGTCATGTTGGTAGGTTTTAGAGGGCTATACTCAAGGTCTTTTACTCTTTGGGTGATTAAGAGAGAAAAGAGCCTTTCCAGGCTGCCCAGCACACAGGAAGAGATGCAGAATAAGGGCATCGCCAAGGGAGTTTCCCAGATTCTCCAGAATTTTGGCTTTCTTTCAAAACACGAGAAAGGTAAAGCACAGGAAAACACACAGCTTCTGGGTGGACAGAAGGCCAGCACCCACATCAATCAGCCGCTGCCTTAAATTGCCCTGTCTCGAGTAGGTGTTAAAAGGAGCTACCTAAGGCGGGTTTCTCCCCCCGACTTCTCTCTTAGCACGCACTCGTGCCAAACGCGCCTGGCGGGGACTGTCTCGCCCCGCGGGTGCAGTAACCTTGAGCGTGAGAAGGGCCCGGGTTGGATTTGGAGGCTTCCAGGCTCTTCTGTAATGGAAGTAATGAACACTACGAAGGAAAACAGCAACACTCCTCGGCATCCAGAGGACGAGCCTTGGCAGGGAAACCTGGGGGAAGATTTGGAGGAGGAAAACGAGGAGATTTTATCCCGTCGCAAGGAGCATGCTCACAGCGGTGGGCTGGACGAGCAGCATCACATCCCCCAGCATCAAATTTTGGGGTTGGCTGTGAGGGCCATGGTTTGCTTGCAGTAAGGCGTCGTAACATCTCTTCCTGCTGCGAGGAAGGGCAGTTTCTACAGGGCTTCCCAGCCTTCCTCCCCAAGGCAGGAGCAAATTCACCCAGGCAGCTGGATACTAGCCACTGACCCATTTTTACATCATCCTTATCGATGGAGACGGTAAATCTGCTGCGATTTCCCTTCTTCTCCTTGGTATGCAGTGACACCCGAGATCCAAAAAGATTCAGGCTCGAATCTTTGCCAGAAAACTCCTTCCCACCAGGCAGCCCCTGCTCAGGAAGTTTCCCCTCATCAGTCACCCGTGCCAATACCCACACCTGCAGGGACACCCTCACCGGTGGGATGCACACACGGGTGTCTGGAGGCGGCGGTGCCTGCCCTGGTGCTCGTCACACCAGCGGGTTTGCACGCGTGACAGTTGGGCAGGACACGAGGGCAGAGGGTCTGCTGGGACCCCGCTCATGCCTGGGTAGCGGGGTTGGGCTGTCAAGCTCAGCTCAGGGTAAGCAGGAACGTTCTATTTTAAAGCGTGGATTTTAATAGAAGAGAAAAAGTGGACCCCTTTGCTCAATACTTGGACAGTTGTTTGGCTCCTGCCAGTATCACAGAATCACCGGGGTTGGAAGGGACCTCTGGAGATCATCTAGTCCAACCCTCCTGCCAAAGCAGGTTCACCTAGAGCAGGTTGGACAGGATCGTGTCTAGGCAGGTTTTGAAGATCCCCAGAGAAGGAGACTCCACCAGCCTGTTCCAGTGCTCTGTCACCCACAAAATAAAGAAGTTTTCCCTTGTGTTCAGATGGAACTCCCGTATTCCAGTTTGTACCCATTGCCCCTTGTCCTGTCGCTGGGCACCCCTGGCCCCGTCCTCTTCACACCCGCCCTTTAGATATTGATAAGCATTGATGAGATCCCCTCTCACTCTTCTCCAGGCTAAACAGAGCCAGGTCTCTCAGCCTTTCCTCGTAAGAGAGATGCTCCAGTCCCCTGATCATCTTTGTAGCCCTCTGATGGACTCTCTCCAGTAGTTCCTTGTCTTTCTTGAACTGGGGAGCCCAGAACTGGACACAGTGCTCCAGATGTGGCCTCACCAGGGCAGAGCAGAGGGGGAGGACAACCTCCCTCGACCTGCTGGCCACACTTTTTTTAATGCACCCCAGGATACTGTTGGCCTTTTTGGCCATTGCTGGCTCATAGTCAACTTCTTGTCCAACTTGTTGTTCAGTAGCAGCATCCCAGCTGCTCTGGACTGTAAGAGGGGGTGCAAGCCGGCAGCAGCACCCGTAGGAGCACAAGGCCAGCTTCACCCACCACCTGGGCCCTACCAGCGTGGTGGTACCACACGCACGCGCCTGTCGTGCATCTGCTCCGTGTGGGTGCTGCGCATTCGCTTTACACATTTATTTACCCCAGCCATAAAGCGCCGTGCCGGGGGTGGGGGGTCACACAGCAGAAGGAGGAGAGCAGAACTAACCGCGTGCTGCCTCTGTGCCCTGCAGCTCCCCGAGCACCCCCCCGTCCCCACGGGAGTCCCAGAGCTCCTTCAACTTTTTTTATCGCCTGCACATGCACCACTTTAAATTTTTTTTTTTTTTTTTGCAAGGATATGGGGTTGTTTATTTTTTTTTCTCCGAAGGCAGTCGGCATTTTTGGCAGGGGTGTGTGTGTGTTTTCTGCCTGCTCCTCATTTCGGACCGGTAAATGCCCCTCGCTGCCTGGCTATGGGGGCGGCCAGCCCAGCTGGGTGCCCCCGTCGCAGCTGGAGGTTTCGGGCTTCCCGCCCCACAGCTGCCGAAAGGGGATCCCCTCCACCAGCGGGGTGAGTCCCGGGGGTCCCCGGAGCCCTGCGCTGCCCTGGGGAAGGGGGTGTCGGGTGCGGCAGGGTGCTGATCCCCCTGCGTCCCGCAGCCGGGCCGGCGGGGGAGGAAACCCACCCTCCAGCAGCGCCGGCAAAGCCAGCCTGACCCGAGCAAATGAAAATAATCAAAAGTAATTAGAAGCGTGCTGGACTGCTCCTCGGAGATCTGTGCGAGAGAATAAACATGCCGGAGCCCTCCGAGCCACTGCAAAGGCCCATGTCGGAGCTGTTAGGTGCCCTGACCTTGTCCACATAAAGACGTGATTTATGAAGTGCAGGGCACAGCAGCAGGGCTTCTGTCTTCTCCAGAAGAACCAAATTACTGAGGTGGAGATTAACATGCTTTCAGTTGGGCCCATTTCCAGACCAAGGGAAATTTTTTATTTACATTTTTTTACCTTTAATTTCCTCCTCCTCTCCCTCGCTCGAAAACTGCCTTTTGGTTGGGAGGGACGAGTGCGGCGGCGTGGGAGGGCAGGAGGGACGGCCGGGATGGGGCACAGGGAGCCACGGTGGCACCACGATGCCCACCACCAGCGCTCCAACAGGCGAGGGCTGGGAGAGGTCTGCCTCTTCCCTCTGTGAAATAAGCAGCAACACTTTTGGTTTTGCTTGATTTCATTTTTTTTTTTTTTAAGTCGGCATCTGCAACACAGGGTGGGAGCAATTAACACGCAGAAATCGTGTCGCCTTTCCTGCTTGTCGCTGTTTTCCTGGGTCCGTCCCGGCGCGTTCGGATATGTCGGAGGGCAGTTGTTTTTTGCATGTTTGTTTTGCTTTGCTTTTCCTTTCTCCCGCCCCGCTTGATACACTCGCCCGGTATTTTAAGCCCTCACCGCAGTGTTAGTCAGGATGCTCAATGTTGTGTTTAGTCACCTTGAGAAATATAACATTAAACCCCACTTAAAAATGCGGTTATGAAGTGGCTTGCTCTATAAACCTGAGGATAATATTAAGCCTAATATGAACATTTACGGTGTTTTAAAAAATGGCCAGCGACTTGTCTGATTTTTCACCGTTGTCCTCCGCGGTGTTTGTCCACAGGAAGCCCATTAAAAAGCGGACAGTGCAGTTATTTCATCTGGCTTTGGCTGAGCTGCTTTGCTTTGCTTTAATGATGTGCTGGAATGCACGATGCCCATAGGGTCTCCATTATGAGAACTTTTACTTCTGGGACGACCATGAAGTTAAAGGCTTAAAAGAGGCATCGGTTTACAGCCTGGTGGGAATTACTAGCAGACTCGAGTACTAACTCCTTACTGCCTCCACTAATATAGCAACTTATTTTAAATAAACAATTGCAAAAGGGACCCCGTGGAAATATTTGGGCCTCTTGAAGCGCCTACCAAACCGTCCAAGGGGAGAGAAGAAAAAGGCTACAGATGCGTTTAAAAGATTCTTGAAAGCAGAAAAATCACATATATGCGTGCGGAACTCCAGCGTCCCCTTCCATGACCGGTGGCCGGGCGAGGCTCGGCCCCCCCAACGCCCCCCGCGCTGCCCAGCGCCTCTCGCCGTGCTCCGCCACAAACTCGGGAGCATGTGCCTTCCTCCTCCTCCTCCTCCTCCTCCTCGGGG
>VFFE01007869.1:908505-1023026 GCA_008921705.1 Burhinus oedicnemus
GGGGGAGCGGAGGGAGGGCAGGAAATCAATGGCCCGGCAAACCGGGCGGGCGGCGCGGTTCTCAGGCCCGGGTGTGCTGTGGGAATCTCCCACCAGGTTTTTTGAGGTTATTGACAAAGGATTTTTTTTTTTTTCCTGTCCTACCTACCACCACTGCGTGCGGGTTTGTTTTGGTTTTGTTTTGTTTTTTTTATTATTTTTTTATTTTCTTCCCCCTTCTCTCTCCCCTCCCCGCCTCGAACAATGGCTATTATCTGAAATAACAGTTCAATGTCACAGATAACAGGCCGCTGAGACGAATTAATCATCATCTCTTGTCACCCGGGTTCTCGCCCTCCCCCTGCCCTCCTTCCCCGGCCCCCCGGCAAAGAAAAAAAAAAAAAAAAAAAAAAAAAAAAAAAAAAAAAAAAAAAAAAAAAAAAAAAAAAAAAAAAAAAAAAAAAAAAAAGGTGAAGCCCGAGGACGCGTATGAGTGGTTGCAGCTAGAGCTGGAGGACAGAGGCGATGCAGCCCAGCTGGGACAGGAGGCCCCAGCTCAGCTGGAGCCGCAGCCAGTGCTGGAGTGGGGGGGGAACCCCAGTTCCCCCCCAGTTCCCATGGGAATAAGAAGCACCTCAGCAGCCCTCATCCCACGGGGAGCATCCCCGCTGCGGGAGACGCTGCTCGCTCCGGAGGCACAGACACTCGATCAGCAGTAATTGTTCACCTCTAATTGCTTCAACTCATCTGTAAAATTCCCAAGCAAACATTGGGCTGTACCTGAGGCGGTAAAAGATCCTGCCGGCGCTCCCAGCCTCATGCTGCCCACAAGTTTATGCTCCTAAATTCAAGCTTGACTGACAGACAGGTATGGTTCTCAGACTGCTTGAGGCAGGATTTAGATGAATCTCGGGGCGATGTGTAATCTGGTCGCTCTGCTAAGCTCTACCTTCTGTATTTCACAAAAAGAGGGAAAGAAAAACAATATTTTTTGTTGTTGTTGTTTTTTTCTCTACTGGACTTTTTTTCAGAGACATACCACCCCACCCCCCGACTCAGGGTTGAGGTTAGGTTTCATCCCTCCGGATCAACTTTACAAAAGGCCTGGGCTCTTTCTTACGACTGTATACATGAGCTTTGCTAAGATGAACAGCCCGATAACGGTGGGATGCAGTCAAAACATGCATGCTGGATGCAACTAGTGTTTCATTTGATTGGAGGTGGAGTAGGGTTTAAAAGCTGCATTTTTTGGTGGGGTTTTGGTTTGTTTTGGGTTTTCTTTTTTTTTTTTTTTTTTTTCCCAAATGAGGTTGATCTAGGATTTCTCTTTGCTGTCTTCCTATTATCTCCTGTCATACCCAATCTCAGCTGAACGTATGTAATTCAAGATGTATATGAATAATAAAATTCCACACACAGGACACTCTCATTTTTAACTTTCCCCGAAGAGACTACAGTGTGTGCAGAGCTGCAGAGCGTCTTGTCACTGTTCTTGCCCTGGAATGCGTTTTTTCAGCTCAGAGTCAGGATTCAACACCGGTTTCTGCTAACTTGGACGACTCCCCTCTGTTATCATTAAACGTTTATTAGTTCAACTTTCTAATGACTTCAGAATGATTAGCCCTGTTAGGCTTTCTGCTAGCGTGGTCACCCCAGCAAAAGCATTATTTTTAAATGTATATGTTAATGAAAGTGCAGTTACAAATACAGCAGTGACTATAGCAATGACGTGTCAGGGGCTGTCACACGTTCCAGGCACGTTTTCAGGCTGGGATCATGGTCACCTTCAAGCTATAAAAAAAAAATACTTTTTTTTTTTTTTTTCTTTTAAGAAACATAGTTGGTAGCAGTTGAAGTTAAAACTCCTGAATGGTGTTTTTCTTTTGCTTATTGCTTGCAGAGCTCTGACAGTGATACAGCCACATGATGCTGTGGAACTGCTCTGAGCTTCCAGGTCTCTTCCCCCCCTTGACAAAGCAGCTCCTGAAGATTCCCTTTGATTTATCCACGGAAAACTCCAGGTTTACTGGCATTTTGGTTTGCTGTGCGTGCTGAAATAGGTTTCGGGGGTTCTTTTTTGCATGTGTTTTATTTTGTTTCCTTTTACTCAAGTATATGCTACTGCAATGGGAGAAAAAACCAGTAGTATTACGCTCTTAACAGCGTGCCCGATGTCAGTGATACAAACTTACGCGAGTGAACCTGCTGCTGTAGGTTCCACCAGATCTGAGCACATCTTACGCCTTTTACAAACTTTTTTAATCTGCAGACACAGCTTCATGTTTCAGGTTTTACTGCCGCTGCCCCCCCCGCTGTGGCAGGCAGAGAAGGGCAGAGACTCCTCCGGCAGCCCGAGCCGCGCAGCCACCTGCAAAAGTTGTGTATTTAAGGAATAGTTTTGAGGCTTTGTTGTCTGAGAGTGAAATTTAGGTTTTGGCTGTTGTGGGTCAGGAGGGCACACGGCACGCTGAGCTCATACGGGGCCCTATTCTGCCGTGGTTCTTCCTATGAGTTATTAGTTTATTAAGCAAATAAAGCTTAATCCAGCTCCCACTGAAAATCTGCCTCTGGTGGAGCGGCGTCGTGTTAGGTTAGGGCTGGTGGAACGAGGAGCTCATCGGTGGTGATTTTCCACTTACTGAAGGTAGAGCCCAGGCTGTGGGTGAAACTCCTGCCCGGTCTTTACGTCCCCCTGTGTTATCTGGAGCTTAATGCGCTGGTGGTGTCACCGCTCTCGGTGTTGGCCTGTCCTGACGTGACCTAAAAGAAATTGTTTAGAACCAAAAGCCTGCAACTAGTTGTTGCCATTTCTGCAAAGGGAGAAGCTTTTTATTGACGATTCGCGTTTTATAAAAGCGCTAAGGCACATCGTCTCTAAGCAAAAATGCCTTTTTTTTGTGATGGGAGCTGTCAGATCCTACTTGTATGCTTGCCAGAAAGGGAATAGAGGATTATAGATGTCCACAGAGCCAGGACAAGGCTGCAGCTCACTTGATGCTTCGTGTGGTTCATGAATGAAGCTGGGATGTTAGAAGACAACTGCACGGCGAGGTCACCTCAGGAGAAGAACGGGTGGACACGCAGAAGTTGGTGTCGACGGTCAGCGACCCCCGAACAGGAGATTCTGCAGGGCTGGAGCAGCTCAGCTGGATGTGGCAGCCCCTCACCCAGAGCCGGGGCTTTCACGGAGGCTAAAATTCACCTGCGATGGAAGAAGACATCAGTATCACTGGGGAGGTGGCCTGCAGCCCCCGAGACGCCGAAGAGAGTGCCCTGCGGAGGGACACCCTGCAGCTCCCTCCCTCCCTCCTGCAGGAGGCACCTTTTACCTCCGAAGGTGGAAAAATGGGGATTCCTGGTGCCATTTCAGGAGAGCGTCCTCGCTCCGGCCCCTCTTGCTTGATCCGATTTGGCAGTTGCGGGGCAGTTTGGAAACGAGGAAGGAAAGGCTTCACAGTCCTGGCGCCAAGGCACTGCGGTGCTCCCCCACCATCTCGGCAGGGTGAAGAGGAGGGTCCCCTCCTGTCTCCCCCCGTGCCCCCGCTGCCGCTCACACGCAGGCACTTGCTGAGTTTCGCCTGTGGATTTTTGCTGAAGTTTTCTTTGGGGCCGATACAGCACTCGGGAAGGACTTCTCTACGTTAGGCCCTTGAAAAAACTCCAGTTCGTTTCAATTTATCATTTGCCTGAGTATGGCAAGAAGAACCTGGCTCGGGTTTCATCACACAGTTCTCCAGCTGCAGAAGTTGTTCATCACCGGAGCTAAAATTGAAGCTTCGCCGTTTGGACCTTTTTCTTTCTCCCCCCGCCCCCCCCAATGCTTAATTATGGCTCGTTGTGAGGTTATGTATCCGTTCATCCTTCTCATTTTTCTGGCGGGCATAAATCCTGATTTTGTTCGAGCTCCTTGAACATAACGCTTATTATTAGTTTTGGACGTTTAATTTGTTTTGCTTTTCAGGCGAGTTCCACTCTTGCTCCGGAGCAGCGCGGAGGCGAATGCCAGTTGGCAATGTGCATACCGCCTCTCCGGCCGCTCGCTTTCCTGCCCCGGCTTGGGGCACGCTCCCCTCCGGTGCATTGGAGCCCCCAGAGGTGGCTGGGAGCCCCCAAAGGTGCCTTGCTTAGGATACACCTACCCATGGTGGAGGCCAGGAGCCCCCAAAGGTGCCTTGCTTAGGATACACCTACCCACGGTGGAGGCCGGGAGCCCCCAAAGGTGCCTTGCTTAGGATACACCTACCCATGGTGGAGGCCGGGAGCCCCCAAAGGTGCCTTGCTTAGGGTACACCTACCCACGGTGGAGGCCAGGAGCCCCCAAAGGTGCCTTGCTTAGGGTACACCTACCCATGGTGGAGGCCGGGAGCCCCCAAAGGTGCCTTGCTTAGGATACACCTACCCATGGTGGAGGCCAGGAGCCCCCAAAGGTGCCTTACTTAGGATACACCTACCCATGGTGGAGGCCAGGAGCCCCTCAGGTGTTGGAAGTTGGTGCAGGAGCAGCAGCGCAGGGCTCTGTGGGCGCTGGTGGGCTTCACCAGGCTTTCCCCGGGGTGCGGTCCACCATCGGTGTCTTCTCTTCCTTCCCACCATCCCATCCAGGGTGGGTCCTCTGCTCGGTCCTCCCGCCTTGCGCCAGCGTGGTGTGGGACAAAGTCACTCGGTGCCTTCCCCCCGCCGTGGCGCTAGCTGTAAGTTCGGTACGTCGCCTGGGGTGCTAAAACACAAACTCTGAGCAGCAGCATCTCTCGCCGGCCCTAAAAATCTGAATTTCCCAGACAGCACCGGGGCACGTGCAATGTTTTCCAAAGCTCTCGTATGCACGGGAATAATTTAGTTGGATGCAACGGAATACAGCTCCTCCTCAGGGCTGAGCAGGACAGATGCATGCGGAGCAGCCGGTGCCTTTGCTCACGTGCAGCAGCTGAAGTGTGACTTTTTCCCCCCAAACCAGCATCCTTTGGTTAAACCCTCCCGGGGGCTGGAGGGGGTTGGAGGGGGGGTTCAGCCAGAGCGGTGTGGGTCTCGCCGGGGCAGGCGGGATGGCCGGGGCACTTCAAAGCGCGCGGGCAATGGTGGCGGCTGAGTGCGCGGCCCTGGCCCGAGCTCGCGGGGAGCGCGTTTTTGCTATTATTTCAATTATTACAACTTCCTGAATAGGTTGAAGGTCGTTCATAATTCACGCTTCTGTCATCTTTACACATGCCAAATGCAGTCTATTAAGCATAAATAAAATTTCAAGTGCCTGACCAGGAAAAGTAAACTGGGATTCATAACAATGAGGCCTTATTCATCCATTTAAAAGTAAATTGTGTGTGTTCCTTTTTTTTTTTTTTCTTTTTTTTTTTCCCCCCCTGCTCTTTCTCTTTATGGTTTTGCAGTTTGGGAGCTTTTATTTCTTCTCGGTAGCATAAATATATGACCTGCGGTGTAGGCAGGCACAGAGGACTGATGAGTTAGGCCTCCCCCAACTTCTCCCCACCTCAGACCCCCTGAACTTTGAAAGTGTTTCCAGATCTGGATCCGATTTTGCTCTTCCTATATAAACTGCGGTCACACACCGCTGATCCCAGGGCATGTGAAATGTGCATCTGGACTTTGCTTTTATTTTTTTTTTTTTTTTATTTTTTTTTTCCCTCCCCCTCCATCCCGGTCGTTCCTCTACCCTGCAGCAGCCCTTCCTATCCTTCTGGAGGCAGACGGGTGCCCGCTCGCACGCCGGGAGCGCAGGTTAGCCCGAGAAAGACAGGTAACGAAACGGGCTCGGTAGGCTGGAGAGGTGATAGTCAGAAAATTCAAACCTTTCCTTAATTACAGCAGAGTCAGGACCGCATCCAAGAAATCTTCAGGCTTTGCAATTGAAAAGTCCATTTATTTTACATTAGCGTTTCCTAATACAAAAAAATACTGCCTGCGGTAGAGGTTGCTGTTGGGCAGCCAGGAGGGGACCTGCGGGGCTGGGGGGGAATTTATGAGCTTTCCCATCGCGGGGCTTTGCCGTACCCCCACGCCGTCTGCCCTCAGTAGGCTGCTGCTGCCTAAAAACTCGGGCAACATCATTCATTTCCACAGTTGGCTTCCCACTTTTTCTCAGGCGGGATAATTCCAGGAGGTTTTAGGTGGGAAAAGTGAGAAAAAAGCTTTTCGCGTGAAATAATCAGGACAGCTCTTAAAATCAGATTAAATTTACCTGCATGATCATTTTGGTTTAAAGTTCAGTATGTTTTATTTTAGATTCCTCACTGGAGTGCAATCTGGTATATAAACTGTTAGTGCAGATGGGGGTTTTTTTGTACATACAGAAATTCAAAATAGTATTTTTAATCATAATTAAAGTTAGTATAATAATAATAATAATAATAATAATAATAATAATAATAATAATGTGAAAACGTCAGAGCTGGAAAACCCTCACTTGGGCCTTGTTTTGGAGGGTGTTAGTTCTGAAGTGCAAAATAAAGAAACATCACTCAACCTAAACCATAGAGTTTTTCTGGATACTCCGTCTCGTCTCCCTGCCGAGATAGAGAGGTTGGCCAGGTCGTTTCTGATGAGTAGCTTAATCATCTCTGATGTTCTCGAATACCAAGGCAGACGGGACAGTTGGCTGCAGAGTTGACACCTTGGTTAGGGATTTGTCCCACAGCTGCAAGAAAGATGCTGCATCATACCGAGGCTTCCCGACGAGAAGTGATGCACCCCAGCACAACGCTTCGTGAACAAGCCCCTCTTTATGCCCATGTATGGTCCACGTGTCCTCACTTTGCGACGCGAGGTGAAAAGGTCTATCAAAATACCTTTGATGGAACAGAAAAAATACCGGAGAAGGCTTTGCTATGGTTTTTCTTTGCTCCTTGGTGTGTGGATGCACTGCTGACCTCAGAAGACCCACTGAGTTTACCCAGCCGTGACACAAAACCTGGGAACACCGAGGCAAGTCCTGGGCAGAGCTGTCTTGGGCAGAGCAGCAGCTTTGGCACGGTCCCTCTGAGATGGCGGAGGTCCCACCTGGCTGCGGGGTGATCCTGCTACCACCCCAAGCAGGAGGTGGGTGCTGTTGCAGCAGGGAGGTCTACAGAAGTCTCTCCGGTCAGCGTGCAATGCCATACACATATTATTTCCACCTAAAACCAGCCAGCAATCGGACATCTCTTCCACGGATCGGACCGCAGCTTCCCTTTCAGATGTGTGGAGGCCATTATACTTCTGGAAGAAAAACGCCAGTTTTCAATATGTTTAGCTTAAGAAATGGAAACCCAAGCATCACTTAAAGCAAGTGTTCACTGGATGTGGCGCTGACATCAGCTTTATTTGCGGGAGTTAAAAGCTGGCTTCACTTAAATCCGTTTCGGCCTGTGATCAAATGACTTGCGTTGCCCCAGCCACATCCCCAGGATGCCCAAGCCCACGCAGCAGCCCCACGTCCTTCGGCACCGATGGCAGCACCAGCTCCAGAAGGGATTATGGTACCAAACATTGGCCTGGCTGCATGAAGAGACGTGCGTGAGACCCTGCCCTGGCTCTCTTGGCCCCTTGCGCCCTCCAGAATACTCGGTGGAGTTCAAAAACCCCTCGACAAGGGGTAAAAATGGCAAATCCAAGGAGATCCAGCTGACGGTTCGACCAGGGTGGTTGGGAAGAGGAGGGAGGTGCAGCCTGGGCAAATCAGGCTACCCATAAACTCCTTCTCCTGGCTTTTATGGGGAAAATTGGCCGTAAGCAGGGAGTTGTGGCATGGGTGCCTTGTGCCCGAGGTGTTTTGCCAGCGCTTCTGGCACCTGGAGAGGGGCGAGCACCGGGGCGGTGGGATGAGCTGGCCCTGGCAGCACTCACCGCCGTTGCCCTGCGCGCCTCCTCCAGAGTGGTTTTTGGGACAAGGCGAAGAAAAGAAAACAGATCCGAGGAAAGGCATCTTATTTTGTTATTTTTAGGTATTTAGCCCATATCTGTGGGCAAAGGCCGGTTGTGTGGAATGAAACGATTAGGCTATACGGCCACCTCCTGGAGGACAACGGTATGTGCTCGGCTGCCGGGGCCACCCGATGGGTGACGGTTCACGATCGACCGGGCAAGGAAAATACCCACGCATCTCTGGATACCCGTTCCTGCCTTGGGACAAACGTATCTGCCTGACTTTAAACAGTGGAGGTGATTTTCTGCCTTTCTCCCCGAGCACTGAAATGAGTATTGAGAGTTAGGAGTTTGAGAGCGAAACCTTTAAAAATACATTACTCCGAGAAGACGCAAATGCATCATTTTTTAGTGTAGGAAACATAGCTGTCATGTGTTTTTGTTTAAAAAGGTCTGAGGAAGTTACTAATATTTATTTGAGCTGCTTTGTGGAGCTTTTTAGTGCTCTTCACATTTCCTGCTGAGACAGAAAGCAGCCAGATGGATTTTGGGAATTTCCTTTCGGCAGAGCCTCGCGGTGCCGGTGCACGCTGGCTCTGGGTGCATGGACCCACGGGAGCAGCCCCCTGCTTCTCCTCCGGGCTCCTTCCCAGTGACAAGCATGGAGCCCAATGTGACCTGTGCAGGGGGACCAGGTGCCACCGGCTGGGGTCACCACCAGCAGCTTTGGCTGCTGGCGGCATTTCTTCGTCCAGGACTGATTTTTCCTTTTATTGCCATTTGAAGCTAAGGAATAACCAGGGGCGCTGGTTTGTATAAGCCTCTTCCCTCACAGCTTTCTGGACTGCTTAGGTGATTGAAGCGGGGGGGGCTGGATGCCTACGGTTTAATCAGCAGCATCTTCTCAGGACAGTTTTAGTGCCTTTTCCCAGTGCGACCGGAGTTCTCTCTCTTACATGGATCACTCAGGGATTGGTTTTATGGCTACTTTGTACATGAGTTAGGTATAACTGAGCATGCAGATTGCCGGTGATACTTGCAGTCATCACGGAGCTCATTTTGCAACACAGGCTGTTGAAAGCAGTCGTCCCTTTTATCTTCACGGAGCCCAAAGCCCCCACGGGTCTGGGGCTGGAAGGAGCAGAGCGGCGATAGTTGAAGTCAGCCCCTCTCCAGCAAACAACAACCAGCACTCACACTGGTTTTGACGCTGTAATACTCACCGGCAGTGGTTTGTACCTCTTTGCCTGTTGTGGTAGTTACATTGCTTTCTCCTTTTTTTTTTTTTTTTTCTTTTTGCAGATATTCTACAGAGTGGTAGCAGATATCGAACCAGGAGAGGAGCTCTTACTGTTCATGAAGAGTGAAGATTATTCACATGAAACAATGGCTCCAGACATTCACGGTTAGCCGCTTCTTACTGTCTAATCTAATAGAAAGTATCGTTGAAATTAAGCAAAAAATTAGGGGGATTTCTCCTCTGTTGGAATCCTTTGGAAATCTGAGAGGGCTTCACTGCAGCCGGGGAGGAGAGCTGGACCATGGTTGTATTTGTCTATCTTCTGCCCTCCTGTTTCTCTGAAAGCCACTCAGTGAATAAACTAGTCTAAAGTTATGATGACTCCTTCGGTCCTTCTGAAGGGTGAGTCTGCTCTCAAAAGTGATGCCAACGCTGGCATTGGGTGTTGTCTGTTTATTTTCTTCATCGCTCCATTACTCCAGCCTGGTTCAACCAGGAGTGCAGCTTCATTCGGTGTTGCATTTTGTACCTGCTAATCTGGCGAGCTCTAGTTTGCACAGTCGGTATTTCTCAGCATTCCATCCGCACAACTCCTAAAGTTGTTCAGGTTTTACCTTCACTTACTTAAACCTCCCTGGCAGAAACAGAGGTCTGCAGATGTAACTGAGGGCAGTAGTAAGCCTTCAGGATTGAAACTCAATCATTTTATGGGTATTGCAAAAGGAGAACAAGAGTCCCTGTCCTTATCCCTAGGCTGTGCTGCTCCTGCAGGACCTGTACAGACCCCGATCATAGGTTGTTTTTTGTCGCTTAGCCAAACAACTGTTATTTTGTCCTCTTGAAACGAGAAGATCTCAGGCTGTTAATATTGCTGTCACTTCTGAGAAGGTTTGAGCCATTATTTCTCCTCGCGCTCATTCGTTACTCATCCGACGCACAGATGCTGGGTCTGAAACTCCAGAGCGGTTGCTCAGAGTTGTCCCCCACCTCCAGAAGCTCCTTTTGCTCTGCTGCCCGTCGGGCAGCGGGTTATACAGCCACAGCAGGACTGGCTGTAGCATATCTGCTTGATGCCCTTTAGGTTGCAGTTTATGCCGATGCAGACATTTTACAAATTCTCAAGGATTCAGGGACTGTACACAGGGGTTTTCCCATGGCTGTGCTTTTTTGTAACTGCTTGTACATTTAGAGCAGTCTCTTTTGTTCTCGTAAGATAAAGGTGGGGATTATTCATTCATTCTGATTTGGTTTTGTGTTTGGTTGGGGTTTTTTTTCCCCGTAGTGGTAACTTTAGTTATTGCTAAAGGTGTCCCCCTTTTCAAGCGTAGTGTTTTCCATGCCTATGGTCAAGTAACTGTTGTGTAAATGACACCAGAGGAAATCTCTGCACTCGCATGTCCCACGGGGCTAATTTAGAAGCAGACTGAGCCAAAGTATTGCTCGTGAACAGCAGACAGCAGAGCCCTACGATGCTTTCTCTGGATCAACTCAACTGTCAAGGAGCAACCAACTACATATATTTGAGATTTCAGCCAGACTCCACAGTGCCCTTCTGACTCGGAGCCCCTGGGCATTTATATCTGCAGGGCAGGTAACGCTGGAACCAAAGCAGGGCGTCTGGCTCCTCGTATGGACCATCAGTAGAAAATCCAGCAGAAAAAAATGTCATGGGATGCTCTTCTCCAAGTTTGCTTTTTGGGGTTTTCTTCAGCTAATCTGTTCTTTTGTAGGAATTACTAATTAATGGAATGCACTCTTCACTCCAAAGTGACACTGTAGTCATCTTCTACGCTCATTTTCAGTAGGAAACACGTTGTGACTGATTTTATGCAATTTAAAGCAAGGCCCCCCGTCATCATTACCCCAACTGCATGTGTCAGTGAACAGTGAACAGGGTTGGGTCCTGCAAAAGGACTGTAATGGAAATGAAGAGACTTTTTAAAACTCTGTGAACACCCTTTTGGCTATTTTAGATGCTGATGTTTGTGTCTAAGTCAGTCTCCTTCATTCCGAAAGGCAGAGACTGGCAGCCTCCACTGGATGCCCACCTCAGAGGCTGTATATCCCCATTTAGGATAGTATGTAAACACACTGACTTTTGTCCTAAGCCAGTGTTAGGGATCCCTATTGGATGTCACCTAGGCAGTTAACCGCTACTACTGTCATATATTGTAGAATTAAAGCATTATTATAAAGCGTTCTAAGGCATCCTTGTTTCTTTTGAGGTTCTGTTTGTCACTGAATAGCCGTTTATTTAACCACACTGTCATGGAATTCCTGATGGGGTGGTAATTTAAATGACTGAAAATTGATGTGGTCTCCCTGTCCCCAACCTGTTTGTCTTCCAGAGGAGCGCCAGTACCGCTGCGAGGACTGCGACCAGCTCTTTGAGTCTAAGGCTGAGCTTGTAGACCACCAGAAGTTCCCCTGCAGCACACCTCACTCCGCCTTCTCCATGGTGGAGGAGGACTTTCAGAAAAAGCTTGAGAATGAGAATGACCTTCGGGATGTGCATGAAATCCAGGAGTGTAAAGAGTGCGATCAAGTCTTCCCGGACTTACAAAGGTAGGAGTAGATGCTTAAAACGTGATTGAATGAGGCAAATTCTGTAATGGCTTCAGTCAGATCGTGCAGGGCATCAGCCAGGGTAGATGCCTTCGTCTTCTGTACAAACCAAAGATGAAGGTGAATAAGTAAATTAAGAACTGGATCTTCTGATAATCATGTCTTTAGCTGGCATGAATTGGGCTGGTTGCAGTGAAATCAGAGGAGTGATTATAGTTCAGATGAACTAAGGTCTGGACTCCTTATTTTTAGGTAGAAATAACATAGAACATCTCTGAGAGGGGTTGAGTGATGTTACCAATTTTATCTTTGCAAACAAGCCATACTAGCTAAAGGCAGGTTCTAGATGTTAATATATATATGTATATGTCTATATGTTAATATATATATTTATAGCTGTACTGTCTTGAAACACTGGGGTTTATCTTTTTCTTATCTATATCTGGCTGTTTAAACAGATAGACCCATGTGCGCATGCACCTGAAATAGGCACAGAATGTAAACAGAAAGTACAACTTTTATATGCTGAAGATCATTTACATATTTCCTGTCACTGTGGTTTTTGTGGCTACTTAAAACACTGGATTATGGCAAATTTTGCAAATTACTGAAGGATACTGAGAGTGCACAGCAGCTTGTGCAGCACATCCCTTGGAGATTCACATCTCAATGCTTTCAGGATGGGGGAAGGTTGACCTCAGCCAACATTTGCTAGTAATGCTGAGATATCTTAGTAGCAAAATCCTGGACCAGATTTTCCACTGTGATCATAGAATCATGGAGTTGTCTAGGTTGGAAGGGACCTTTAAGATCATCGAGTCCAACCATCAACCTAACACTGCCAAACCCACCACTAAACCATGTCCCTCAGCGCCACGTCTATCTGCCTTTTATACACTTCCAAGGATGATGATTCCACCACTTCCCTGGACAGCCTATTCCAATGTTTAGTGATGTGGCAGCGCATCTCTTAGGAAGGTGGTTTATAGCAGCAGCCGACCCAGGCAGTATCTCTTGCTTTCAGCCGGAGCCTGTAGCACAGCTCCCGCACTCCCACAGTGTCTTCTTTCCCCTCCGCATTGTGTGGGCACAACCTAAGTGACTATTAACCGCCCTTTCAGGGGCAAGCAGTGCATTTATTTACATTGCTTAATAATCATATGCCCCTTAAATATTGACTTGTCAATGTAGAGTATTTTGTGGGTTCATATTTTTCATAGAAATCTTTACTACTCCGTGATTCGGGATGTTGTAGTGTCTGTTGGAGGTTAGCATGGATTTGTGCCCGCCCAGGGTTAGCCCCTTTGGACAACTGTTCCTGGATGCTTCAGGTGTTTGTTCTGCAAGATGGAGCCTGCTCTCCCAAAATGCAGACGCTCCTTGGCTCCTCTTGACGGAGCGGAAGTGTCTCAGCATCAGGCGGGGGGTTTCAAATCAGCTTTTCGTATGACCTGATCCTTACGCTTCCACAAAACTAATGACGCCAAAATGAAAACATCACGTGCCAACACATTGCTCCCCGCATACTACGTCAACCCCGCTGCATGGGAATTTGTGCAGGCACAAGGTGTTATTCTCCGGCTGATGTTGAGCAGTATGCAGCTCCGCGTGTCTAATTTTCAATCTGAGTGATTGATTCGAAGGGGCTGATGGAGGTAGATCAAGTCAAGAGGGTTGCAGCAGCGTGGGTGAGACAGGAGGCTGGACTGGAACATTTTTCCACGTCTTGAGTTATTTGGTGTTAAAGTTCTTTTCTGCCTGTGAACCAGAGGACGATATCTAACATATGGGAATCATTGAGGAAATGTAAATTTAGCTTAAAATATTAAATATTGAAGAGAAAGGGCAGAAAACAAAGAAGGAGTCATCATAAATAGATGGGCAGTACTGTGAGAAAGAGTGAAAAATGAGAGAGAATGCAGTCATTCTCTGAACTCTTGAATTATTGAAAGGCTAATACACCACAAAGACAGTTCACAGCAAAAAAGTACCGAAGTGTGCAATATCCAGATTATATAAAACAAAAGGCCCAAACGAGCCATGCTTGAGGGTGTGCGTAATTAAATGAGGAAAGAGCCGAGCAGGAAGATGGAGATCTGGGGAGCCAGGACTGCCCGGTGCTGATGGCAGATGATGTAGCCGCAGCAGGGAGCTGGTGCCAGAGCCAGGGACAGGAGTCTCTTTAGGTCTTATGGTAAATTTGTTTACCAGTGCATGACGGAGAGTCAGTTGTTAGAGAAGTGTTAGGAGGGGAAGCCAGAATTATTTTTTTCCCCCCAAAAGGAGGAGTCTGAGAGAGGTAGAAGTAAAGAGCATCTGCAGGGTGAAAGCGTTTCCATTACCTGGGGCTGAGAAGGAAGGTTGCTATTTGGGCTGCACGACCCAAAGCAGACTGTAAACCTGGCAGGTTTTGTCCACTGATTCAGCAGAGATCAGTGGGAGCTTCATGTGAGGAAGGACTGATCCGGTTTGGCATCCCCGGTTAAAGATCCCAGTTTCCAGTGGCTTTTCTGTGAATCCACCCTTACGTTGCGTAGCGATCTTTCCTCAAGCAATGCTGTGAGTTACGACTTTGTATGTGACCGAGAAATACACGTGGTTAAAAATATCTATTTGCTGCAAATGAATAATAAAACAGGAATTTAGAAAATTCAGGGAGAAAAATGAAGTCAAAGATGTGCAGCAGTAATTAGTTGGGGGATTAAATATCCTACTAATAGACTGAATAAACTACTAAGAAATGAATAAATAAACAGCTACGCAATTGAACATGGTTAATAATAATGAAGTGTAACTCCAGTTGTAGTGTACTGTATTTAGAGGCTTCTTATGCTGATTTTGTCCTACGCCAGTGGACTTATTCATCTATTCCTGCTGTAAGAAAAATTGACTCCCATTAAAGGAGTGGAGTTATGTCAGGTGGTGGGATCCAAGGTGTGTTTAGAGGGAAAGTCCTAAGGTAGAAATAATTCAGACTGCAGGGAAGAATTTACCAGAGTGAAATACCGAGAGGTGTATGAAACAGTCTCCTTGGGGAGCGGTGGCAGCACCATCTCCTGGAGCATTTGCAAGTGGCCTGGCAAAACATGAGAGGCTGTGTTATTCTGCTAGGGAGGAGGATGTTCTGCCGCCTGGCTGGAGTGAGCTGGTACTCGAAGGACTTGGGTCTGTCAGGATTTGGCCTTTGGGGCTTTTTAAATTTTTTTTTTTGTTTTTTGTCATTACGTACTCTGCTGTCTTCTCTTTCTATGCTGATCTGCAAACCTCTGATAAACCTGTGTATGTGTGTGGGACCTCACTGAGCCCTGTTCCTGTTTCCGCAGCCTGGAGAAGCACATGCTGTCGCACAGCGAGGAAAGGGAGTATAAGTGTGACCAGTGCCCCAAAGCGTTTAACTGGAAGTCCAACTTGATACGTCACCAAATGTCGCACGACAGCGGGAAGCACTACGAGTGTGAAAACTGTGCCAAGGTACAGTGAATTTGTAGGCTGCCTGGCGCTTCTTGTGCTTCTGGATGCGCGAGAGCATGGAAGTGGGGATGCCCAGGGCCGGGATGCAGCAGGGTGTAAGGCTTCTGCCATGCTCCAGACGGTTTCTCAAGAGTTTACACTTCTGCTTTATTAATACGTTATTTTTCTACCCTCTTTGATTTGGAAATGGCTGTGGGGTCTGAACTGAGCACTGATGCAGGGTGCTGAGCATCCCCCAGCTCAGGGCTTGGTGCCTTGTGAGGACTGGTGGGGTGTAAGAGGACCACTGAGGGGCAAGAAATCCCGGGGAGATGCAGGGCGGATGGATCCCCCGGCTGTGTGCCAGCTGTTGGGACCAGAAACTTCGGGGCACTACTGCAATATAAATCAAAATAAGAAATAGCGATGGGCCCCAGCTATGCTGAGTGCGCACAACTATCTCAGCTCCAGAGCATCTCTATCACTTCCCAGCACCGGGCTTGCTGTGCGGATCGTGTGTGTAGGATGTGGTGCTCTGCATTGCTTTTTACCACATTTCCAAAGCTTGGGCCTTTTGCATGAGGACTTTCTCATTTTTAAGTAGATTTGCTGCAATAATGGGAATTTCGTATTGAGCTGAAACTTGTAAGATGCAGGTGTCAAGCCCTGGGTGCTTGGAATGTGTCATATACAGGATTTCTTGTGGTCACGCACTCAGTTGTTGCTATAAAGTATTTCTGTTGCAGTAACGCTTAGAGGTTTCAAGCAGTCATATTTTGACTCGTTTTCTGTGAAGTCCCTGACCTCAAAAACACAATTTCCAATGGCAGGGGCAAATGCCTCTGCTGCAGCGGCTGCAAAGGGGTTAACAGATCCACCAGATCCTTGGCCGATCCTGGGAAACTGAGGCCCCGTCCCATTGACGCCCATTAGTGAGGCTGTGCTGCAGCATGCAGCCATGGTTTTTAATCTTAAATACTCCCGAATAGCTCCAAGGTTTGAATTTTAAAAGACTCTTGTAATAACTGGCTTCTTCCGCAGTCAAGTTTCTTGGTTAATCAGTACTCATTTCCTAGCAGGTTTTCACGGACCCCAGCAACCTTCAGAGGCATATTCGTTCCCAGCATGTTGGGGCTCGTGCTCACGCTTGTCCAGAGTGTGGCAAAACCTTTGCCACTTCTTCAGGCCTCAAACAGCATAAACACATCCACAGCAGTGTCAAACCTTTCATATGTAAGTCTTCAACTAAACGTCTTTGGTTAAGCGTTATTTCTTTTGTCGTAAAAGCAGCGTGATCTGGAAGCAGGAGGTTGTGTTGTGCTCCCTTCGAATTTCCCGCTGGCTTCCTGGGGGCTGTGAGTTATTAAATGAGCACTGGGTAATTCGTAGTCCAATGCAAAGCGTTATTTTCATATGATTTTCCTTTTCAGGCAGACACTTGAGTGCTGTGTAAAGGTACCCCTTGCCCCTGGGATGTTTTCCCGTGCACGGAGGCAAGGAGCAAGTGGGGAGTGAGATGTGGCGAGAAGGAGCGGTGCCAGGCTCGGCGGCTGCAGCCTCGTTGCTTTGCACGGTGCCAAGCTGGCTGCTCTCCTCCCTGCTCCTCTGTGCTCCCAGTGCTGCTCCCCGCGCTGGATCCGGCGCTGCTGCCCAGTGCAGTGGTGGTGCTGGCACAGGGGAGGAGGTGGCAGCGCCAGGGTGGGCAGGGGAGGGTGGCAGCGGCTGCCACCACGGTCGGGATGCGCTGGGACTTAGGCAAAACCAACAGTACCTGGAAGGCGGCTTTGCTTTAGGCGTTAATTTTGGGCCACGCAGCCTCCGCGGCAGATGCCATGACTGTTGCTGGAGTTGGAAAAGAAACCTTAGAGGTGGGGAATTTCAGATGGAGGAGCTTGCCGCCCTCCTTGAGGCTCCTTTGCATGCCCCGAATTTAAGCATTGAGTTGAGCTATTAGATCTTCGCCAACAGCTGCTCCGGCAATAAAACTTGCCTTGCATGTGGGCTGTGGCTCCATACTGGGCTGTAAATCGCATCCTCAAAGTCTCACGGGTTGTGTTTACTGCTGAGCCAGATCCTGCTAGGAGATGGGGAAGCTGGATGTCGCAGGTTGCTTTCTCTCCCTTTCACCAGTGAAGCAGACACAGAAAATACTCGAGAACATTGTTCTGGGTAGCACTAATCTCCACCACAATCTTTTCAGGCATCTGCTATAGCTTGAAAGGCACCTCGTTACCACCTCCCCTACTTGTCTGCTAAACTTCTTAATCTTTTGCTGCTCTCAACAATAATTTACCAAAATATCAACACCACACCTGGACAAAGTGGCCACCATGCACCAAGATATTTCCTCAAGGAGAGGAGTATTGGCTTGAAAGACTCATTTGTGCAAAGCCTGTATATCTGCCATTGGGTTAGATAATACTTTTGATTTGGGCTTCTTTAATGAGAAAATGTATAACTAGATCCAATAATTAATACTGCTAATAATTTTTAACCCTGATTACAGGTTAAGTAATTACACGTAAAAGATTATAATTATTAGAAAAGAATAACTTCTGGCTAGGTAGGGAGTCTTCAGATGGTCCTGTTGCAATGCCCTGCATAAAAAACTGTAAGTGGCACCTCTCATAAATGAAATAATCTCTCAGATGCTCTTTGTTATTACTTAGTCTGATAAATCAAACCAGCAACCGGTACTCTTCATATGTACAGTGTGAGGGATGAAAACCCATCAAGCAACCTACGAATAACAGCCATGTAATTGCAGAACAAAAGGGTTTGGAGACCACATGTTCGGTAGGCTTTGCTGAGCGATGGGAGGGAGGTAGGGTCACCTAAAGGAGATATCTGTTTTCCACCAGAAGGCCACACACCATGATTTACTCGTACCAGTCTGTTTATGGCAACTGTCTCTTATTACAGTACACCGCCCAAGCTTGAGTGAAAACTCACCAACACTAAGGTAATTACTCACTGCCTTCGCAAAATCTCCAGCCTCTCCAAATAGAAACCACATGCCATAATAGACTGAACATATTCAAAATAGTACTTACAGTAATTTTTTTAATAAGCAGAAAATATGCAAACTTAACTGCTGGCTAATTTGGGGTCCAGAGACAATCGTGGTACAGAGTGTGCGTAGGCATGAGATGAATTTTTGCAATTTGGGAGCCAGATTGGGAGTTTGCGTTAAACCTGGGGTCTGTAGAGCAATAAAAGCTGCAAGGAGGGAAGCTTCCCTTGCAAGTTAGTTGCTTAAAAGAATGGCGCTGAGATTTAAAGGGTGTAATAAGGTGTAATAGGAGAAATCAAACCCAGCTTCTGTTGCTTTGGTACGTGGAAGCAATTAAAGTTGATAACCGTCCCCCATTTACTAAAGTTCAGGCAAAGCTTTACTTGGAAATAAAATTCATGTGATGAAAAAGAGAGATCTTATAGCAGGAACTTATCCGTGGAGTCCTGGTTCCTGGGAATATCCACGGAGGTCGAGGTGGTACAATCGATTTAGACACGGAGTCTCCTCCAAAGTGAGCGGGCCGTTGGGTGCGCGCTTCGCTGGTGCCATGGTACACCCAGGCTTCAGGCGACGGTCCCCAGGAGTAAGATTACTCTGGGGAGTAAAAGCTTTGGACCTGGGCCCAAAATTTCTTTGCCAGCCTTGAGGGCTTGTGGATTGAATAGACTGCCTGTTAAATGCAAGAGGGACCTTGAGCAAGCAGCACATCGTTAAATAGTTTTAAATAGCTTTTATGCTCCAAAAGATAAAGTCCTCAGTACAACTGTTAATTGTTTAATTGAGATTATAATATTAAATATTTACATATTATAATGGTATTGCTGTTATTGGTTTAATTTAGTTTTAAAACTGAGATAAAATATATTTAGTCAAATGATTAATTTGCATCTTCCTTAAGAATTTCTAAGGATCTCTCTCAATTGTAAGTATTTTTGCCTTTCTCTGGAGTAGACTATTTCTCAGTTCTTTTGACTTTTGAATATATTAATAGAGAATAATAATTTAATAATGTATTGATATTCTTTAAGGGAGAGCTTCCCAAGCTTTAGGAAGATCAAATCTGTGCCAGCACACCCCTTCTCACCTGCTTGCCTCTCTAGCCGACCTGAGTGAAGCGTTCTATTTAATAGTGTCATGTGAATAAGAAGCAGGCCCTCAGCAAGACCTGCTAGAAGATCAAAAGTCTGCCAAACACAATTTGCTTTTAGTTTTACATTAGCCTAGCCTTGTAAATGTATGCACTGGAGATTTTTTTGGGGGGGGAAATATATATGGTCTGATGCTCTGCTGCTATATGTTAGGCATAACTCTATCAGTGTGGATAGAGTTACCCTGCCTTACATAAGGAGAGGAGTTGGCCCATAATATCCAAGACGAAGCTTGTGCAAACCTATGGATCTGTCACTTGAGTTGTACCATTTTGGTCAGTTTAATTCTGGTTTCTGCGGTCAACCTGATGGGAGCAGGGGGAGCTTTTTGTCTAAGACCTCAACAGGGGCCTGATTCTGTACCATGAAGTATGGAGGTGACTTCGTTTGTGGGAGCAGAAACCTTACGTCTGCAATTAGGCTAAAAATAGGAGAAAATAGCAGAAAAATCAGAACTTCATACTGCAACAAATAAATGACAAATAGTTCTATATTAAATAAAAAAATAGTTCTATGTTAAATAGACAAAATATTTTCCAAAAAAAGAAGCAGAAGTACTCATCCAGAGAAAATCAAGCATTGTCAAGGAACTAGAATTTCCCTCTCCTCTCCTCTCCTCTCCTCTCCTCTCCTCTCCTCTCCTCTCCCTTTCTTTTCCATCTTTTTTCTTCTTTCTTTATAATTTTATTTTTTATTTTCTCCCTTTTCTTTCTCGTCTTCCCTTGTGAATGAAGATTTCCAGCAGGAACAGTAACTGATACACAGCAACAAACGTTCTTCCTGAATTACCGCATTGCAAATTTCCTGTGTTTGGGCCCAATTCTGCACTCTTTACCCCACGAATTGTCCCGGGGATGTCAACGGGGTGTGAACAGGGAAAACGGGTGGATCAGGCAGGATCAGGCCCTCGAACAATAGGAGCATTGTTGCTGAGATATGAAGCAGCCTGCTGAAGAGGTAAACAGTTAAGAGATGACAACAAGTGGTCAAGTTTCTCAAGGGCAGAGATTTAGAGGAGCAGGAAGGTTAGCGCGGGCCCCGGTGCGAGTGGAAGTTAGAGGACGTGATTGCAGTTCATGGGAACCAAGAGTGCAGGATGGGATACATTCAATTCAGTTTCCTTTGCGGGCTTAAAATAGAGCCATTGTAAATTATGTCAGTCTGTCTCAAATCATGAAAATGATTGTTAAAAAGGCCTCGGAATACACAATGTGTATTGTTGTGTGGCTTTGATGTGTGAAAGATGAGAGCTTATGATATAACACAAATTAAATAAAAATAAAGCGGCCACATGCTTTTTCCTGGCTGGGGAGGGAGGGGGAAAACAACAAAAAAAGATTTATTACAGAGGGATAACACCGCTCACTGGTAATGCTGCTGCCTTGTTTTTAAACCAGGCTGGAGCTGATACTGTTAGCAGCAAGGTAGTGCAGAGGTACGGACAAATTTTAGCATTATGAAGAGCACAAGACAGAGCACAACCTTGAGACTCGCCTGAGGCCCCTGCTCGTCCAAAGGATGCCAAAAGGGGACATAAAAAGGCACTGGGGAGCTGAGTGTTACCGTCTTCCAAACAGCATTTTAACTTACAGACCTGTAGCTTGGTCGTTGCCCCAGTGTACTCCCTAAGGTTTGTAGCAACCAGAAGACTGGGGACCTGCAAAATCCCCTTCACTTCAACCCCATGATTTACTGTTTATAGTGTCTCGGTCTGCACCACCGGGACCCCTTCCAGCCTCCCGCTCCTGAAAATGGTTGCTGGAAGCCGAGCTCCGACGTGCCAGGTGTCGCAGGCTAGATCAGACCCATGAGCTCAAGGTAGATCTCCTGCCCTCCGTGGCTTCAGGCTTTCTCCAAGCCCTGCTTTTGTGAGGCTGAAGCTATTCTCATCCCAGAGGAGTCTGAAAGGAAATCCATCGAGCTGTTTTGAGCATCAGACGTGCAAATAAATACAGCTGCATTCTTAAAGGAAATTGTTGTTGAAATACACTGTATTTTTTCATGTGCAAGAGAAAAATAAGCAACATTAAGACTAGTAAAGTTATTAAGATGTGGAATTTAGAATTGCAGTATCCCAGGCATCTGTAGGGACTGTGCCCATTACACAAATAAAAATGCTTTGGACATAGGAAAGTACTAGACTGAGGTTACTCAGGCTCTAGCCTGGACTTTCATAAGATTAAATTCTTAATTGTAAGTGGAAAATACGTTGTTTGTTCATAAGGTTATGCACTTGGAAATACCTTGTTGTCTCCTCCTTCACCTCTTTCCTATCCTTGTGGTCTTGCAGACTGAAAGCTCTGTGAGGCAGCTCTGTCTATCGCCTGTCTGGTCCTGCAAATATTTGTTTTAATGACTAACTTGCCACATGTGAATAGTGACACAAATGGATGTCATTTGAAGACACGAGTGCTCGCTCGCGCAGGAGCACTGGGGGTTCGTACGGTGTTACAGCACCGAGCCGCAGCTCTTGGCGGGCTCTGGGTGCTAATGCGGTACGGAATGACGGCACCGAATATGCAACACTGTGCCATACAAAAAGCAAACGAGGAAACTTTGTCTTCTAGTGTTTTTAGAGCTTTTCTGCTGTGTCGAAGCGGGTTTCGGTGCTGTCTTTAGACATTTGTCTGCTTGGATGCCTTGCTTTGGAAGAGTACGGTAGCTTTTTGTACATCTGTGCACCCAGACTTCTCCTTACGGCTTCCTAATTGACATTTGGCGGGTAAAAAAATGGTGTTATTTGCAAAATTTTGAGGGTGGGGGCAATTACCATAAAGCCTGAGATGTGTTGTTGTTGTTGTTTACATACAGGTGAGGTCTGCCATAAATCCTATACTCAGTTTTCAAACCTTTGTCGTCATAAGCGCATGCATGCTGATTGCAGAACCCAAATCAAGTGCAAAGACTGTGGACAAATGTTCAGCACTACGTCTTCCTTAAATAAACACAGGAGATTTTGTGAGGGCAAGAACCATTTTGCAGCAGGAGGATTTTTTGGCCAAGGCATTTCACTTCCTGGAACCCCAGCTATGGATAAAACGTCCATGGTTAATATGAATCATGCAAATCCGGGCCTTGCTGACTATTTTGGAGCCAATAGGCATCCTGCTGGTCTTACCTTTCCAACAGCTCCTGGATTTTCTTTTAGCTTCCCTGGTCTGTTTCCTTCAGGCTTGTACCACAGGCCACCTTTGCTACCTACTAGTTCTCCTGTTAAAGGACTACCGAGCGCAGATCAGACAAACAAAAGTCAAAGTCCCCTCATGACAAATCCTCAGATACTGCCAGCCACCCAGGATATTTTGAAGGCACTAAATAAGCAACCATCAGTAGGGGAGAATAAGCCAGTGGAGCTTCAACCAGAGAGGTCCTCTGAAGAGAGGCCGCATGAGAAACTCAGTGACCAGTCAGAGAGTAGTGACCTTGACCTTGACGATGTCAGTACCCCCAGTGGCAGTGACCTGGAAACCACCTCGGGCTCTGATCTGGAAAGTGACATTGAAAGTGAGAAAGAGAAATTTAAAGAAAATGGTAAAATGTTCAAAGACAAAGTAAGCTCTCTGCAGAGCCTGGCTTCAATAAATAATAAGAAAGACCACAGCAATCATTCCATTTTCTCACCATCCTTAGAGGAGCAGACTGCGGTGTCAGGAGCGGTGAACGATTCTATAAAGGCTATTGCTTCTATTGCTGAAAAGTACTTTGGTTCAACAGGACTTGTGGGGCTGCAAGACAAAAAAGTCGGAGCCTTACCTTACCCTTCCATGTTTCCCCTCCCGTTTTTTCCAGCATTCTCTCAATCAATGTATCCATTTCCTGATAGAGACTTGAGACCGTTACCCTTGAAAGTGGAGCCCCAATCACCCAGTGAAATAAAGAAGATCCCAAAGGGAAGCTCTGAGTCTCCCTTTGACCTCACCATAAAGCGTAAGGAGGAGAAGCCACTTACTCCCATACCCTCAAAGCCAGCGGCCCCCTCTGCGGCCGGCCAGGACCAGCCTCTAGATCTCAGCATGGGCAGCAGAAGTCGAGCCAGCGGCACAAAACAAGCTGAGCCTCGGAAAAACCACGTCTTTGGAGAAAAGAAAGGAGGCGACATCGAGCAGAGGAAAGCTTCGGAGTCCTTGCAGCATGCCAGGCCTACCCCGTTCTTTATGGACCCCATTTACAGGTAACGGACTATCTGCTGCCTTTTGGCATCCTTTGGTACAGGCAGCTAGGTCTGCCAGGGCCACCTGCCTGCAGATGCAGGACAGCCCCGTCCCCCTCCCACCACCCCTGGAGATGTCATCCCACCATCCCATCCCATGGGGTGGCCCAGGCTGCATGCTGACCTGCACCCCCCACCTCAAATCCGAGCTGCTCAGAGCAAACCCCGGGTCCGGTAATGCTGCAATTAGCAAGTCTTCATGACTGCCCTCGTTGCAATGAGTCATTAGTTTAACTTGCGCAGCTTGGCATGCAGAAGTTGAATATATTCTCTTACCCATAATGAATTGCCATCAGTATTGAATATTTGTATATTTACTGGGTATTTGTCCGCATTGGTTTGTCCCAAATTCCTTTTCTGCCAAAATGCTGCCCGCTTGCCCACTTGCAGCCCTCTGCCTCTGCCTTCCCTGGAAGTTAGAGAACATCTCACCAGGTTGCCAGTTGTACGCCACCTTTTTGGTTCCTCCTGAATTAAGCAGGAGTATCTCATAAGAACAGCAAAGCAGCAAATTTATCCTAAGGTGTATAAAAAGCATGGAAGTTGAGAGTGATTTCTGTCTTTTTTTGCACCGATTTGAGCAATGGGTTGATTTCTCCAGGCATTTCATTAATATAATTGAAGATGTGGTGTCCTTGTGTGTACAAAGCCTAACCAGTGGGCTAGTTAGTCTGAGCTACCCTATGAAATCAGTGAGCTGAGGTTTTAAAAACCAGTGGTAAAATCCTGACCCCTCGGTGCTTCCCAGTAGTGCCGAGACGGACCTCACTGGGATCTGCATTTCACTTCCATCCTGTGGATGTTTGGCCCTCTTTGCCCTTTGCCCTTCTGCTCATATATCTGTAACCAGCCAAAGTCATGCATCTAAATTAGTTTAGAGAAATATTAGCCATAAAAATATTTGTCTGTAATAGAAATGACTGGTTTTACAGCCTATTGTTAAAAAAAAAAAAGTTACTGCCATGTAAATGATGTTAATTTATTACTTTATCTGAAAAAGAAATGCTATGGGCAAAGTTACTGGAGAGTGCTCTCGCATAAGACGACAGGTATGCATTATGAAGAAACAGGATATGATGCTATTTACTGAGATGGTTCTCTTCATGCCAGATTGATATCTGTATTAGACCATAGATTTTCTCTGCGTCATATTCATTTTAAATGCCGGAAGCAGTGGAAATAATGATCCGTGTTTTATGGTCCTGCATTGCAAACTAATGAAATCTGTACAAATTCCGGCAGTGTAGCATGAGGCCAGTTGTTACCGAGCCTTCCTTTGCCGAGAGTTACGTCTACATACGGGCAACAGGATCTGTCCCTTAAACCATACACATCAGTAAGAGAAAAAGCAAAACCCTCAAATTTCCACACCGCTGCTGAATTATCCACGCTGAGTTTTGCTGCCTAAGTGCCCGCATGAGTTGATCACAATCTTTGCTGCTGGCCTGTTGGATTCGGTGTGCTCCTGCAAGCCTGCCTTTCTCGCCCTGCTTGTGCACAGCGGTGCGCAAGGAGAGGTTTCCAGGATGGTGGCTGCGATGTCTCGCATGGGCGGACGAGAAGGGACCCATTGCTCAAGGCTCCCGTTGCCTTGAATTCCTCTCCTCTGAGTGGAGAGCACACTCGGTTGCCTTATGTCTTCATAAAAGTGCTCAGTAGTTAGTCATTGGTTCCTATTATAATTATTACCGGTCTTTTGAAATGGGATTATTTCCTATGTAAATGGTATAATCTCCCTTTAATGGCGATTCACAGCCCCCGCTCGCAGTAATGAGTCGTATGCGGGAATCAAGAGTTGACCGTACTTCCTTATCTTTTACCATTATCTCTGGGAAACAAATTACTTGATGTATAATTGACTATTTTAAACATGAGTAGCTGTATAATTATTAATATCTGAGACTGATTCATCACAAGCAAATCTAATTTTAACATTTACAGAGTAGAAAAAAGAAAGTTAACTGACCCACTGGAAGCTTTAAAAGAGAAATACTTGAGACCTTCCCCGGGATTCTTGTTTCATCCACAAGTAAGTATTTTGGGAATTTTGGTGTTGTAAACAAGCCTGTTGATGCTTCAAAGCAGGTGTAGAGAAATGAATGCAGTCTTAGTCATTTTTGGATTTCCTAAAACACACAGTTTTTGCTGTACCATTGTGGTGGAAAAGCATAAGCATTGTTCTGAGCTTCTTGATGTTTTTCAGATGAAACAACATGTTTTGATTATAGAGGAAGCCAGATTCAAACTACATGTGTGTTTTACAACTGTGTTCTTCCAAAACCATAGTGTAGCTATCAACACGTGCAGCTACCCCTGTCTTCTTCAGCACTCTCCCATGCTCTGGGCCGTTGCGATGGAGTCAATATTGACTACAAGGAGGCATTGTAGATTCAAAGTCGAGCCAGCAAAGCTGAGCGTCCCAGTTATCAATATTTAAGGGCTCCCAGAAAAGAGATAAAACCTTCCACCCAATGCTTTCAAGTCTCGTAATGCAAATGCTGCATCTCATGTAGGGAGCAGTTGTGGGCTATAGCGTGTGCAGTGACTTTGTAGGATCCCTGCTCCTCCACACCCGAAGACATGCTATGTGAGAGGGCTGCTGTCTTGTTCATAGGCCATAATCCTGCTGCTTATTTGCTGAATAACAAAAATTTAGGAGGGTGTCCCTAAAACGGTGTAGCAACTACAATGTGTATGTAGAAAGAGGACCTGTATGCAAACTATAGGTTGCTTTTCTTCAACAGCACCGCACCCTCATTTTGTCCTTCTCTTCCTTCCTCAACAAGGTTTTGCTAAAAATTTGGTTTAAATCTTATGCCTGAAATAAAATGCTCTGTGGTATTTGCAAATTTGAACCCTTTACTGACTATGGGTTGTTTCATCCTAATAGTGACACCCCATACAGGTCTTGTATTTTAAGCACACAACCTGCTGTCTCTGGTTCATCTTCCTCTGATTCCTGGGCAAACCATGCCAATAATCTGCTACAATTTGGGGTTTAGTTTTTATTTTTTCAATGAAGGCAACAGTTGTTATGTCCTATGTTGTATGGAATATATTCTGAAATATGGGACTTCTGGAGAACTGGGAAGAGCCACTGACAGCATATACAGTTACAGATGCACAAACATAATGCTATTGCATGGGTGGAGAGTGCAGAGAAACACCCCGTTCCAGTTCCAGTGCCTGTAGGAAGTGAAGGGTCTATTGAGTATTAAAATTATTGAGAATTTATGTAAAGGATTTAAGAGCAGCTCAGCACCTCTTGCTGAGTTACCTTATTTGCCCAAGTTGCAAAGCAATGAGTGAAAATTCCCATTCCACAGCAGATAGTACTAATGCACAAGTACGCAAACAGGAGCTCATTCCGCTTTGTGTCCCCAGTATAAAACCGAGCTGGTTCCTCCCCATCAAATGAGTGATTCTGTTAGAGCAGCCAAGGGGCTGTAAATTAATAGTAAATGATTTCAGTAAGGGCATTTTAGGTGCTG
Organism: Burhinus oedicnemus; assembly: GCA_008921705.1. Lineage (NCBI taxonomy): Eukaryota > Metazoa > Chordata > Aves > Charadriiformes > Burhinidae > Burhinus > Burhinus oedicnemus. The sequence goes on from VFFE01007869.1 coordinate 935,456, forward strand.
TATCGATGGAAGAAACGATACTGTTTTGCTTAGTGCTAGCTAGCTTTTCAGAAAGTATAAATCAATGTCATTTAGAGAAGTTGGATCAGGGGGCTCTGAAGGTTTTGCTAGAGGTTGGTCTGATGACGGCAGTAGGTAGTGTGGTCAGCCGGTGGGAGAGGAGGCTGTTTGGGTAAAATGGACTGTTAGGAGTTTGGCTGTGGTGGGCAGGGAAGGGTACTCTTCAACGTGGCATTGTATGACTCTGAGTTGCATGGGGAACTGGAGGAGGGTTAATGGGAGGATGGTGTAGGTGTGCAGGTGAAATGGAGACATTGGGTGTTTTGCCCTTACCAGGCAGGATGTCAGGGTTTCAACCTTCGTGTTTTTTCGTAAAGAGTTGGTTAAATCTATTGTCGGTACCCGAGGAAGTTCCCCGTGGTCCATCGTGGAAGGTCCTGTGGTCACCAGGTCCATCAGTGTGAGCAGGAGGTGTCAGGTGCCACCTCCGTACTGTGGTGCCAGCCCAGGTGGGGCAGAGCACCCTCTGGCAAGAGGAGGGCTAGTTGTGCACCCGCATGGCTGAACACATGCACGGGAGCGCACAAATATGCACATTATGCCTTTTTGCCCATTCCTCCGCATTTCTCGTTGTGCGAGAGGAAAAAAAAAATTCACGGTAAAGACTGGCTTTCGTTTTATCACTTACCTAGCTGCTAGGGGTAACGTCTTTAACTTGGCGTGAGACGGATGGATGCAAAGGTCATGAGTGTAACATGCACTCTTAATACATTGTAAAAAAACACTAAACCACCATCACATGTCCTGTCAAAAGAGTAAATGCCAAAATCTGCTTTCTTGCTGACTTTAATAGAAAGGAGTCTCCTGTTTGCAAAGGCAGAATTTGGCTCCGTATTTATAGAGGGCTGGGGAACAGCTTGCAGAAAAGCTATTTTTCCTTTATAGTTCTGTTCACCCCTGTAAAAGTACAGGTGTGGAGTGCACCGCAAGTTTTCATTTTCTGCTGGCAGGATTTATCTGTGTAAACTATGAACAAAATTATTGTTTGTGTCCTCCAAGTTTGTGTTTCTGTTGGTGAATTTGTTTCGGAAACTTGCCACTTGATGAAGCAAGAATTTATTTTTTCTAACTGGATAATATGACAGCTAACAGCTGGATCTTTAAAATAGGTTTCTGAAGTGGAGATTAAAGACATAAAACCTGCAGTCCTTACCCTGCCCCTGCCTGGGCAAAATTCCTCCCAGTGGCAGTGGCCCGAAAGCTACAAAAATTAGATCATTTAACGGTATTTCACGATAATTTGCCATTACAAGGATTGCATTTTTAGGGAGAGAATACCCCGATGCAACAAATCACTCAGAATAACATGATTTTAATTAGTATCTTTAAATAAAACCTTAATTAGTAGATTGATTGCAATGAGGGTTCCAATGCAGGAATAATGTGTTGTTTTTGTTTCAATTTTGCTCCCAGTTCCAATTGCCTGATCAAAGAATTTGGGTAAGTTCATTGCTTATATTTTTGATTTAATCATTGTGAAATAAATTGCATAAGAAAAATATAATATGAAAGATAAGTTACCACTCAATTACGGAGCATGCCACGCTTTCCTACAGAGTGTTGTAGCTGTAGTGGATAAATATCCTCTTATGTCAAATTGGCTTTATTTTTACCTACTTAATCTTGCTGGTTTTACTTGGTGAAGGCAATGGGAGCTTTACCTGCGTGAGGGTTTCAGAATGCAGTCTTTGTTTATAATTAACTGAAATTGTTCCAAGCCGTTTCCTTCAGAGATTGCAGTGAAATTTTCAGGCTGAAATCTTGTTAGATTGCAATAGTTATAAATATTTAATCTGCGTTTGAGACATTAAAAAACAGAGCCTCAGAGGACTTCACGTTTCTATCTCGCTTTGACTTCGGTGGGAGTTAGTCACTTTAATAGCTTTGAAGTTTTGAGCTTAATTACTCATTGCTGTAGTTAAAGCACAAATAAAACACCCATTTATTTGCCATGTTTGGGTCAAATTTGTCCTGTGTGTATGCTTACATCGTCCCCCTTATGCGGACAGGAATTGTGCTTTTAGTACTATGGGATAAATTTGAGCTTGCTCTTCTATTTTTATAAAACGTTATTTTTAATATATCTAAACTGTTCATAAAAAAAAAAAAAAGAGCCACAGCAACTGCTTTTGCAGACGCAACTCAAATAACACCGTGTTTTGCTCTTGCATCGCTGGCTCCTCAGCTGCAGCACTGAACCCATAAATACTTGTCCCAGATTTTTCCCAACCTTCAGGCTTCGGAGGGGAGAGCTGGAGCCAGCCGGCTGCGGCTCGGGCCCTGACTCACTTGCGCTCATCACTTGCACTGAGACGTAGACTAATTTCACAAGAGGAAGCCAGAATTTCGCAAAATGAGATCGGGAGGTCTTCACATAGTCTTTCCCGCGTGTGTCTGTACGGGGCTAGTGCGGGAGCCCTCAACGGTGCTGCCCCTGCAGACAGGGGCTTAGCCCCGCTCTCCTCTGCGTGCCTCCGTGGCACGCTTCAAAAGCAGCGATGGACCTTTGCTTTGCGTACGTGTGGCTTTTAATCCCATTTTCTGCTCGTCAAGCGATGATTTGTGCAGCTGCAAAAGACACACTAGGATGCTGAGATGAAAGGAGCTAAGCAGGCACCGAAGGACTCCCGTGAGCACCCATAGATGCTAAATGAGCTCAACAGATAGGAGGTAGGGTTAGATGCCAGACATGGAGACCACGAGAGGTGGTTCCCAAACATCTTCTTTGCAGTAGAGGGAACTGAGCGTAGCACTTGAAGGGGCCGTGGTAGGATTTGTGATTTGGCCCAGGTGCCCTGAATCCTCTGCCCTCAGAAAAATGGCTGTTTGGGCATATTTGGGAAGTTGAAAAACCCAACGCAGTCTGTTTCTTCTGTCTGCTTTCCTTGACGTTGGCTTGGTCCTCAAATTTCCATGATCCTGCTTTTTTTGTGAGCGTGTGTCTCCTGGCCATGCTAGTGCTTTGAGCAGCTGCAGCAGAAATAGGGATTTAAAACATAAAGTGCCTAGAGCAGGATGCTGATTCGTGGATGAATCTTCATCTTGAGAGATTTGAATATGTCGCACGAGCCTTTCTATCTCAATTCACAGTTGCACGTGCCATATATTTCAAGATTATTTCAGATTGTTTTTCATTGTTTGGCAGGAACCCTATAGTGCAAATCAATGGGCAACACCCTCTCTTGAATGGATCGCGATTTATTTAGTCTGTAGACTCTTTCATCCTCTTCTGGTCCCATCAAGAGAAGGTTGCTATAAAGAGCTTCTGTAATTATAGTCAGACATTATTTGCAATAGCTTTGTGGAGAATCACTGTAAATAATTAAAATAATTTTACAAAAAAATTGAAAAGAAATTTGGTGAGTACATTAACAAAGCTTTTATTTTACTGGGCTTACTTTAGGACACGATCCATTCTGTTAGATCAGCTAAATTCCTGCCAGCTGCATTAATACAAATAGAGTTGTTCTGGAACTATGCTGCGGATCAGCAGGAGTTTCTCACTACTGCTTCATAAAGCTCAGCCCCGTGTGATAGGTCTCTTGAACGTGAATATGGCTCAGCCAAGTGCCGTGGCTGGATGTCCAAATACACACAGTTTCAAGACAGCAAATTCACAAGTCGTAGTTTTTAGAGAAAGCGTTGTAACTTGCACAGGGGAGAAGAAATCCTGAGCTTTAGTAGTTGGGTTTTCAAGATTTCTCTAAATAACACTAGTAAAAATAGAAAGCAAACATTTGAACAATTTTTTTTCCCATGAGTTACGGCCATAAAGTCAGTTGTTTTTGCGATAATAGCGATGAAGGAGTCGCGTTTGTAAAACATGAGGTCATGTAATTCATGACATTGTCTGCTAGATTATTTCATATCATCAGGTTATTCTTAAAAAGCAGCAACAACAAACCTTTGCTTTATTTATGCCACTTTTACTTCTGTTGGTTAATAAATTTTAAGACAAATATTCAAGGCCCCTGCTGATGATATCTTGCCCGTTGAAATGTTTATAAATACTTGTTTTAGCCGATTATGGTAATGTCTGCATTTTTGAGTCGGAGCTGGGGAATTGCGACTGCATATTAGTTTGCGTCAGTAGGAGGTTAATAGCCTCTCAGGGAGCAGGAGGGAGGTGGGGGAAAGCTGCTTCCTTTTCCAGACATCTGGACGCAGATAGAATCAACAACTCTCTTATATATGTAAATCAAAAGTTACTGTTCTATATAAAATACTGTCATTCACAGATCTCAGATTAGGAGCAGACATGACTTGTCCATAAGGCAATAGCTGTATGTAAAATATGTAATAGGATCTTCTCGCTCTCCTACCTCCTCGGAGAGCTTTCTCCGTGGACATGGCAATTACACTAATCCCATCCTTGGGGTCAAGCGGTGCCTTCCTCCCCGTGCCCCATTCAGGGATCGCCGCAGCCCTTGGGCTCTCGGCTGGGGTGCAGACCCTTCCTGAAAGTGCTGCCTGGTGGCTCGAGCTGCACGCCTGGTGGTCCCTAGGGACCATCCCTGGAGAGACAAGGTAGCCACAAGCACCCACCTAACCTCCCAGGACAGATACTATTGCTAACAGCTTGCTCCAAAAGTTTGGTGGATTGCTGACCATGGTCATCTCCATGGACAACACAGCTCCTATGGAGGCAAGTCTTGCTTTGCAGTCAGCCATAATGGAGTCTGGAAGGAATAAGAGCTACTTTGGTTGTGTTTCAGCTGAAAGAGGAAGTTTCGTTGTGGAAGAGGGAAAGTCATCTCCTGGGTTAATAATTAGTCAAAAAACCCCACCCAACCCCAAACCTGGGGAAAACAAGGGTAAGAATAAATTACTGATTTTTACAATCAGTGAAGATTATCAGTGAGTCCACCTCGGGGTGTCACTGGGCTCTGAACTGTGGCATGTATCTGTAAATGACATAGGAAGAAGGGTGACAAGGCAAAGAGCAGAGTTTGTGACTGTTCATTGAGAATAGCTATATCCAAAGCTGACTATGAAGATTTTCTCAGAAGATTCACAGAAAGCTGAGTCACCGGGCATTAAACCAGCAATAAAACTCAGTGTCAGTACGTACTCTGTAATACCGAGGGGAAAGTGTGAGTCTTAGCTCGTGTCATTCAGGAAAAAGATCTTGGAAGTTGATAGTTTTATGAAAATATCATCCGAGTGCTTAGCAGAAAGGAATTGAAAACATCATTATGCTATACTGCCTTCAGGTCTTGAATACAGCTGAAGTCCCTCTCAAAAAGGACATAGTAGAATTAGAAAAGACACAGAAAAGTGCAACAATGATGACTGGAGGTAGGGAACAGCTTCCATACAAAAAGAGACTAAGTAGATTTTGATTTTTTCAGCTTGGAAAAGAAATGCCCGAGGGAGCTGTGCCCCAGCTCTATGAGACCATGAATGGTGAGCAGAACCTGAATGAGAAATGGTTATTCATTAGTTTTTACAATACACACAAAAAAAAAAAAAATGAAGGGCACCCAGCTGAATTATCAAGCAAAAGGCTTAGAAGAAACAAAAGCCAGTATCTTTTCATATGCACCTAATTAAATTGGCGAACTCTCCTTGACAAAAATATAAATGGATTAAAAAAGGGTTTAGCCAAATGAATGGGAGCCGCAACCACCAATGGCCATTCAACACTGTAATCGCGATGCAACCTCCAATTAAGGGTCTTGCACCTCATTGCTGGTGTGTGACAGAAGACACCAGGGAGAAGGTCTGTCCCTTGCCCACCCTCCTGTGTATCCCCTGGGGCCGCTGCTTGAAACCAGGATACCAGCTTCCCAAAAGCGGGTGTTGCAGGTTTATAACTCCTGCTTGGGTCTGGTGCCTGAGTTAGTGCTCAGTGTGACAAACCCCACATTTGATATTACGCAGTTAGGATTTTGCAAACGGATTGATGAGTGGGGGCTGTCTACCTGCATATAAAGTCATGGAGAGGGTGGTGTGGGTCTGGGCTGGCAGGATTTTGTGGGCTGTAACAAGCCTGGGCACCCATCTCGCGATAAGGAATTGCATCCTGAAGGCCCTGAGCACCACCACCAGGCTCCAGGACTTCTTAACAAAATGCCCAGATTTTGGTTCTTGTGAGCCCTATCTCCAGCAGATAGCAACTGCTGTAATTATCCTGAGAGCAGCGGAGTGCCACCGCCTCATATCAGCAGCGGCTTGCGGCCGAGCGCTTCCCGTTGTTGCTGGTGCATTTCTTGAAAAATATAAATCATACCAGGTAACTACGTGGATCAGTCTTTAAAAAAAAAACCAACCAACAAACACAATGGTAATTCCTACAGTGAGAAACATATTTTTGGAAAGCGAGTAATACTTTAAAATAATTGGAAGTGCTTGTGTTTCCTCTGAATGAGGGATTTAAGATTAGATGCTGATTTCATACCTATTTTGGGACTGATGTAATCCTGGAGGCAGTGTTGGAGGTAGTGCTGATCTGCACCGCTGTACATTAGAGAAGAATCCGTCTCAATTTCTCCTCTGCAAGATCCTGGAAATAAGAATTAAAAAAAATAAGCATGACTAAGCCTTTTTAAATGTAAAGGGGAAAATAGTTGCTTTAATATATTACTTCAGGGGACCACGAACATGAGAAATGGTGATCCAAGAATGATTTAAACCCACTAGATAATGAAACTGACTTGAATATTAAATATACATAAATAAAACATTTATTATACTTCTCAATGCCCTTATTATTCTTCACCATAAATATGTGCTATCATAACCCGTGGACTGTCTTGTCACTGCTAATCAGCCCGAAGGCCAAAGGTCATTTTTCATTCAAACCATGTATTTTCCGCAATTGCAAAATAGACAAACGGTTTCTTGCGGGGAACAATTAGAAGGAATTAGAGGCAGTGGAAAGACTATCATAAAAGCTTTAAGAATCAGCTCTGATTAAAGAAAAAGGTGAAGTCGTCTAAAAAGAAATATATGGTAATGTTGAGTTGTATGGGTTGATAATGACATCTTGGTGCCGAGATAGAATTACCTCCTCTCCCAGCAGCATCATCATTACATATCTCACGCCTGTGATCAGTACATGTCAAAATCCTTCATATTGACAAATGTGCTGTCCACTTGCATCTGTGGAGAATGTTTTAGCAGCTGAGTGATTATGAATCAAACCCCAGAGCTTACAGCCCCTACTGCCTTGCAATGCTTTCACATTTGTTGCCTGACAAGTAAATGTATCTTGACTTCCCTCTGAGATTTTTTTTTTTTCCTTTTCACCGTGTTTGATGAAAGACATTTGGCAAATTGGCAGTGGTACCCTGTACATTGCAATTTGTCCTCAGCATTAGGAATCTGAGCATGAAATGAGAGGGCAGGCTACAGGCTAAAGGGAAAAAACAAAACCAACCCAAATCCAGAGCTAACCAGCACATGAATAGTCATTTCAGGAGACAAACATGCAATTCTGCTCATTAAAATAAAACTTAAAAAAACCAACAAGTCTGCGATTTTTCTCATTAAAATAAATTTTTAAAATCCGAACAATTGGAGCAGTCTCTTACGGATTTTGAAGAACGGGCTGGAAAGGTTTGCTCAGCTGAGGAGCATTCAGCATCGTGCCTTTCATATAATTTCCTCCTTCATTACAAGAAAGGTATTGCACAGGGCTCATGCTGTGGCTTTTGTGCTCTGTAGGTGGGATCTTGAGATCTTGGGTTTCTTTTTTTTCATCTGTTTGTGGTGTTATGAAGAGGCAGATGGTTACTCTCACCTGTCAGTAGGCTCAGCAGCAGTTTGAACGCTCCAAGTGACAATGTTTGAGGTTTTGGAGCAGTTTTTCAAGGTCAGTTCCAGACACCTTAAAGGAAAACATTCTCCAGAAATTATTTAGTGGCCACTCCCTGAAAATTAAAGTCCTTTACAGCAGCTAACCAAGAGCAGAGGCATCTCAAGGTGCGTAGGTTTAGGTGCAACTAAAGGTAGAGCAGGAATATTATGACATTGTAGAAAAACAGGATGGGCATCTAGCAGGTAATGTAAACCCATAGCACTGAACCCACTAAAGCTTCATTTCTTACGGATTAATCTCATGGTCTTTGACTGTGATGGGCAAGAAGACTGGACTGAATGGTTGGGACATTCACAGAGCCTCTCTGGATCTGGCTTGTTGCAACCCTTGGTTGAGCTAGAGTGTTCATAAGGTTTCCGCTGTAATGTTTGTCCTCTGTAAGTCCTTTTAAAAAAATGTAGGAATTCAGTTATTGTTGGGATCCCTATTTTTTCTGTCGATTTGGTCAAAAATGGCCAATGGTTTCAGTAGATGGGATGCATAAACTCATAGGCACACATCCACAGAGCATGACTGCATAAACTGGAATCTTATAAAAGCTGAGGCTTAAAAATTAGAAAAAATGAACACTGGCTAATTTAGATTTTGTATGGAAGCAGCTTTCCATTATAGCAATCAGGGGAGGAGTTCTGCTATGTGCTGGCCTTGCAGAGAGACAGCATCCTGCTATAGCAGTTACGGGACGTTATTCCACCACCTTGCCTAATGTGCCCCATGATTTTTGAGACTGCAACTCTACATTTGCTTCCCCCCCCCGCCCCCTTTTTTTTTTCCCCTCTTGGCAGTGTATGTTCTTTGTATTTTGGATTTCCAGTGAGGGCAGAAAGCTGAAGCAGTATTCACCATGACGGGTTCTGTCCTATCTTCTGTTACAGATGTCCGCTATAGAAAACATGGCCGAAAAGCTGGAGAGCTTTAGCGCCCTGAAACCGGAGGCCAACGAGCTGATCCAGTCGGTGCCATCCATGTTCAACTTCCGCGCGCCGCCGAGCACCCTGCCCGAGACCCTGCTGCGGAAGGGCAAGGAGCGCTACACCTGCAGGTAGCCCCAAAACTGCCCCACGCTGCCCTCCTGGGCTCCCCAAATCCCCCCTGCTAGGACAGTTGATGGGGACTGCGGTGGGTCTTTCAGGGCTTTCTGTACCCAGCGAAACATGGAAAGCGTTTCACTTTGGGGTTCTTATTTATTAAATTACTGGTGTTATTAAACAAAGAGTTTGCTCTGTATCCTAGCAGTTTGATAAATGAGGTGGAAACTATTACATAAACAATTCTTTTTTCCAAATTTTCTCCTCACTTTCATATGCACAAGTGTGCTTTCATTATTGATTTTTTTGATCATAAACTACAGACGTGTTTTTTCTCAGGCTTCTGGTTTTAATATCCAAAGGGATCAGTGATAAAATACATGACTTATTAGGACTTATGTGTACAGAGTTAAAAAAAAATACAATGAAGATAGTCATGGTACGTGCAACCAAAATGAATGGGAGCTTTGTCAAGCAGAGTAGAATTAGCTGTGTGGGTATTTTGAAGGCTTATACATCGCTTTGTGAAAAAATAAATGGGATGTTAAAAGTGAAGGGATGCAATCTTCAAAGTCGTCACGTGGAGCAACCACCACCCGCATTCACTTACGAGAGCACTGTGCGTGCCCTGTCCCCATGCGAGAACGGGCTCAATGTCATTAATAGAACAGGGCCAATTATAAACCGAATATTAATATTTTACTTGAACGAAGAGGGAGGGCTCACGATAATATTTTTTTTTGCCGTTATTGTTCCTGTGACATATTATCAAGTTTGGAGACTGGTTTTTAAATTGCATTATTTAGGTCTCTATATCATCTCCAGAATGCACAGCCATTTGACACTGGCGTATCGGTTTATCTGATCTTTCTGAAAACATGTCACTTTCTTTCAAGACACGTTGTTATAGAAACATACCTTGATGGATTAGGTCTTTGAGTCTTGTCTGCTCTGATCCTATTCAATGCACAGAGTGATGTCACGTTTGCTGACACGTAGAATTGGTTGAAAGGTTTGAAATTTGCTTACAAGGAGGCAGAAATCCAAGGCTTTAATATCAAGATTCTCTTGATTCCAAATCTGAATGTGACAGTTAATCACCTAGCGAGCTTAGAAATTTTGGGTGATCTTTAAAACTGCTAAGTTTTCATATATCCCTTGCTTATGCCCAAGAAAAGGTGGTTGGTGCCAGCTATTCCTGTCCCAATCTTGTGTGTGTGTGTCTCAATCACTTATATTTGCTTAATGCTTTTACTGAAATGTTGTTACACCAAAGCACTGCCAATGGTACCATATATTAATGATTCAATCTGGGCTACGCATCCACTGCAGCTCAAATTGGGACGAAGCCATTGAAGGTTGCATTGTCTTATCAAACCTTTTCTTATTACAGATACTGTGGCAAGATTTTCCCAAGATCTGCAAACCTAACACGTCACCTGAGGACACACACTGGAGAGCAGCCCTATAGGTACCGTGACCCCTTACCCGTGTCAGTGGTGTGGTCAAGTGAATAAAGCAAGGGAACGAGCGCTCAACAGCCCTTACTCCTTAGCATTGATGACCCACTGTTGTATTTTGGTCTGAAAAAGGGCTTTTTGTGCTCATCTAGACAAGGGCGGCTGCATTCAATGCTACAGTATTGGAGCTGTGGAGATAGGGGAAGGTTTTGGTCCTAATTAGTGAAATTATTTTGGCATAGGCAGCCGCCCAGGCACTGTCCGCAAGTCCTGCCTTTGCCTCGCGGGATAGCTGGCACTTCTGAACCAGCGTGGTTGAAGTGATTTTCAAGAGGGCTTGTGGTCATATTTTCCCTTGCACAAATGTTTTTTTTTTGGAAGAGCTCTGCGGTGTTATTTGCAGCCTGAAGTTGGGTGTTTCGTCAATCATCTGATTTCTGAAAGGTCCCGGTTGCAAAGGCGTTACTGTATTTATTTGTTTCCTGCCTAATCTGGAACCTTTCTGAGGTCTGCTGAACCAAACCCATGTGGGTGTACTCTCTGGTTGATAAGAGTACGTATGTAATATTTTATCCAGGACAGTCACGTGCAGAAACATGTATAGAAGCTTCACCTTATTGAAAATGAAAGACCAATTTAAATCAACTGGAAAGAAGCCAGTTCATGTTCCAGTAAAACAAATGCACCAATTTCTGCATTTTACGAGCTGTAAAGAGCAGAGTAAGCTCATTGTTTGTGAGGAAACAATATGTTTTTTGCCTCTAGTCTCTTTGGGAAATGAGATTCGCTTCTAATTTTACTGAAGGAAGGTCTTGATGCGGGTTATGCTTGTCCACTACATAAAAGCCATGAGCAATTAGTAGCATAATGGACGATTTCAGCACTAAAAAAATTTTGACATCATTGACAAGCGTCAGAGACACACGGGAGAAGTAAAAGATTGAAAAACTGAAGTGGTGAAGACTGTTGGCTAGTTGCCAGCCAGAGAATTTGGAATAGTTATAGTATGACTTAGTAATGGCTTAAAGAGCAATACAGTAAAGGCTTTAGGGACTCCAAATCGCTACAGAGTATGAAAATTGATGCCTCTGGTACCAGAGTGATAGACTAAACTACTCACATTGGCACAGTATTAAAGGTTGGGATTGTTTATTGCTGGTTTTTGCAAGATAACCAAATTTCCTCTGGGATTAGCAATCGAGCAAGCTAATTCCTCAAGAAAAGATTTAATCACACAGTATAATTTAGAGTAGGAAAAGAAATAGCCCTTTTTACCTTATTTGAGCATTAGAAGAGATCTGTTTCATGTTTTTTCCAAAAGTGTTTAATTGTATTGTATTGGCAGGACATGAAACAATGGAGTTATTGCTCTACTGTTTTCAAACTTCCCAACTTTGCGTGCAACAGTTTTAAAAACATGGGAATCAGTTACCCCAGCTAATTTGATGCCATTAACTCTGAAATATTATGCTTATTCCTAAAGGCGGTAGTTAAAATATAAAGCCTAATGTGAATTAAAGCTAAAAAACCCACCATAGAAGTGACATCGCCATTCCAAGAGCACAGCGCTCCAGCTATTCAGCCAATACTTGTCTTTATTTCAGGGAGGGTTTTGCCTCAATAGGAACCAAGGAGCTGCGGTTGGGTACTGAGGCTGAGCCCAGAAAGTGCTTCATGTCTCTGATGACAAATTTTACCTTTCCAGCTACTAACAAACCCTTTTCTACCCACCTGTTTTTGTTTTTTTTAGGTGCAAATACTGTGACAGGTCCTTTAGTATATCTTCTAACCTGCAGAGACATGTCCGCAACATCCACAATAAAGAGAAGCCATTCAAGTGTCACTTGTGTGACAGGTGTTTTGGTCAACAAACCAATCTTGACAGACATCTAAAAAAGCACGAGAATGGGAATATGTCTGGTATGTATGCCTTTTCCCTCTGCAGCGTGCCCTACGTACCGCCAGCGTTCATACACAGGGACCTCACGTTCACTTTCAATACTACTGAGTGTCAATAGGCACATGTTGCTCTGCGCCGTCTGCTCCAATGAGTGGGTTTTTGGAAAATATGTAAGTGCCTAAGCTTTGCTGACATTTAAAGTGCTTTGAAAATCCCAGCATAAACTCTACCCTTGTATAACTTAATACCACTGGATGATGTCTTTTCTTTTGGTTTTAATTAAGCCAACCATAGCATTTTGAGAACAGACTGGGAAAATTGGTTTAATCCCATCTCCGCAATCGCTTGGCTCTCAATAGAAGTCCTAGATTTAGAGTCTCAGGGGGCACTCTAAAAGATTTTCTTGGCACCCTCTAAAATACTCCCACTGTCAGGAGCTGAAAAGCGCTAGCTATTATGGAGGTAATGGTGCCTCCCAAGCCCCAAAGCAAATTGGTCACCGCACGCATGGCAGCAGCAAAGGCAGCGGCAGGTAGTGGGTATCATTGGTCTGGTTTAGGTATCTGCAGGGTTTAACAAAAACCCTGTCTGCAGTCTTTTCAGCCTGTGTTTTGCTCCACTGGAAATAACCAGGTATGTGGAGTGAATGCAGAGCCCTCGTTCCCCCAACGCACAGAGAAAGGCGTCTGTCACTGGTCTCTCAGTGCTAATGAACCTGGGTGATTATGTCAATGGCTGCTCCATATTTTAAGCAAATCTGCATAATTAGTAGCTAAAATAAAGTTCTGTTTGCTCCGTTCAGCCCTTGGTCTAACACAGTTATTGACTGACAGTCTTGGAGTCGCAAGGGAACAGGAGGGAGATGTTGAAATAGATACTTGGCAAAAGCAGTTATAAACCATGGAAATGGCACCCAGCATGCAAGCAGTCGTTTTGTCTGGAAACCACCTTCACCCACGGATTTCTTGCTAATTAGTGGTTTTATGCCAAAAGCTGGTGGATCACTGTGACCAACTTTTCTGGGTCTCACCCATTTTAACCATCATTTCAATTTCAATTTGATTGAAATGTTTAAATGTAGAAGACGTAAAGGAGCAACAACAGAAGGCTTCTGTTTTGCTTTAAGGTACTGCAACATCTTCACCTCACTCAGAACTGGAAAGCACAGGGGCAATCCTAGATGACAAGGAAGACTCTTACTTCACAGAAATTAGGAATTTTATTGGAAACAGCAACCACAACAATCAATCCCCCCGAAACTCAGAGGAGAGGTAAGTTGCGACTGATCTGCCTTCAAAAGGTGCCAACTCTTCCTTTTCCAGATTAAACCGGATTTTTCACTTTTGCTGAGTTATTTTAGCGATCTGGTTGCTTCAGTGTTCACCTTGGTGTCTTATGAAAAGAAATGTGGTGATACCTTCCCCATTGTGGATGAACATATTCCCAGTGCCAGATCCTGGACAGAAGGTTCATCTATGAACACATTTTTCCTTGTATCAGGAGTTCTCAGTTTCAAGTTCCCATAGTTGATTTAAGTCTGTTGAAAAATTCCCTCGTTTTACATTCACGGCCAAGCAGGTGAATTGTACATCCTGTGGCTAAATGCAGAGCGCCTTACGATTTAAATGCATTTTAAATGTGTAATGAATAAAGTAGGCTAAGCTCAATTCTTGGATCAAATGAGAGATACTAACTGAAAGTCCTTTCCTGTAAGTAACTCAATCCCAAGAAAGATGCTGACTAGCAAAAAGCCCACGAGGCTCCAGGTAGGTGTTGGTAGTCCACAGTGCTCTAGCATGTGGGAGACTTTCTCCTACTAAGATTTATTAAGTATATGAGTGTTTTCAATTCTTCTGAACTAACAGAAGAGAGACCACTTCTAAATATTTTCAGCTAATAAAAATACAGCTGAGCAGAAAAGGCTGTAACGTGGCCATGCACATCAACTCTACGTATTTCATGGAGACTGATGTTGCGTTATGCATTATTTGCACTTTTGAATTGGCATTACATTATCAGCATCAAAAATGTCTTACTCTTGGAGACAAACTTCCCCGTCTTCTCAATTTCCAGATGCCTTTGTGAAGGGATAAAAATGGTGGACATGACACAATTTCCACGAAAGTGTTGGATTAAGTGATTACATGCATATTCAAATTTCATTCCGTCCTGATTGGCAACGAGGGCTTGGGATTTTTTCTTTGCACATCTGGTCTCAACATGTCCTCCGACAGGAAGTCAGCAAAGTGAAAAGGTTGCTGGGTTGTGCAGTGTTTCCTTTCTAAATTTGGCACTTCAGACTGCTCTTGATGGATATTTTATCCCTGGCAAATTGCTGCATTTGAAAGCATAATTAGAGAATCTGTTTTCTTAATCACATGGCTTTTGTTACTTTGGTTGTAGTCCATCTCCCTTTCATTTCTAGCAGCCTCAATTGAGCATAACAAGCAAGTTGGCAGCCCAAACTGCGCTCAACAATTTCTTATTTCTGCCTATTTAAATAAAAGATGGTAAAGAGATACTGCTCTGATTATCTTAGAGGGGGGTGGCTGCTTCAGCTCTCCCGACTCTGCACAGCCTCAGATTTTTTGATACTGCAATGCGAACAGGCCGTTCCCTAGGGTTTTTTTAATGCAATACTAAACTCATGACGATCGGCTGGAATTTACTCAGAAAATAGATGAAACTATTAGGTTTAGGAAAACGATGCTATTGTAGTATAACAAACTAGCTTTCACTTGTCTGTGCTCCATAAGAAAGTATATCTGTTAACAACAGCAAGTCAAACATTAAATACCAAATACGCTGCTCGGGCTCATCCTTATCTTGCTCAGACTTTTGGTATATTCCATATTGTCCCGCACAGTTTGAAGCACAGGGAGCCTAAAGCAGACTGTGGGCGGACAATCAAGTTTCCATTTTTATAACTGTATTCCTGGAAGAGTAAGGACCTTTTGCACAATGAGAACAATAGATGAATCAAGGCCTCCGAGCTACGTAACGCAGCAGAGCAGATACGCTGGTGGTGTGAATTCATGTGGCTCCACCGAGTTTAGCCCTTCCACACCACCAGTACCTCTGGCCATGCGTTTGTTGACGTGGTGGTGCCAAATTTCTTCAGCTCTCATTTAATGCAGTGGACGCGATGCAGCTGCAGGCGCTCAGAATCCTGCAGGGTTGAGGCCGTTAGCAAACGAGCCCCTACTTCAGCGTGGATAT
The DNA here is from genome assembly GCA_008921705.1 of Burhinus oedicnemus. Lineage (NCBI taxonomy): Eukaryota > Metazoa > Chordata > Aves > Charadriiformes > Burhinidae > Burhinus > Burhinus oedicnemus. The sequence continues at coordinate 950,945 of VFFE01007869.1, forward strand.
TATGTCCTTGATAAAATCCTGTAGGAATTAGTTAAGAGAAGTCATTGTCTGAGAGCAAAAGGGAACATAATATCAGCGGGTAGACCAAATGGTTTTCCACGTGCGTATTGCTATAATTGCTTATTTCATAAGAATAAATGCACTTAAAATGCTATGCGACCTTTCTTTTCATTACTTCTTACCCTTCAAATCGCTTGATAATGTAGTTCAGCGTGGAGGCACCATTGCAGACTGCTCTTCAGGCCATCAGCAGAAGTCCCTTAGGTTCCCATGTGTGTAATCTATACATTCAGTGAAGTAGTATGGCTTCCAAATGGGTGGTAGTGTGAAAAATTAATTATGCATGTAATTTTGACCTTAAAACTCTGAATGCAGTATTGGATGTCATTTTCGAAAACGCCAGATCTGATTTTCAGAGTTTCTTGGCCCCTACAGCTTCTGTTAAAAGGCAATGAGTTGTTTTGCCCAGACTACATGTATGATTGGAAACATGAGATGAAATAATGCATGAGAAAATTTGGAATGGATATCTGAACATACCTCCGCTTGAACAGAAGTTTTAACAGGATAATAGGAAAATCCCATGCTGATGGCACTGTCGCGTCCCGCTGATTTTTGAGTGGAATTTTCTCCAATACTGCCTAAATGTCTGAAGCTAAATAAGATATAAAATACAGAAATCACTTTATTCCACTGGGACAGGTCCTTTTCAGATCTGCCTCCGACAATCTGCTGGTGAGGAGCTTTCGTAACTGATTTGTGATTATCGCTTGGGTTTGTTTTGGTACTTTCAGAATGAATGGCAGCCACTTTAAGGATGAAAAAGCCATGGTAGCCAGCCAGAACTCGGATTTGCTGGATGACGAAGAGGCAGAAGACGAAGTAATGATGGACGAAGAAGATGAAGAGAGTGAAATTGCAGGGAAAGCAGTCAAAGAGCCTGTGACGAGTGACATGCACGAGGGGACCCCGGAGGAGGATTACGAGGAAACGAGTACTTTGGATATCAACTGCAAAGCTTCCCCTGGCAGGTTGGTTCCTTCTGAGTATTGGTGTGCCCGATACGTGAAATAAAAACAATAAACCATACAAGAGTGCCAGCACCAAACTGTGTGCCGTGGGAACCGGTCCGAAGTAGCCAGCTTCCCGGTTACGATAGCAACATGCTTCTGTGTTTGGGTCAATACTAGCCCTGTTTTCAGTCTCTCCATGCAATCTGTAGCTCTTAAGAGGAAAAATAACTGTGCTTGGGGAGCTATTGTCAGGTTCTGGGTGAGACAGGAAACGTTCATGGGAGAGACGTTATCTGCTCCATAAACCAACCTGGATCTCCAGTAATAGTCTTGTGAAGGGCTGCGGAGACACCAGGAGAGAGAGGACTTCTCCCTCCTTGCTCCCACTGCCCACCCTCTCCTCTGCAAAAAAGAAAGGGGAATTTCTTTTATTTCAGGGTCGTGGTTCCACAGGGCAAGGTGGTTTATGAGTGTAAAAAAGGGGAAATTGCTCAGATGTGTAAATCCGAGAGGAAGAGGGAACGCAGAGAGGCTTGTTTCATTGACTTTGCAACCTCTGTGGTGTTTTTGTAGGTATAAAGAGGAGGAGTATAATAAGACTGGACTTTCGGCTTTGGACCACATAAGGCACTTCACAGATAGCCTCAAAATGAGGAAAATGGAAGAAAATCAATATAATGAAGCTGAATTGGCAGCTTTCAATACTTCCCAGCTGCCAGAGGACCTAAAACAACCGTTGTACAGGAAATCCAAATCCCAGGTAAAAGCTTAACTTGGTTAAAATGTTATTGTCGCCAAATACCCGAAGGATTAAACCGTTAGTGTGTGGCAGGCAAGGTCGTTTCAGCTTTGTCAGACAGGGCTGTGCTCCACGTCCGCAAACCTCAGCCTGCCCCGACCTCCCCCTGCGCTCCCGCCGCACCCGGGAGGCATGCCGGGGCGCTCTGGTCCCTCATAATGGAGGAATTTCTTACTTTTTTGCTATTTCTGCCACCTGCAGAAATGCCATGGTGAGAAAGAGTCCCACTCTGCTTTCAGACGGCCGGTGCCGCACTCACGCTAATGCCATGGAGTTTAGCTGCGGCCTCGCAGGGATGTGACTCGATCTTCTGGCTGGCTTGGCTTTTTGGTGGTTTTTTTTTTTTTAAAGTCTCTTGGATGTTACGGCCTCTAGGTCCTCAGCAGGTTTTTAAACCAGCAATAACTAGACCGATATTCTAGTGCTATTTCTTGAAATTTTTTTAAATTAAAATGGGTCTTTTTAACCCCTTTAAAAGATTCCTGTTTTGAAAACTGCAGAATACGTCTGTAGAAAAGCTCAGCAGAGGAGACTGCGGTATTTGGTGAAATCCAGGACCAGCCAAGGGATAATGTGGTTCCTCAGGCTCTTGAAAAGAGCCTCCTGTGCCAAGAATCCGAAGGCAAAGGAGACTCTGAGACCTTGTCTACTATCAAAGGTTTCTCAGAGCTTCCTGAAGCCAGATGAAAGCAGAAATTATTATTACTATTAGTGAGTCAAAAGTGTCAGTGAAAAGGTTGACAGTGGTTTTACCTAATGCATTTTGGGGTCGGTTTTGTTTTTTTTTTCATTAATTTCAGAATAGCAGTTGTAGCCTAAATGATGCCCTAACCGTGTAGGGGTGGCACGGGTCCAAGCTCAGATCCGGCTGCGGGATCATGACCTCTTTGTCCTTCTTCTTTCCCCGTCCAGGCGTATGCGATGATGCTTTCTCTCTCCGACAAGGACTCCCTTCATTCTGCACCCCATAATTCTCCCAATATGTGGCACAGTATGGCGAGAGCCGCTGCGGAATCCAGCGCCATTCAATCCATCAGTCACGTATGACATTGTGAAGTCTTACCGAGAATGGGACCAAGTCCAAACCAGTAGCATGGCTCTTTCATATATGACTATTTAAAAGACTGCTGAGCAGAATGCCTTATAAATCTGCAGGGTCACTCATTTAAAGTCCGGTGACCTTAAACTGAATAATTTTAAAAAGAAAGAAACTATTTATTCTCAATATTTTGTTTTGCACAGCAAAGGCAGCTGCTGACTTCTGGAGGATCAATGCGACTTAAAAAAAAAAAAAAAAAAAAAAAAAAGAAAAAAAAAAGTTTCAGTGGATTATGTAAACCGGGGCCAGGAAAAAGTGTCTTCCAGTTCCCCCGGCTTTGAGGGGCAGGGGCAAAAGGGTTAAGACTGCATTGATACACACATGGGCACTCCTTTAAAGTAGGAACTGAATTGATTTTCTTTTTGTATAAGATAGTTTGACACAGGATTGGGAACAGTTGCTTTTATGTACAAATCTCTTCATTAAAGCTTTATGCATTTTAGCCCTTCAAAGAAAGAAAATAGTTCTATCAAATGCACACTATCCATCGTAAATGTAGAAAGAAGTAACAGGGAATATTTTGTTCTCTCCGTAATTCTTTTGCCTTCTCAACTGCATTGTTAAAAAAAAGGAAAAATGAGAAAAAAAAAACCAACAAGAAAGAAAAAAAAAAAAGAACTCTGAGAAACAATACATAAGAGGCTTGTGTATATTGTAAACTATGAATGTTCACTACTCCAAGAAGCTAAATCATCCAGATAATTCCGTGAAAGCACCGCGTTCATCGACAGCACCACTAGTTCAAATCATTGTAAGGAGATTTTAATTTTCGACAATCATGTCACTGTTTTGTTGTATTGTTTCCTTTCTCCCCTACCCTCTAATTTCTTCTTTGTGTTGTGTGTACCATGTATTTATTTGCTGGCAAACGATTGTTTGTTGATTGAAATAGCACTGTTCCTGTAACAAACAGCACTGCTCCAGTCCCCCACTGCGTTACGATGTAAGGCACCCATGTACTTCAAAAAAAGTGAGGTGAACTGATCTGTGTATATGGGAGTGCAAAACAGTGTTTGAAATTTTCTTACATTCCTCTTTTATTTTATTTTTGCCTTTTAATGAACTAAATAACTAATAGATGCGACTTAGTTTTGTTTTTTTTTTTTTTGTAATACAGTAAATTGATTCAATTGTATAAACAGTTATAATTTCTTCATGAAAGCATGATTCTTCTGATTAAAAAAACTGTACCCAATATTTTATGCTGGTTGTCTGCGAGCTTGTGTGATGTTATGTTCATGTTAATCCTATTTGTAAGATGAAGTGTTCCAAATTTATGTTTTAAAAAAATAAATAAATAATGGAAGGTATTCAGTTATTTTTTGGGGGTTTTTTTGGCCTTTAGTGAGGGACCAGATTTATTTTTCCTTTTTGTTTATAATCTCATTTTGAAATAATCGGCAAGTTGAGGTACTTTCTTTAAATGCTTTGTACAATGTAACTGTTACGCATTTCAGTACATTACTATGGGAGGATCAACTTAAAAAAAAAAAATAAAGGACTACAAAACTGAAGGCATCTTTTTCCTCACTCTCTTGTTTTTGTCTGGGCCAGGGCAAAAATGGCATATTTTGTCTGCAGTGCGGGGAGCAACGACTGTGTCTGTGGGGTCATTAGGATAAGGGAACCAGAGGATGGGGCGCTGCGAAGCGTCTTGGACTTGGTCATGCAATTTAGGACCCACTCCGGAGTCTCTCAATAGACCATTGGAGGGTTTTAGATCAGTCCTTTAAGCTTCGGAACACTACCTTAAAAAAGAGAAATGTTGCACTCATTTTACAGGAGGCATTGGTGCAAGGTCACCTTCGAACGCTGTTGTGGAGCCTTGAGCTCGGGCTGGTGATGCACCCGCCAGCTGCCGGTGGGGACAACGTCAGGAGGCAGAGGCTTGGCTGGCTAATAACAAAACATTCACTCGCCGGAACGATGAAAATCCATAGATGAGAAGATAAATGGGCCTCTGACTGCATGAAATGAGCCCTTAGGGTCTAAAGGGAAAAAAAAGAAGGGAAAAAAAAAAAAAAAAGTTTTAGTTTGAGCATTCCCTTTGAAATCAGGTCCAAAGCCCTGCTTCTTTTGGACAATCTGCAGAGCAGTGGGAGGTGGGATGTCCAGGAAAAGCCAGTGTTGGCCCAGGCAATGCACATTTTCCTGCTCTTCCCACCAGTGGAGAGAGAAGGACTGAGGCAGCTCCAAAGGTCACCATTGGGATGTCCCTGCCTGCCACTCCTGGCCAAGCTTGGTCTTTGTGGCTATTGCACGGGGCTGTCATTCACGTTTAAGTGACGCAGGAGAGTGAATATGGCACACTGAGGAGTCGTCTTGGGTAGTGGGACCAAGGATTGCTGTCACGGGATGCGAGCAAGCTGGCATGAGCAAGCAAGGAAGTAGCACAGCGCTGGGTATCAGTAACCCAGGGCAGTTAGCAACAAACTGCGTGTTAAATGCAACACTGTCCCAGTAGGAAAGGCTCTTTTAGGGAATGTCATTTGCGGGAGGTTTGGTTAAATACAAAGACATGTAGTGATAGGACAAGGGGTAATGGCTTCAAACTGGAAGACTGGAGATTTAGATTAGATCTCAGGAAGAAATTTTTCACTCTGAGGGTGGTGAGCCACTGGCCCAGGTTGCCCAGAGAAGCTGTGGCTGCCCCATCCCTGGAGGTGTTCAAGGCCAGGTTGGAGGAGGCTTTGAGCAACCTGGTCTAGTGGGAGGTGTCCCTGCCCATGGCAGGGGGGTTGGAAGTAGATGATCTTTAAGGTCCCTTCCAACCCAAACCATTCTGTGATTCTATGATTCTGTAAACCTGGCTCCACTGAAGCCAAAAGTACCTCCAAAGATGGAGCCCTTGTCTCCAGGCCAAAGGCAAGGGGTGCTCCTCTCTCAACCTATTTCAGTACCCGAAGACCTCGTAGCTCACCAGATCCTTAAGTTACATTTCAGAATAACCTATATGTGTCACTCTTTAGCTCAGCTAGGGTTTGACTCGGTTTATAACCATCACATAGCAACAAGGGCATCAGCAGGGCTGAAGTCAAACCCAGCGAGGACGGGCGTGGGCTGCCCTTGGTTTGTTCTTACAGCTCCTGAGCCTCATGCAGAGGTTGATGGCAAGTTGAGACCTACGAGATGGTGGTTTTCATGCAGGAAACCTACACCCCACCTGAAAAAAAAAAAAAAAAAAAGCCTGTGTGCCTATTCTTGTGCTCACTTCATTGGCCTGAGCCAATGGTCAGGTACATGCAGATAATTGCATAAATAGGCTATTATTTTTAGTGCAGTTAAAGTCACCGTGAAACTTGGTTTTAGGTTTCTGCCAAATAAAGAGAACAAATAGATTAATCAAGTCAAGTTTTATCTGCAAACAACTTTCCAGATCGTTTTCCCCTTTAATTTGATGCAATGACAGTTCTTATCAGCTCTGCCCTCACCTGCCCTAGATGAAAGGGGTTTTGGGAGGTGGAGAAAGGGTGGGACAGTTTCCCCTGGGTTTAATGTTCTGGGTTATGGCAGCACACTCCCATCATATAACTGTCAGGGAAAGTACTCCTTGAGCTGAGCAGTAGGGTTAGTTTAACCTGCACGTAACCTGGTCTATTGACCATCAGGGAGCGGCTGCCTCCGCCTCATCGAATCCCGGGGCTGATGTTCCCACTTCAGAGCCTTGAGCTTTGTATTTTCATATCAAAGTATCCCACCCGATGGCACTGCCTACGAGGTGTGATGAGCAGTGGGGGGGAAACATATCACAAGGGGGTCCTTCAACTCCATGTTGATACCTTGATACCTTACCATGACCTTGATTTTCACTGCCTTTTCACAATGGCAGAGTTATTCACCCAGAGGACCAGCTGAAAGGCAAACCCAGGTTTGATTAGTCATCTCACCCCCCAAATAAACAAAGAAAACTGGATAATTTTTGTCTTTGTGTCATACCCTCCCTGGTGGGCCACACAGATGCACTTGTCCAAATGCAAACCGATTACTAAGTGAGGACCAATGTTTCTGGCTTTCTGCTACAGTGATTTTATTTATTTTTTTTTTTTAGTAAAAAATAAATTCAGTACTTGTTTCAAAAAACGCTTCAGCTTATTTCAGCATCATCCTACCGTTCACCCCACTGTAGTAGTTTTCCATAAGTCAACAAATCATTCCCATGTGATACAGCAGCCTTCCGAGATGAAGGAGCTGCATATTACAACCTCAATTCCTATCTACAGAATCTAACCCAGCACCAGCATGACAAGATGATTAATCAATAGTTCACCCTGGCCCAGATCCTCAACACCACTGCGGGTCCGAGCCGCTGTTCCCGTGTCAGCCCTGCTGCTTTACTGCATTAACAGCCACATTTGCGGAGTAATGGGAGGGGAAGTTATTATAAAAACATTTGCGAGGCCGCTTCTGCTCAGCGATTCAGTTTGGCCCGTTCCTCCATGCATGTCTTGAACTTTAAAACTTTCTGTCAGGTCCCTCTTGCTCAGACGTACGGAGAATTGCTGCAAGCTCCTGGATGGTTTTGCTGCACTCTGCTGCCTTCCAGCTATATTAAGTCTCATTTGTGGTTTTGCTGGTCAGTCATATAGTGGCGGGGGAAAAGCCAGTTCGTTTTAAAGATGCTTCCAGTAACGATTTTAACAAAACAAAGGCATCCAGCACCAAACAGAAGACCCTTTCTCCATGTCAAAGACCGCCTACCTTGCCAGGACTCCAGTTATAAGAAAAACGTATTCTGCAGCCTGGCCAAAACCATCCTCTTTCCCATCCCATTGAAAGGCTGTGTAGGTTTGTGCCTATACCTAGTCTGTGGCTTCCAATAGCCCCGATTAATGCCTCTTTTGTTTCTGTACAGAAAACGGTGCCAGCTTTAGGAAAGGCTCAGCTTTACAATTCAGAGTCACAATGAAGTCTGAGGAGAGGGTAAAGGGGAGAACATCAAACAGAAAGTAAAAAAAAAAATAAATACTATATTCCTTTTCTTTTCCTCCCCCGCCCCCAACTCAGATTCATTTGTTGCTACAGGAAAACAATTTTCAGCAAAATTTACTGTTTTCCCAGAACCGAGATTTTAATCAGACTAACATTTAAATAATCCCTGAAAAGAGGCCCCACTGCCATGCCGTGATTCAGGAACTCGTGGCACGCCTTGCAAGACTGAAGCCTTTTTCCCAAAATTACCAACTAAATTTTGCTTGGGACCAGCTGCCCCCCTGGGTACGGCCATAAACCAGACTGAACACAGATCCCTTTGCCACCGTGTGCCGGAAGCAGAGCCTCCTTTTTTTTTTTGATCCAGGAGTGACCGTATTTTAATAGCAACTGAAGCTATTTATAGCTATAAATCCATTTGGGGAAGTTTTGGGAACCTTCTATTATGAAAGGTGCTGTGGAAATATAAAAGTAGTCTCGTATAACTTGCTGCGTAGGAGCTTGAGCAGGATCTGCTCCGTCTGTCTGAGCGGAGGGTCTGAAAGAAGGCACCTCCAGAAAGCACCCTCCTTTTTCCTGCTTTATTTTAATACTAATTAATTCCAGAAAGGCTAAAGAAATGTGATGAAATGCTACACTTCTAAGAAAAATCTTTGCCCAAGAGTCTTAAAACAGGCCTCCCAGCTTGGGAGGGTCTGGTGGGAGAAGCGGGTTAGTGGTCATTTTGATGCTTAAATTATCAGTAATTAAGAAGTTGATTTTCTGGGATTGAGGAAAATTTTAAACAGCTGCTTCTTTCAGGCCTTTGCTCCTCATTTTCATTAGCATGTGCTAAGGCAATCTGGAAAATATATTTAGATCCATATTATGCTATGTCAAGACCTCAGCATCTGTACCTTGGGGCAGATACATGTGAGATAGCCGAGGGTAGATGTGCCAGCACGCACATGTGGAAGTGTTCAATTTGTAATATGATTATAGCCCCAAAACAAAGCCTGCTTGATACCTGTGGCATATTTGTTTCATGGTAAGCGCAGAAAATTCTCAAAAATCGTGTCGTGTTTCACATCACCAGCCAACACAAACTAGAGAAGTAGCGCTTTAATTCCCGGGGAATCTCTTTCAACAGGCACGTGTCAGGCCCAATTAAGGTCCAGGCAGCCCCGCGCTAATTGGGTTGAGGTATGCAGCGGCGTAACATGGTCATTTAGTAAAACAGCTCCCTTGTCCAGGCCAGTGCCTGCCCTCGTGCCAGCCCATCTCGCTTCCCGAGGGTGGCCAGAGGAGAAAGTCCTGCTAGAAAATCACCTGGGAAAAGTTAACAAGTGGAGTGCGAGTTTTTAGCAGCAGTGGATAAGGAGGCTCGGGGTGCTCAGCCGGCAGCTCTCTGCGTGGCCTCCTGCATTAAAGTTACCATCACAGGAGACAAAGGTGGTGAGCTGCGTCCTCTGCCCACGTAACGCCAGCCATGGCTTCGGCATCCTCCACGGGTGCTTTCTTGTCTCATCTGCAGGTCTTTCTCTACTCTTAAAATAAAGAAGTTTTTTTTCTTGCTTCTGAAGTGCTAATAGAGAAAAAAAAATGGAGGCATGAGCCAAGACATGGAGGTGAATTTAAGCAGTCAAACCCCTCCTGAATTTCAGCAGGATTTCTGTGAAAATCCCAGCAACAGACTCAATTTCAGGTCGCCCATGATCCAAATAAAAATGAAATGTTGGAGGAGAGACACTAACAGTCTTCACTCCAGACTGGTTCTTATAAACATTTTAATGATTTAGATCTTCCTAATTATGGAATCGTGTGTTTCACTGTACCAAACTCTTTCACAGAATCATAGAATAGTTTGGGTTAGAAGGGACCTTTAAAGGTCACCTAGTCCGAATCTTCCCCTGCAATGAGGAGGGACACCTTCGACCAGATCAGGTAGCTCAGAGCCCCATCCAACCTGACCTTGACTGTTTCCAGGGATGTGGCATCGACCACCCCTCTGGGAAACCTATGCCACTGTTTCACCACCCTCAGTGTAAAACATGTCTTCCTTATACCTAGTCTGAATCTACCCTCTTTTAGTTTAAAACCATTATCCCTTGTCCTATCGCAACAGGCCCTGCTAAAAAGTATGGCCTTTCCTCTGTTGCTGCTAGGCCTGTTGGGCATCGGTCTGGTGTGTCTTCTCTGGAATTGACCTGCAGTCTGTAGAGATCTTTCTAGCATCCACCCTCTTCTGGCTCATGTCTTTAAAGAGGATAAGCTTTGCCACCCTGGGGCCGATGTGAAGTCCCTGCACGTGCCTACTGGGTCTGAGGAGGGAACTCCAGAGATATGAAGTCCAGTCAGCTGCAATCACAACCATGTAATAAAAATTTAGTTCAGAAGGATCCACAGACCCTCTGCTCTGTGTAACCACAAGCCACAAAACCCTTTGCAATCCAGTGTAACGAAGTAAAGACGTTTATTACATTTAGACTTGATTCCCTGGTACTCTTCTTGGAAGCAGTTCTGCTGTTTTTATTGCTTAAGAGCTATTAAAACCTTAACCACTGCATGGAGCAACTCACTCCAGCTTTACACTCATCCATAAAAACTTTGAATGGGAGATCAAGAAGTACTTTTTGGACCTAACACCCCGTCAACTGAGGAATGCCAGAATCAGGTCTGAATTTGTCCCTGTCCTAGCTGAGTGTACAGACCAGGCTGAGAGAAGCTGAAGGGCAGGAGCATGACTTGTAAATGGATTTTTTCCCCATGTTTTTCTTCACTGCTTTCAGGAAGAACAAGGAGTGGGAAGTCACAGTGACCTCTCCTTCCCCCTTCTGTCGGTCATAAGCCAAGCTCTGCATGTGCCACCCTCTATTAGCTTGGAAAGAAAGTCACTGTCTGAAGAACTACGGAGAGCAGGAACAGGGACTGGGGTCAATCAAAAAAAAAACCCCAAACAAAACAAACCCATAACAAAAAAACCCCATAACAAAAATCTTGAACCAGGCTGACTTTGGCATGGTGCTGGGGGAGAAAAGGCATGCATGGGTAAGCAGCAGGATGGCACGGAGGTGTTGGACCAGCTCAGCCACCCCTCCAAAAACACCCCTCTGAAGCACGAGTGCGAAACCAAAACAACCTGACGTGGCGTAATGGAAATGGCACCGGCCAAAAACTTCTATAAGGGAACTCCCTATGTCGCTCTTTACGTTGCTCAGATACTGGTGGTGTGTGTAATACGGGAGCTAGCTCAAAGCCTCTCATTATTTTCACTTTTTTTTTTATTATAGAGTCGAAAAAATCTGGCTTTCTCAGCTCACCGCTAGTTCCAAAGCATAACTTCCTCCTCCTCCACTCTGCCACTGAATTTTTAATATTTCCTCTTTGGAAAATGTCAGGAGTCTCGGCGGGGTGTGGGTTTCTGCTCTAATACAGTTCTGCGGGGGGTGAGCGAGGCTGGGGTGTCTTAGGGCAGCACTTTGCCCTTGGAAAATATATTCTAGCTACTCTCCCCACAGAAAAAAAAAAAAACCAAACTCAAAACATTTTTTTTCCCAAAACCAGAGGAACCTGCCTCATAAATTATCCATTTATAATGTTTCTTCATTTCAGCTGAAACAATGATCCCCGTACATTTTCTTTTAAACTTTGTCTCCCAGTCCAAGTGGCCACCTACTTTGTTGTCCAAATTTCTCGTGCAGTTCGAATCCTACAATGCGTAATCTCAGTAGGGTTATCAGTTATGTCATGCATTATACAGCCTCCAATCAGCGTAGTGGGAAACAACATTTTCATTTAATACCAGGAGAAACAGTGGAAGTCAGCGATTGATACCAACACAATGATGGGAAAAAGTGTCCAGAGGTGCTACTCACATAATCTCACTTTACAACATCTTGAAAATTCAATAGAAAGGACTTTGCTAACAATACCAGAATGACATACCACTGATTATTGTTCCTAAGGCTCTTAACAATAAGAAAGCTCTCTAAATATATCTCAACAAAAAACATATAACAGTTTGTTTCTTCGGGTTTTTTTTTTTTTTTTTTTTTGCAAAGCACATAGTATTAGTCAACAATTGCTGTGTGGTGTGAGCCCATTAGTGCTGTTAGCTGGTAATGTTCTGGGAAATGAGCTCTTGAAAGATCTTTTTTTTTTCTTTTTTTAAACATACCTAACAATTGTATCTTTAAACAATCCTGGAAGCACCAAGTATCTGCAAACTGCAAGGACCCACTCTAACTTATTTTCTTAAGACTGAAGAAAGAACTAACCATGCTTGCATTTTATTCACTCGCTTCGAAATTCAGCCGTGAGCAGTCATTTTTTAGCTCAGAGCAGAAATGAGAACCTTTTTAAGGACCAACTGTTTCTTGTTAAGGCTCTGGTCTCTGCAGGCTTGGGTGAGTTCTCCAAAAGACGCGTGAGCGCTTTCCTGGTTAATCTCTCCCCAGCAGCCGGAGTCCCCAGCTTAACGTGACTTTAAGAAAGGGTTAAAGTGCAATTAAAGCAAACATTAAATACGCATGACATTTCCCTCGGTAGGAAAGTTGAAATAGGCATATTTACTGCTAACCCCATATTTTAGGGGTTGAGCTAGCATCCACGTAGTAGTCGGTGTCTACTACAGAAGAGCCCTGAAAGTAAGTCATTGCTCAGCACCCTCCAAGAGCAGCACCCACCTTTGGGTCCGTTCCTGCTAACACCGAAGCGCACGAATGAAGCCACGTAGGGGAGTAAAATCTCTCACTGGCTTTGCAGCGTCGGGCCCATAGTTACGTTTCATTATCACCTTATTGTACAGCACTTTTGGTGCTACGGCCATCCAGAAACTCGTTGGTGAAGATTAAATAATAATTTAAATTCCTTTGATATTGTTTACATTTCAAAAGCAAACCGAACCCTTATGTCACGCAAATCTTCACTGCGTTTATAGCATTAAAAGACCAATGAAAGATCCCTAAAAATCATTAACTGCAGTAAACTTTGAATCATGTTACAGAGTCAATAACAGAGAATTTTTGAATGAAGTAAATGTGTCGTGCTTGAGGATATAGAGTGAAATATCCACTGGATTTTCTTTTATTACATGCTTTTAATCTCTCTGTTTATTATTGAAGTGGTTAATAAGCAATTCCTAAAACAGATCCAGAAGGTGTCTTTAGCAGCCCGACTGTCAGCCCACACCATCAAAACATGTTTTCCACCAGCCCTTTGCAATCCTAGCTTCATTTCACCTTAAACACTTTTTGGAATGATTATTTTTGTTCTCTGAACTCAGACGTTGGTTGTATAGATTCAGTTAAGATTTGTTTGCCATCGATATAAACAGCATTTACTGGGTACAAGGTACATCAGAAGGAATAATCTTAATTTCGGAAGACATTTTAGGATGATCAAATGAACACGGCGAGAAAACATGGTGAAAATCTGACTTGAGCACTGGCTGCTTGGCTCTGCTTTCCCCACGGCATCACTGCACAGCGTTCGTTAGTGTCCATTGATAAACCCAAATTTATTTGGAGAAGTAGACCCATTATGTTCTTCACCTGGAGGCTTTTTTCCCTTCCCCGCTAAACACTATGGGAGTCCTTCAAAGCACCTTCTGGTACATTCTATGGCACCTGGTATTGAACCAGCCGTCTGATCTCTGCCGGTTGAATATATTTACATAAACCTTTTTATTAAGGATTAAATATTAAGTATTTATTAAGAATTAAGCAAGATTTTGTTTTCTTATCCTTTCTCTAATATTTAAGTATAAACTTAATTAGCAGTACTACTCCACACGGTAACCTGAACGAAGCAGCACTAAATTAAGGGCTGACGCTCCCAAAGGCAGGACTGGAAATTATCCTGGACTTGACGGGGTTTCTGTCGCAGTTTTGTGCCTTTTGCTGCTTTTCACTCCTCCCTGATTTTATATACTTACAGTACTTATACATAAGCATAGCTTATAATAATAAGCACTTATACCTAAGTATTGCATATAATTGCATATATTCTTAGGCAATTTGGAGACAGTGTTTATTGCTTACCAAAGGGACGGCGGCGACCGCAATGGCTGTGATTAACCCTGGGAATAAGGAGATGCCTTCAAACTACCCCTGGGTGAAAGGGGCGCCCGGCTGGGGTGCGTGGCTCCTGCACCAGCGTCGGCGCAGGCCAATGCGTGGCAGGGCTGGGGATCGTTGTTGTTGTTGTGGGTTCATTTTTGAAGTCAAGTTGTAGGAAACTGCTTGAATGGCTGGAGCCAGAGCGTCTCTGCAAGGGCCAGCCAAACACAAAAAAAGCACACAGGGCTGTATCGGTGTTTAATTACTTTGTTGTTTTTAAAAAAGTTTTTTTATCCCTGTTGAAAGGCTCCAACCTGACAGTTATCAGGAGTGGGGCTGATGTTGCCAGCGGCTCCTCACCGGGAGCTAGGTGCCTTTGAGGACATGGGGCAAAGCACCAAATTCCCTTTACACACCCTTCGGCCGTGGGCACCTTCTCCCGACAGAAAACTTTCCCAAATCCAGTCCCGGGAGCAAGAAGTCCCTCCCTCAAGGGATGGAGCCCCGAGTCAGAGACACCCTGTGGCTGAAACTGAAGAACCAAAGCATTTTTGCTGGGGGTATTTACTGTGCCGGGGGGGCATCGCCCATGCCCCTACCCACCGGGGAGGACCCCGACCGCCGTGTCGCTGCAGCCCGGCCGGGGCACGATCCTGGAGGTGTGCGAGTCGCCAGCAGCGCTGGCAGCGGGACGGGCTCGAGTCTCGGAGATCAGAGCTCTTGGCCGGGCACGCTGCCTCCGACCCGCGCTCTTACATGCCTGCGAAAATATGCACCCCAGTGACCACACAAGTAAACATGTGCCTCGTGAGCTACATGATTCATATGTGATGCGAGGTCTTAGGAGCAGAGATTTTTGCATTTTTTTTTTTTTTTTAATATTATCTGGCATGTTTGAAAGCACTGTCCAGGAACACGAAGCCTCCACGGAAATGATTTTCCACTATTTATTCTATGCATGTCTTCTTTTTATAGCACGCCCCAAACCTGAGAGTAAAAACTGGCGTGAGCTCTTTGAAAACAAAGGTAAAACCCTAACGGAGGTTTAAACTTCTGCGGGGAGTGCTGCGATTCTCCGCGGGAGCATCAGAGACGTGCCCCGGCGGGGGTGGTGGCGTGCGATGGACGGGCTGCCCCTGCCTCCCCGCAGACCCCCTCCCCACGCCTGCTTGTACGCACAACACTGCCTGTCTGTATCAATGCATCTAACATGTGAGAAATAAAGTGTGGAAAACTTATTTCAGCTGCGTTTCACGGGCAGGCTCTTTGATCAGCCGATGCCTGAGTATTATTCAGCACACAGGAAAATGGACAACTTAGGTAAAGAGCTAGCCGCTGCTAAACGGCTGTCGACGTTGCCAGCAGTCATTAGGCAGCCTTTGGCTTTGAACAAGAATATCGTAAGCCGGGGGACAAACTCCCCCTTCCCCTGCACCGGGGCAATATTTCACGGCTACCGCCCCGACGCACCAAGCCACGGCTAAACCTGCAGCAGCTTGCGACTGGAAACGAGTAGCGAGGGTTTAGTTAACCCCGGCTTGCCTTCCCGACGGCAATTTTGTTTGGAGAGCGTCAGGCGAGGAGGGAATCCTGCGAAGGGTTTCTCCTAACGTTGTTGGTGATTTATTTTGCTTCGCGGAGCGGCGCAAAGCCCTCCCAGCCCTAATTGCCGGGTGCTCTCTCGTGGCTGCGCGGGGAAGTGCTCGTGGTCCCTCCGCCAGCTCAGACCAGACTTTCTTCAAAACAAATTAAAGAACAGGGCCCGTCGCCAACTGGAAGTAACTCTGGACGACTGTAAAATCCCCAGTAAGGGGACTCTTTACAGCCCAGTACCCAAGTGCTGGGCTACCGCAGCTCCTTGCTGGGCTGGTGTTGGGGAGCAAATTCGGATTTTTACTTAATTGCTGTTTGAGTAGCCAAGAAACAAGCAGGAGCTAAACGAGGTCTTGCAGGGCAGAGGTACCGGTGATGACCTCCATGTGCCGGCAGCAAGTTTCTCTCCGTTAGCTGGTAGTTACTACAGCAATTTTGAAATTCTGCTTTACCTTTTTTTTCCAGTTATGCCAAGTATAAGAAACAGAGTATACGTTAGCGTGCAGCGTGTTATACATGAGCCAGACCTGAGCAGTGCGGAAAGGCTGTCTTGATTCATTGCACTCATATGATTTTGGCTGCAGTAAATTCACTCTCCTGCTACAGCATGCAATTTGAGGGTTTACTGAATACTGGCACAAACAGAGGGGATCATCAAAGTCTCGATAATTGCAGGGCTTTTTTTGCTTCCGCTGTCATTGCTTTACCAGCTATTGTCTCACTGCTTGGGAAAGCACAGCCAAATACCTCTCATAAGAAATAAAATATTGAAAAAGTAAATTTTATTCCTTCTTCTATTTCTTTTCCTTGTGGTAGGACTTACTCTTATGTATGATTCTTTACAGCCTCCAGGAAGTTTCGGTTTCTTCTCCTGTTTCAGTATCCTTTTATTCAACGTTGTCTCTGAAAAATGTTATACAAAATCCCCTCCTTTTTTTTTTTTGCTAGCACCCAATCTCTTGGCCCCTTTTTGTTAGAGATGGAAACCTAACACCTCTTCTTCAGCTGAAGGAGTTTGGGCTGTGCAACCCCTGGAGACGCTTTCTGTTCACCTCGGCGAGCACCAGACCGACTCCCAGGAGAGCGCCTTCCCTCCTCAGCCTTTGCCTCCCATTTGTCTTCCCTGCTACCCCCATGTTTCAGTTCCTCTAAAAATCACCCGGAGATCGTTGGCCGTTTCAGAAAAGACAACTGCTCCATCGCAGTGGAAATCTGAGCTTGCACATATGGTTGAAGTTAAGCTAAGGTCTTCTTCCCAGAAATGCTTTGTGAAGTTCTTCTCCAGGCAAGTCTTTTCCAGTAAGATAGTGTCTCCTTGCCTGCTATTTTGCTTAGTCTCGCTTTCTTTTATCTTCCTTGTCGAACTTAAATGTCGCCATTCACTGCTAGCAGATGTGGTTTGGGATTCCTACATTCTTTTATGCCTTTATTTCAGTGCTTTCATCACAGCTTCTCTTTCAGCTAGGTGAATCAAAGGCCTTTCCATAGTCCAGTCAATGCAAGCTATACATGATGGCTTGTTTTATTTGGCAATCTTCTCCAGTATGTGATTCATTGTCTGCAGGTGATTCATAGTTAGGAAATTACTTCTGAACCCTGCCAGTGCTTGTGGTTGATTAAAGTTCAGAAGTCCCTGTAGTCTGTTCACCAGCGCTTTTTTGTCAACTCAAATATTTGTGTGCAGTAAAGAACAGTAAGAAGTGGATGTGCTATTGACATGAGCAATTTACTTGAATGTTTGCATCTTTAGAAAGTTCTACCAAAATTTTTAGAACTGGCATGAAACTGTTTCACAATGTCTGACTAAATGAATCACGTTTTACAAATAAATATCTGTCAAATTGTTCAATTACTCGAGATCCAGTCATTAAGCAATAAAATAAAGCAGTAAATAGGAGACATCTGCTGCAAAGTGCTACAGAAACATAAGCATCTTTCTCAAGTTACCTTCTTTGCATTTCGGTATAATGATTCACCAAAAATGTCTTACCCAAGGCAATCAAACATCAGAAAATTGTCCCTCGCAAAACAATATTGGCGTAGCATGGTACCTTACCTAAAGCAAATACAGCTTAACATCTCAGTGGAGGCTACCTGGGAACAAAGAGGAGAAGACTGATCAGTTGACGCGCTGCAGCGTTATTAGGTGAGATCAGATGGTTCAGGATACTGAAACCTTGAAAGAAAAATGGCATTGGAAGTCATTGCTTCTGATCTTGAATTAATTTTTTAAAGATGTAAATGCTGCCCTTCCTTTGAAAGATAATATTTCCCATAATGACCGAGAAAGAACCCGACTTTCTCTTTACATCAGAGGTGCTTTACATCAGAGGTGCTTGTAGGAAAAACTCAAGGCATGGATGGTCAAAGGGTTTAAACACTGAGTCTCTGAGGACCGCCTGCTCAAATCCATTGCGGCAGCGACTGAATACCAAAGGTTGGTAACCTCTAGGCAGCTGCTGTCAGACCGAAGTGGGGATAACATCTCATTTCGGTCAGGCACATCTCCACATCAGGGCTGCCACTTTCCCCAGAAAGATGAGGGGCTTTTTGGCAGCATCAGCCTGCAGTGTTGACCCCGAAAATGGTATTTCCAAGAATACAAATTAATTAAAATACCTTTTGGAAAGGCACTCAGATAACAGAAAATTTAAGGAGCTGTAGCCTCTTCCCTTTGCTTTCAGGCAGCTCAGGCTCGTTGCTTCATCTAGAGTATCAGTTTGCAGAGCAGCGCTTGATTCACATTTCTCTGAAAAAGAAAATATTTTTAAAACTTATCTTGATAGTTATAGAATTTCCTGTGAAAGATATATTTTTCCTGCCAAAAGATTCCTACAATGCTCAAGTAGTACTTCAAAAACGGTAAAGCTGGAATGACACTTGCATATTTTACTGGTAATGGAGCATAGTAAAAACAGAAATGGAAAGAATACTCAAGTATCCAAAGCTGTATTATCACTGAAGTATCAGCTTCTTTCAGCCCTTTCTCTGTCTAACATTTCAGCACCAGCAGCTCTACCTATAACTTGGCTCATGGCTTATGTTTGAAATAGAAATTATACGTATCAAACCCACACCGTACGAAGGTTTCTGTGCATAATTCAAAACTCTTTTCTAAACAGAAACCCTGTAACTTCGCCGTGCTTCAGGTTGCAACAGTTTCTCTGCCCATACCTCCACTTACAGGATTGGGTGGGTTTGCCAAAACCAGGTTTCGAATATCTATTTAGTGATTTTAGTTACTTTCCACACCTCTCACAAGCCTGAGAAGCTCCAGCAAGTGCAGTGTCTGTTTTAAACCTTCTCCCAATACGCTTGTTGAGACAAATGTTTTTGCTGAGTTCAATTTCTCCCAGGGGAATTTATTTTGGAGAAGAACTGGTTAAAAAAAACCCCTCCCCCTGGATTTGACTGAGAATAATTGGCAACAATTTACCAAGAACATTGGGACATCATGAAATGCAAAATTGGATTAAAAAAAAAAAAGAAAATCCCTAAAACAGGAGGTTAAGACCTCAGTGTTCCATTTCATCCAAGAAATTGCATCCAGTGCAATTTAAATAAAGACATTCAACAACTAGGAGCTGAACGCTTGACTTGTAGCCACCCTTTAAACCTGTCTCAGAAGACATAGAAATGCTCCCGCTTAGGCAAGATTTTCCAAAAGCCATCAGCTCCTTTCTGCCGGCTGCCATGCGTGTTTGCAAGTCTCGCTGGCTCAGCAAACCTCCAGGTTAGATTTACCCACTGAGATTAACCTACGATGCTCTTCTTTTATAAAAAACTACAAGCAACGACAATGAATTTGGCGTTTTATTCCTACGCAGTACTCAGCTTTGAATTCCTGCCTCATTTAGCCAAAGATATTTGGCTTGGTCACCCTTCTTCTTTGATAGCTTAGATATCGGTGCACTTAGGCTTTATGCAACATGTGATTTTTATTTTAGACTGTGCAAAAACTATGTCATGACGCTAGGGAAAATATATTCCTCCACATCCCAGGATAAAAAAAGGTGGTAGCTGATTCAAACTAGTGTCCACTCTTCCATGACAAGTGCACGCACATCTAGCTGATAAATGTATTTATATCCAATGTTTCGCTATGGCTCAGATGCCAAGAGAAGCACAAAATCCACCATGAGTGGCAGAAGGACTTCCATGAGAAGCCATGCCTCTGTCTCATCTACTCTATTTCTAGATTATTTGAATTATTAACCTGAAAATGTCCAAACCAACAAATATGTCTTCAAAGTAGGACTCAAAAGTCAAAGCACACGTACCGATAAAACACAAAACTAGTGCGGTTTTTGCTTTTTTTTTTCAGAAAGAAAAAGCAGTGTTATTATAAAACCCCAGTGTTCCTAGTTATGATACAGGGACTCATAACATACAGGGGGAGAGAGAGGAGGTAGAACAATGACTTTCTGAAAGAAACCCCCATGACTGCGTGTCCCACTCAACTACGCACAAGGAGAAGCGACTGGAACGGCACAGGCAGACAAACGCCACTAGAACTCATGTCCACGTGCGTCCCGACTGCCCTGCCGTCAGAAAACGGTGGGGAGGTTAATGGCTGGTCAGGAGCTGACCAGTCTCACTGGCATGTTTTTAGGACATATAAAATAAGTTTAAAACAGTGAGCATGAAGCACTAACTTGGTGAGACCCTTTCTTGAAAGCCTGGAGAGACTCCTTGGAAATAGCAACTCTTCAGAATCATTTACAAATGCTGCCCCATCTGTAAACACAAGAAACATCCTTAATGTAAACAGCATCCTTCGCTCTGAAAGTGCGAGGAGAAATGAACAGGAAGCAAGGCAGCAGAAGGAGGAATAAATCAATGACAGACTTTTATGAAACAAGACATCTTGGTCCTTACGCATATACTCACACACCAAAATCGCTTATTAACTCCACATGGATCAAGTGAACTCTTTGGAAAAGAGAGCCTAAAGAGATGGGGAACATGAAAGGAGCATCTAGAAACAGATGGGACATAACATTTTCAATAAACCTGAACATAGATGGGAATCTCACATAGCAGCAGCTAAACTACCTCGTGCTGTGAGCCCATCAAATTTCACAAGCTTAACAACATTGGACTGAATCTATACATGTGGATGGGAATTTGCAGAGGATAAATCTAGCATGTTATTTGAAGCTGATGAGCTGTGTGGTTGAGCAATAGGGACGATCCCTCCAGGTTAATACAAGGTACCCATGTAGCACGTCGCTGGAAACAGCGGCTTCTCAATGTGCTTTGAAAGCAAGGGGATAATCATTCATCCACGTATCTTGCCTACTCTGTGGTGAATTAACTGATCCGATGATTCTCTTTCCTGTTCTCTAAACTATGACTGGGCCAGAAATTCTTGTTCTAAGCCTGGATCTGGACCTCACTTTTAAATAAAATAAGGAAGTCCCCAGTGTCTGGTAGTATTCTATAGTTATTATTTGCGTTATACGAAGACCAACAGGTCCAAAAATC
The DNA here is from genome assembly GCA_008921705.1 of Burhinus oedicnemus. Taxonomy (NCBI): domain Eukaryota; kingdom Metazoa; phylum Chordata; class Aves; order Charadriiformes; family Burhinidae; genus Burhinus; species Burhinus oedicnemus. The sequence continues at coordinate 971,903 of VFFE01007869.1, forward strand.
AGACTAGAGCCAATATGTTCAGCTCTATACAAATACAGTATAATTCTTCTTGCCTTGCAGAATTTATGGCCAAGATAGGCAGAAATGACCAGAAGTTCAAACACAGGTAATTAGCAGCACAGAGAATAAACCCCCCGTTCCTTGATACCCCATGTACTGTCCTGTCCATGCTGCCTGTTCATCCTAGGCCTTCTAATGCCTTCTAATGACCACTAAAGGTTGTTTTTTGACCAAGAGCTGCTGCGGTACTGATGAATACAAGTATTTCCTGTGATAGAGAAGAAAAGCAATCTTGACTGCAGAGAGCAAATGCCCTCAGGTGCAATCAGTTTTCCCATTAAAAAGCTTTGTGTATCTTCAGATCTGACGAGACACTAATAACCACCAATTAAACCTGACACAACAGATAATAAAAATCTATAGCTATCTCTAATACGTAACAGTGCCTACAACTTAATTACCTTAATCACATTTACCCTCACTGTGAGGCTGGCGATTCATGACTAATCATTCCACCGACCTCCATCAAGCATTTGATAAAAAACACCTTTGAGGAAAATGGGCAATTTACAAGAGCGCTCTTTTAGGCTATGAATTAAGAAAGGAAATTAGTACCTAGGGTCAAATCGTTTTGGTACTGTTTACATTGGAAAGGGGTTCCCTGATTTATATCTCTATAAATATTATCTCATCAATAGAAGCCATCTGCCAATGGTGACAGCACCATGTCCTCTCCTGGAATAAATCAGGAAAGGACATGGTGCATCCTCTGCGTCTGAGGCTGATGAGTCCACTTGAAGGGCAGGTCCCTATGGGACAGCATGGTGTGATGGGGTGACCTTCTCAGGAGCCACCCCTGGTGATGTGGGTAGAGGTGTAGGCTGTGACACAAGATCCTTCATTTTGGGCTCCAGGAAATTCGAGGCAGAAATATGAGCCCCAGAAACAAAAATCACGGGCATGGAAGGTGGGACATATACGTATACTCACTTGTACATACTGGCTCTCCCATTCAGATCAACAGTGTACATGAATTAAGGGATAACCCAGTAATTTGTAAGCACTCCTTTAAGTGGGAGCAGCAGCCACCTGCCTGACTTGGGGAAGGATTTATTTAGAGGACATGTCACCCTTTCCCCCAGGTCCGTACAAATCGGGCTGGGCTCAGGAAGATGGATTTTCTCCCGACTTTATCAGACGTTATCAGCCCTTACCATGAAGTCCCGAAAATGGTTCACAGACTGGGTCGGTCCTGCCTTTCCATCTCTTGCTGTGACACGAGGTCAGTCCCAGTGGGTGAATGAAAGATAAGTGTCGGCATCCCTTTCCTGCTCTAAAAGCTCTTCAGGACCCACCTCATCACCCTGCATCTTTCTGGGGCACAAGACAATGTCAGTGACTCCATCACTGAGGTGTGCAGTCCTGACCCATCTAGAAGGTAAAGGGAGATACCAAAGCAAAGACCCCCACGTTCAAATCAGAGCTGAGCTGCTGCCACGGAGGATTCCCAGCAGAGCTGGCGCTTGGGTCACCAAGCCACCTTCAAGGATTTTGCTTGTGAAGTTAACCTCGGTTAAGTCAGAGGAGACTCTGCAGTGTACAGCCGGTTGCAGGAGGCGTTTGGGAGAAAGAACATAAATTTTTTGCTTTACGTTTCTGAAAAAGGCTTGTGCTGCTTAGACTCAAGCAAGTTTTTGACAAAAGATGGCACAGCAGAAATATTTCAAAGAGGAAATCTAGATCACTGCATACGGTGTTATTCTCCTGCTCCAAGTGTTAGCAGGATTTATGGTAAGATTATGCCTTCAACTAGTGCTACCGCAGCTGTTAGTTCTACTCAGTCATTAAATACTGTTTTTTTGGAAGAGCTAAGAGCCTTTCATAGTAAATAAATATAAGTATCCTCATTTTACTATTGGAGAAACAGAGAGCAAAAACTTCAGATCTTCCCGTGATCTCAGTCTGTGAAATGTCCATACTCAAAAACCGCAATGGTCAGAAGAAAAAAAAAAAAAAACCGAGATCTAAGAATGCTTCAACAGTTTTATAGAAACATTTACGCACATCAAAACATTTCATCCCGGCCACTGCCACTGCAGGTAACTGCTAATTAAAATCTGGTGTGCTGTGGCTACTGTCTTTAAAACTCTGGCCAGCATATGTTTTATTTCTCTTCTTTTTTGTTGGTGTTGTTTGTTTTTAGCTTCTAAGCTTGTCTGATGGTACTTTCAAAATTCAGTTTTATGTTTAAAGATTGAGTTTAATAAGCTTGTACGATATATAAAGAGATTATAATTTATTATTTAAAAACTTTCCTGACAAGATGTCTACAAGAAACATGACCCAAACCACACTGCCTTGTAATAATACCTCTTAAAAATTCCTGACCTCCCACTAAACACTCCTGCAGACTTCCCTGCTTCAGTCCTTGTTGAATATCTCATATATGTCCCCTATAACATTACACAGGAGGAAATGAAACGGGAAAGTCATCAGCTCAGACAGACAAACGACGGCAATTACATAGCACCATGTTATTTTCTCCTAGTATTGACAAAACGCCCTTTTTCTGGCAGCGAGGGGCTGCAGGCTCACGTAAACAGCTTTGGGTCCCCTGCGACATTCGGTGAATCTTCCCTCATCTTAAAAATGGGTCACTAAGAATATGGTGCACTGGAAAAGGAGAAACGACACAGGCTGCTCCGGTGCATACAGGGCGCAGCGAGTACAGGTAGGAGAGGTCCAGGAATGAGAAGTACAGGCATAAACGTGAGGAGCACAGTCCCTCTCCAGCCATCCCGGCTTCCAGGGGTTTGGGGTGCTCAGATACCCGCACCCAGGCTCCACCCAAGGGTGATGCTGCCTCCGCCTGTGCCCAAGCAGGACTTTGGGGCTCCTCAACCCTGCACCTCCACATCGTGGTCACTCCGGCAGCGGTTTTTCCCACCAGGGTGTGGTACTCCAGGCTGAGGGTTGTGTCTCTTCTCCCAGTGGTTTCCGTGTGCCCGATGGCCCCTCCCTCCCCATGTGAAATGGCTGTCTCCCTTCTCCGCATTACACCACCTCGAGGGACTTTATTTGTGGGATGAATCACCATGACTGCTGAGCCTTGTCTTCAGGTCCGATGGCAAATCGCCACCGGGCATGCCATAGCTGTGGGCCACCACCGCCTTTCTGGCATCGCTGCTGCCCCTGTGTCCCTGCAGCTGCAGGTGACAACCAGGCTGGGCGCGGGGTCGGTATTGTATCGACACAGGGATTTGCCAATTGATTTGTGTCAGTATGGATTTCCTATTTGCTCACTTTTCCAGCTGGAAAAATTTTTTTGTTTTGTTTTGTTTTTTATTCCTTGTGATAGGGGTTTGTAACTTTAGGAGCGTTACTGCAAGAGAGCTTTCGCCTGAGCTTGGCCCACAGCATGCCAGCAACTATTCATGATCACTAATAGGTAAAACTACTCCGGGACTTTAAAGCTTTTAACAAGACCTTGTCTAGACTGGTATTTAGTGGCAATACAATTAAATCATACTGCAGAAGAAAAAAAAAAAAAAAGAGATTAAATTATTTTAATTACCTTTTGAAGCCACTTCTCCCCTGTAGAGGTCAGACCTTGATCTGATTTAAATCGGTGCACTTCAGGTGTTACTCCACCGACGTAGCAGCAGTGCAAAGGTTGAAGGGATCACAGTGTCGGTCTGTAAGACTAGCTAAAGCCTGGTCCATAGCACAGCTAAATTTGCAGTAAATTAGGGGGTTTCTTTTTCTTTTTTTTTTTTCCTAGAACCTTTGCCAAAGCAGGACCACAACATGGGGTGGTGACTCAGGACCTCACGTGAAATGCCTGGGGTGCAGACACTGGCCATAAACATTCCGGGGGGATGCATGGATGTGTTTGTCCTGCCTGCTCCCCATGAGGATCTCCTCGCTCTCGCTCGCCGCCCTGCCCCACAGCCTGGAGCAAAGGCCAACAGTGGCTTTGCTGAAGGCAGGTGCCAACGGGCTCCCACCAGTGACTGGTAGGAAGCGTCTGTGGCCATTCAATGTAGCACCTACCCAGGGACCGTTTCACCTCTGAAATGGGCTCATGATCCCCAGCACAGAGCGGGAGAGGGATGGTCCCTATATATTTCTCCCATATAATCCCATTTATCATTTCCCTGTTATGCTGGGGTGGATGGCTTTGCTCCTTGGGCTTTTGCAGCCCTCCACATCCGATGCATCTCCGATGCCTGATACCCTTTCCCTAGATAATTAAACCTTCATTTGTTGCTTCCTTGCAACTCCAGATTTTAAAACTATACATTTTTTTTTTTTTTCTGTTGGGTTAGGATCGCTTCCAACTTCCAATCCCCAATTTAGATTACATGCTCAGAAACTAACTCCAAACATTTACTGCGTTTGAAGGTCACAGTGCTATTGATTGATTTCCAGTTATAATGTATGTTGTCCTAACATGAGTTAAAAACATTCTGGGCTAAATCCAAAAATGCTGGGATCAAAGCATCTGGACTTGTTGCTTTCATGTTTGGCACATAAAGGGGCTGGCAGTCACCAATGTGGTCTTGGCTGGGCTATAGTTGTTTTCATTCTCTGATGTGAAACAGTTGGGAATCACAGACCCTCCAACAGTTATAGTGGACTAAATAAAAATTGGCTTAATAACCTGCCAAGCATTTGAAAGTGCCAGTCTCCACAGTTTTTCACAACTTATTGGCTATGGCATGTTTTTCTTCTCATTTCTCTTGGGTTTTTTTTTTTCTTCCTCTCTTTTTTTTTTAAAAAAAAAGAACGAATTTTCTATAAAATTGGACTTTTTCAGTTGAGTATTTGAAATAGGTGAACTCTTCATCTCATCAGACTCAATTTATAATCTTTGATCTGACTTCACTCATTCCTTTGGCTGCTCAATCTGATTTTTTAATTTTTGAAAAAAAAAAATTATGAAAACATTTTCCCTATCTAACTTATCACATAAGAAAATAAACAAGGGAGGATTTCTTGGCTAGCTCGCCTTAAAGATATCCCAGCGCTGCATCTGCACATCAGCTTTTCACTTTCAAATTCACTTTAAACAGATTATTCCTAAAGTTTTTTTATTAGTCTCCCTAAATGTCTCCTATTTATATTTGCTGTTTATAAAATAGCATCCAGAGGCCATTGTGCAATGCGCTGCACATAGTCAAAAGCCATCAAGCTCTCGAGACAAACAATGGAAATACTTTACAGATGGGAGCTGTTTTACAGATGGCGTACAGGGGCAGGAGAGACGCGAAGGTTGGACAGAGGAAGAACTATGGATGTTGGCCATGGTTGCGAAAGAAGCCAGTGGCAGAGCCAGGCACTTAACCCACGTTCCCATCCAATCGCTTCCCTATTAATTAATTTTCCTCTCTCATCCTTTTAGAAGACACGTTATAATTTTTACCCCCTTCTCTCATGTTTCTAAAAAAAATAAAGCGCTGGCGACTGAAAAACCTAATGCTTCATGCACGGCACATGTTTTTCAGTCACTTTGGCTGATTTCAAGGAACTTTGTGTTGGCTTTGGGAGTGATGCTTTGGAGCAGACGCGAGGGCACCCTGGGGCAGTACCAGGAAGGTCAATGCCTCCAAAGTAAAAGAGCTGCTCTCGTTATTTCCAGCCGGGCAACGGCATCTTGTTGCCCATTAGGTTGAGGTTTACGCTCAGACAAGTTTTAGTGTAGCCTATTGGTCAGAGAGCGCAATGCTGCTCCTCTCACTTCCCACTCTTGACAGCTAATCCACAGGAAAAGTGAATTTATTGTGGCCCCATCAGCGGTCCAGCCTTGCGCTAGACCTCAGCATTCAAGATTGATGCGATAAATGTTCTTTGCTCCATCCCTGTGTGGCTTTCAGCAAACATCTCCCATGGGGCCTCATGCTGCAAAAACCCTTTTCACCTGCCCAAGCTGAGCCGAGATTCCTTGAATTCATGCAACCGATATCATAGGGAAAAAGAGGAGAAAAAGGACTGTATGTCCTTAACCTCTGAATGAGGACCAGGGTCTGCTTCGACTGAATTCTGAGCAGCTCATTTTCAACATCTCCATGAAGCTTCCAATCAGTTCTGGGACTTGGATTGAAGAGAGACTAAAACCAGTGAAAACGAATGTTTTAGAGACAGTCAGGACATGAGGGATGAAGTGTTTAAGTAAAGAGATGATTTCAGTTCTGGCACCTTTGGCAGGGCTAAATATCTCTTTAGGACTCGTAATAACGAAAAAATGAATCTACCGCTGAGAAAACCAACGCTCAGTATAAAAACCGTATTTACCATTCGTATGCAGTCTAGAGACATCTAAAAGTAAGATTACTTTATCATAAAATGAATATAAATTTGGCCTGCTAAAGGATTTTAAGGACTTTTTTGTGTTCAGGTGAAACATTATCAATTGGTGCTGTGTGTGGCTGTATTTATACAGTTTGCTTTCCATATTGCCATTAGAAAACCCCGTGCACATTCTTTCCATGTAAAATAATTTTGTAAAATAACTTAGTCCAACAGTTACACCTAGTCTAAGTATCAAAGATTTTTTTTTTTATTTTTAATGTTTTGATTATAAGTGAGTAAATGAGCATATGTGCAATTAGATTTTGGGTGCAATAGCTTCAGCCGCCACATTTTGGCATTTTATTTTATTAGCTAAAAGCTCACATATGGTTTCCATGTTTCCAATCTGGCTTTAAGGATGCTATGGCTGAATTAAGCAATGTTTCTCCTCACTCCAATTCCCTTAGATATACTTAAAAAGTCCATTCAGATTATAAAAAAAAGTAAATTAAGGTTTATAATATTCAGAAGGTGGCCCATGGCAGTGACTAATACAGTGCTATCTTGTAAGTGCCCTTGCACCCTGCAGAAACTGTTAAAAGCCATGTTTCATAGTTTAAAATATTAAATCACTTCTATGATCCTGTGGGGCAGAGTCATGCCTGAATGCCAAAATATTTTTTTTCCGAACAATGATGTCGTTATATCAGCGCGGGGGCCGCCAGATAATGGGTCACCCCGCGTGGCCACCGGGATTTGCAGGTCCTCCAGCACCACCCAGCGTTGGACCCAGGGGATTTGGGGAGGCCTTTGGGAGCCCCCTTTCAACATGGTCTGACAAAGCCTAGAAAAATGACCTGAGGGAAGGAGCTCGGAGCCATTTGGTGCATAGCCATGAGGGCGATCAACAGGACTGAGCAGTAGATGGGACAGAAGTCTGGAAGAGGGGCACAGCTCCAAGGAGGGCATCACTGGGGAGAAAAGAGTGTGCTGCAGCCTCAGAAACTGCCACTCGGGAGAGCAATGGGGCTGAAGTACCATTATATATATATAAATATACATATAGGTAAGGAGAGGAGAATTGAAAAGGTGCTTGCGTTCACATGGCAGACGTGCTAGCTATCTCCCAAAGCACAGTGTGGCTAGGAAAAGGACAATGAGCAACTCTGTATCCCATGGGGAAAGAAGTTGCCTGCGTTTGCAGCAGAGGTGGTGTGCGTGGATGTTTAGGCAAAGCTTCCCAACTGCAAAGGTCGTGAAGCGCTTAATGAAAAGAATGAAGTTGGCGAGTCCCTTGAGAAGAGGTTTTTCAATAACTGCTCAGGCAAACACATGTCAGGGATGGTCTTGGCAGCAGCTTGACTGTGTGACGTCTCAAGGTCCCAGCCAACCCCGCATTTCTGTGAGCTCATGAAAACGCATCTAGCCTGTCTGGAAGCACAGGAGCCTGGGACTTCTCTACTGCATTGATGCAGATTCAGGATATATCTCTTTGGTATCCTTCTTCTCCAGGCTACCAACCTAACCAAAAAGCAAACTCCCATGGTCCCTTTTCTGAGCTTTCTAATTTACTCTGGTCTACACATTTCTGCTGAAGTGGAGCAGGATCAAGGTGAGGTGACGTGTGTCCTCCCACTAAGCAGCCGTGTTCGCTGCTGACCGTAGGTGTGACATTAGGGGCTTTTTCAGAGCCACCTTCTGAGCCTGGCTGCTCTGTTTGATCGATGTGAGGTGTTCAGAGCCTGACTTACTGTGATCCAGTCTGTATCACATCTTACAGGCATCAGAAAAAAAGGGTAGGCAGATAGTGAGCTCAAACCTCTACCAGTTATCATTGCTGTTGAGGAAACTGGTCTCCACTTTCAGTACTTATGTGTTTTTATTGACCAGTAAGCAATCTGCCTGAATAAAGACCAAAGGATCAGAAATACAGAGTTGCTTCTCCAGATCTTCAAGTTTCCATCTAAACCCATCCTAATCCAGCAAAACATACAAGTTTGAACATAAACCGTATCCATAGGCACACTTAAGTATGGGATTAAGCAGCTTGCCCAATAGGGTCCCTACGTTACTAAGGCATTGGCTGCTAGTCTTGGCTCTTTTTTTCAGCTAAATTAAGATGGGAAGAGGTTTCCACACTGGGTTTAAGCCAAGGTTTTTTTCTCTCTCTTTCTTTCTCCTTTTTTTTTTCTTCTTTTTTTTTTTCCTCTCCAACGGAACAAGATAGGTGTCTGACAACTCTTTGTATCTTGCTAATATCCTGGAATTCAGGTCCTTGGATGTGGGAAATTAAAGATCAAATCTCTGCTCAGGTGCATTCAGCTGAGGGTTGTAATCCCTGTTCTCGCACATGTGAGCTATCCTGAGCACTGGGCTATTAAAAGCAGCAGCTTTCTTGTGATTTGGGTAAATCACAGAGTAAGAAGTGGAGACAGTGGAAGGAATGGTCTAAGTTCACCTGATCCTTCACCAAACTTTGATGCTGACAACTGAAGATTTTCTAAAATTTTATTTTAATTGAAGCTTCCTAACCAACTCTAAACATTCAACTGATATTTTAAAAGGTGGCCACTATTTTTTCAGTTCTTCAGCGATAACAAATTCCCATAACTTTGCCTGGAGTCATGGTGAAGAAGGTGACCTCAGCTTTTCTGAAAATCAGCTTTAAGCTTCATGTTCGCAAACAGAATTACTGTCTGCGATCACTTTTAAAAATGTAGACCTTGGAAGTCTTCCCTTCTTAGTACTACTGAAATGAAATAATCAAAACATTGAGAGTTTGGAGAACAAGTGAATATTGTGTTGAAAATTCCACATAGTGTCTGGACTGGTCCACATGGACATGCAATCTGCAAGATCAAGAGATGCTTCAGCCCTTCTGCTGACACTTGAAAAAACTATTACAAGGCTTAAGGAGGAAAACAAAGTAATGGAAACATCCGCTTAAAAGGAACGTTTCCAATCACTGGTACTCCATTCATTACAGGCCTGAGTGGTTCCAGAGACAACCGAAAACTATGCATTGTTGCAATGCCAAGAACAAGAGACGCAATATGGATGTTGTGTTGCTTCTCACTCATGGCAATCTGAACATTTTCATGCCCTTCCCATCTTGCCCAGCTGCGTTCATCAGCCAGGAGGTTATTGCCATTGTCTCACTCATGACCAAACGGGGGGTGGTGGTGGTGTTTCGGGGGCCTTCCAGCCAGATGCAGGTTGGGTTGGGGTGCTGGCACGGGAGCTGCGCCTGCTTGCGCAGCCCGAAGAGCAACATAAGGCATTCGCTCAAGAGCAGGCAGACACTGGGTAGGATTTCTGCCTAATGCATTGTCGAGATAAAAAGCTTTTATGGGAGGTAAAGTTTTTTATGGGAGGTAAAAACACAGCAGTCATTTAATTAACAATACCTCAAAGTCTTTCCTTTAGAGAACCACATGGCTGAAGTTCTCCTAGGCCTACTGTGATGACCTTGTTAAAATTTGGACAATATTATTTAATCTTTGCTCTGTAAGCCAGACTTCTGCTATTTCCCCAGCGTCACTGCAGCGTGGCGGTTACCTACATTAGAGCACCGTCTCTCCAGCATGGTGAATATTTGAAAATGTCACCATATGTTATAGGTATCTCAACAGCACTTTGAAAAACTTCATCTCAAGGCCTAGGAAGACACACAAAATAATACAGTGCTGTGGTCTTTTTCAGAAAGTGAAGCAGCAGCCCTTCATCAAAGCTTGCTTCCAACCTGTGTCTAATGGAGGGGAGAGTGCACCATTTCTGACTAGTACCCAAAGGACTTCTGCTCAAAATACTCACTGCTTCACCAGGTAAGGCAGAAAAAACCCTACATTGTCCAATCTTACCTGCAATGACGTCAACAGGCCAATGGACCATAACCAGGAGTAGGACATCAGCTGCCACAGCCCGGTGTAAACTCCATCGCAGTCTACTGGAGTCATCGACTACTGTTGAGTTTTGATTAAGCCACAATGGGTTAAAAAAAGCGTATGTGTGGTGAAATTGTGCAACTTGTATTGTTTTGGCACTACATATATTCTAAACTAATGGTCTTGGCTGAGATAGGCTTTTTTGATCTTTCCTTTTTGGCCTCTTGTAACTTAAGCTTACCCAAAAATTTATGGAAAGAATACATATCCGCTTTATGCCAATCGGCAAAGATTAGTGTTTGCAAAGACTATTTTTGTCATGCTATTTTGCATCTTGGTGCAGTTTTCTAGATCTCTTAAATGTAAAAATAAACAAACATCCATACATCTGGGAGCAGATTTCCAAGCGGAGCTCAGCGCCAGCTTTTTTTCCTTTTCTGAGTGCTCAGCACCCACGATGGGGCCAGATTTTAAAGCCAGTTCAGCTAAACCAGGGCCAGGTTTCCACAGAAACATGGAGATCCGGAGGCTCCCATCGTGACAAATATGCACAGATTCATTGTTTAACTCATCCTCCCACCCAGGAATGATAAAATGACATAGTAATATAGCAGTAATAACATTAGCTATTGATAACAACAGCAACGACCCTATGATGGACGCATAAACAGCTGGGAGGAATGTTGGCTGCAGAGGGCGATTGCTCAAGTCCCCAGTGAAGACCTGAGTGTTTGCTTATGTTCTTGCTTGGCAAGATACGGTACTATCAAGATGCTATGTAGTGTTTGAGTAAGAGTATCATTTCTGACATGCCACTGATTCCTTGAAACATAAGAAAGCCATTGGGAAGAGAGATATGCCATTGGTAACTGCTCTTCCTTGCCGATTTACTGGGCTAACCCTGATTTATGAAGTGCAGCGCTGGACAGGATGTTGCCAGTTGAGGCTGTATATAGCATGTCAGCTGCAGAATTTAGGGATGACCTATGTCCTGCAGGGAAATGGCTCTGCACTGGATGGAAGATGATCTGAGCAGGTGTTTTCCATCTCCAGCTTCTATGGCGAATCGAGTCTTTCAGTTTGATGACTGCCAAGTGCACATTTAATTGGACAGGAGAGATACTTGGGTGAGCAAAGCAGGGAAGTCCTGCCCTTAGTCATAGAAATAGCCTCATGAATTTCTTTCTGCTACAATCCCTCCTGGTTTACGTTTCCTTTCCACAAACATTCGAGTGAACCAAATTAATGGAAAAGCAATTCCATGGTCTCATGCAGAAGAGTTACTGGAAATCATTTTTGCACATACAAATACTTGTGCTGGTAGTCAGGGGACAATAATGTCCTGTGCCAGATAAGCTGCATGGTCAGATGTTGGGTATCTTACCGACATCTGAATATCAACTGCAGGAGTACCGAAGAGTCACACCAAAAAATGATTTGTTGAGAAAGTAGTGAGAAAAAAAATTAATGTTATGGAATAACAATTACATAGATGACCTACCTTGTAAGAAATTATACAGCATGTTGGGAGCAACATTCATTGCGTGTGACTGCTTTGCATACCACGTCTTTTTTGTAAGGCTTTTTTTTCCAGCATTATTAAAAAAAAACCACAACCAAACCCACACTTATTTGCTCACTGTTTGTAACACTCTGCAACTTTAAAAATTCTTCCTCCCCAGTGCAAACATACTTCCTCAGAGAGGCAGCAGCAGAGCCCCGCTAAGATGCTTAAGAGGAGGTCAAGAGAAAAGCCATTTACCAGGGGAATCTCTCTCACTCCTTAATACATTTTTACTACTACCTATGCACACAGTGTTCTCTCAGAGGCTGGATGAATAAATATGCCTCTTTAGAGCAAACATTTATAATGCTATTTGAACACGAGGGAAGAACAGTTTCAGCTTAAAAATGATACTAGCACCATGTTTACATTTTTTTTCCCAAGCTGCAGTTAAAATGAAAATATCCAGACAGACATTCAGCATGAGGCTCGGGAAAGCATGTTTCTTTTGGCCACTTCCACTGCAGAATTTCACCTAAAAATGAAATACAAAAGACTGGGCTTGGGGGCGGGGGAAATACAAAAGAACGATTTGTTTGCAGATGAATTACTCTCTGCAAATCCATCCAAAAGCATCAATGTAATTGTTCATTAATAATAGACTTGGAAGATACTTAGAAATGTTTCTCTTCCTTTGAACTTTCTGAAGGCAAACAGAGTCCTTGAGCTGGCGATGTACTTGTGCTTAGCCTTCACTTGAAGCAAAGGGGTACCCTTTGCCACCTCCTCCAGCACCCCAAGCCCAGCATATAAGGTTCTGACCCATTTTGGGGCACTCTGGGCTCAGCCCTTGGTGGCAGATCTGCCCCCGGGCGAGGAGCTTTCTCCCGCTTTTTCACCTCTTCCCATCCAGATTTTAAATTCCCGAGGTCAGGGAGCAGCTCTAATTTTTTTAAGATGATGGAGGCATGAGCTGGACCTCTGGACACTACCTCAGCAGCGTTCATAACGCTGGTTTCAAGAGGACTCCTCATGTACTAAAAGTTAAGCGGTGCTTAAGGGCTTTCCTGGCCGGGGACCGAGGAGGGTAATTAGCCCCTGTAAGGATCCCCGACCACCGAGCTGCGAGAAACTTCAAATCCCACTGACTTCACTGGCACTTCAGGGCACTCAGCACCTTCCAAGATTAATTCCTCAGGCAGGGAGAGGTCTAGAAACATATATATTAGAGCACTTTACATCTTCAGCTGCAGTAGGGCTCTTTCTGGTGAGCTTGACAAAGGACAGATTATATATTACGCCGTGCCATAAACTTCGGCAATCTAAGAATTCAGAAAATACCCTGTTCTATTACTCTCCTTGCTTTGACATGAAATATTAAACACCGCTTACCAAAGTAACATTATTGAACACAGATGTCCGCTATCACATTCAAATTGTTCAAGTCAATCTAGGTTTATATATTTTCTTTACTTAAGCGTTTGTATAAACCCAAGTGTGCCCTGACAGTAATGATTTCACAATATACTATATTCAATTAAAGAGACAAATATGCATTTACATTTTTACTGAACTTGTTTCACACACACACAAGCTCCAGCTCCAACTTATTTTTGACATTTGGTGGACAGTAAAGGAATAGAAAGGGTGCCACCTACTGAGTCACTCAGACATTTTTGGAGGCTGAAAAATCGTGCAAATTACCAATGTGCTCGTTCCAGTTAAAAATAAACAAACGTTAAAGCTATATTTACAAGCCTGTGGGAAGATAGCCATAGACGGTGTTTTCCTTATCAAATCCCTCAGTGACTAGAGCACTTACCAGGGTGTAGGAGACCCCAGCTCCAGCTCCCGCTTGTATCTCAGCAGGTTTGAATCCACTTACTCCTCTGGAAAACCCAAGCAAAATGATTCAGTCTCTGTCATCGCAGTCCGTGAATAACTTTTGCAAGCGATGGATGCGACACTCAACACATGAGAATCTAGAAGCGTTGCACCATCAACACCAACCGTTCCTTGGGACCTACATCATTTAGGAATCTATCACTAATTGGAAATGTATGCTGTTAAATAGCTTGCATATAAACTGTATCAAACGGATGAGATTTAAGCAGATGATACCTAAATTTAAAAACCCACTGAAAAGCTGCATGAAGTCTGAAGATGACATTTGAACATACTTAAAGGCTCAAGAACGGAGACAGGCTCTCAGTACAACTTTTCCAACTCCAATGTCCCTTTTTGATATCAATCAAGGCACAGCCCTGTCTTTAACAGCTATATTGAAAATGTTGTGCTAGTGCTGGAGTTTCCTCACTTGGAGTGGATACCCCATCCAAATAAACTTCAATGTTGCCTTGATATCAGGCAGAGAAGGTGCCATTCACAGTTCTTCTTTAGTCGCAAAGGTATGCAGGCTGGTCAACCTTGACTTTCACAAGGTGAAGTCTACCATGCCTATCAAGAGCTCTGTAAACACACCTTGAAGTAGGATGCTCACATCTCTGATAAATTATGAGTTTGTACTTCATCTGAACTGGAGCTGGTGGTGAAGCAACACCTTTGGAGGGATGGGGCAAATACAAGAAATCCCTCCTGAGTGGCCACCAGTGCCATTCTGCTCCAGTCTCTTTTGCAGCCTCTGTACTGAAAAGTCAGGATGTGTCAGGAATAGTTTGTTGCTTAACTTTCTTCCACAAAAGATGAGACATTCATGTGGATTTTCTTTGAAAAAGTTGTAGTCATGACTGATAGAGCCACAACTTTTCACTCTTCCTGATGGCACACAGAGCAGGGGGGAGATGCTACATGGTGTGCCCCGTGCCAGGGGAATGGCAGGAAAAGCGCAAGGCTGAGCTTTTTCATCTCTAATGAAATGGGTCAGCTTTGGGACTGAAAAAGGATAGACTAAAACTGAAGACTCACAAGGTTGGGCAAACAAATCTCAACTACAAAGAAGATTTTTAATACTAAGGTAAGGAGGTACTGGAACAGGTTTTTTTTCATTTATGGACCACCGTCTCTTCCCTAGTGCTGGTTCCCAAGTGTGTGCCCAAGACACCCCATTAATCCCTCCCTGCTGAGTGCAAGCTGAGCTCCACCGAGCCCTCACCAGGCCTGCAGATGCAGCTTTATCTTGGTCTCTGCAGACGCAGACAGGCCAGAGGGTTTCACAGGTATCGTGTATTTAATGTTTGCCAAAATTTCTTGTGTCGGGGACTGGTGTAGCAATAACATACTTGGGAAAATAATTGTGAAACATTAACAAGTCCTTATTGTTAACAGGTGTTTCTGGCAGAGATTCCTTCAGGGCAACTTGGACAACACACCACAGTTGAGCTGGTAATGGCATTTTTCCCAGAGGGACCTTCAAAGTCTCCTGTGTGGTGCTTTGTATTCCTGGCAGCAGAGTCGGGAAGAAACCCGGTTTTCAACATCCTCCTTCATGCCTACTCAAAATAAAACATTCATTTATCGGCCGTAATGTTTTTCACATCTCCCATGACTTGGCACACGCTTATCACGTGATGGCTGTAGCGCAGGGCACTGAAGCACCGTTTATGTACTCAAGATAACAGGCGCTGTGGATTCGTCCCTTTTTCAGCTCCCGAAGTGTTCAGGGGCTGCTTTCTGCTGGCACAAGCACTCTCTGAGACACCCATTAAAACGGATTTTTTTACTGCTGCCATGTTTAGGTGAAAACATTCTGTCCCAAACCCTTAAAGATCTTTTTTGATTTTTTTCCCAGGGGAGGCAGCCCTGGCTCTCTAGAGGCCCCTGTGTGGTGGTGGTGGGGCTGCACCCCTGGGAGTAGCATTGCGGTTTGTTTTGGGGTTTTTTGTTTTTGTTTTTGTGTTTTTTTTTAAAAAAACCCAAAAGGCAAAACAAAAAAACCTAAGGATTTTTTTTGGAGCTAGAAATCAGAAATAAGAAAAAAATTCACTGCAAATTCATCATGACAGTATACTTAATTTTTTAGGATAAAAAAAAAAAAAAAGGATTTAAAAGCCCGGATGCACTGCCCCCATGTCACACATCTCCGTTACCTCTCGTAGAGAGCACCTTATCAAACCAGCAACAACGGACTACCAAATTAACGTGCAAAGCTTCCCAAGAGAAGGAAATCTCCAGCTACCACTCCACAGCAGAAGGGTTTGCAACAAGAAACCAAACCAAAACAACCCCCACCAACCCTCTTTTCAAAGATTTGAAGATTTTCCAGGCACTTGACATCCACCTTAACTTTTTAAGTAATATATCTTGGAGAGAGGATTCCCGTTGGATCAGAGGGGAGACTTTGCTACAACAATAGCTGCGCTGGCAAACCATCTCCTTTCAACACATTCTTGAGTTTGTATTTTAAGTGGTTTTGCCACATTGGCAGCCAAAAATAACTATTTTCTGATCAAATTCACTAGTTCTTGTAAAAAAAAAAAAAAAAAAGTAACATGCTAAATCTGACTGTGACCAGTTCTAACAGCCCTTCAAGGTGCCTGGTCAAACCTCTTGCTTTTGAGAGGGTGGAGAAGGGCTCTGCAAAAGGCTCGAGCAGAGCGACGCTCTGGCCAGAGCGGCTCGTTGTGAGCACTCCCATCCCTCGTTACCCAGGAACACGGCCCGTATTTCATGTGGTGCTGTTTGCTATTCTGTATTTCATATATACCCTTAAGGTTAAAGTAATAATTAAGAGCAGCCTTCTCATGCGCCTAGAGTGCAAGGCCAAGATCCACAATAGCTACCACAACATAAACGTCAAATAGAAAAGGGGAAAAAGCAAACCAACGGGCAGGAATCACCCCCCCACCCCCCAGCCTCTGCTCGCACCGATCTTATTCTTTGCTGATAACACACAGCACGGAATCCTACTGCACATCTTACAGGACATATAAATAATTTAAAACTGGATTTCTGGTTGGAAAAAAAACTCCAGCTGCAAAACCCAGAGAATTTTCATTAAGTCACTTTGTAAGTAATTTATAGCACGCTAAGTCTTATAAAATGACAAAGAAATGACAGCCCAATTTCTTATTAATGAGAACTGGAACAACGGGGCAGAATCAGTGGGAACATAGGGCATTTCCACCCCAAATATGGCTCCACTTAACCAGGCGACGTGCGCTCGGTTAACTCCGGTGCTCCCACGCTGGAAAGCCTCCACGCCGGAAAGCCTCCACGCCATTTTCCAAGCAGGGTACACAGATGAGAAAACCCTTGAACTTCACAATAGGTTTCCTTCATGTTTCTGGATGAATTAAGGTGGACTTGTAGGTAGAAAGAAAACATTGATGCGAAGTACAGAAAGTTCTGCGAATTGGAAAGCTGCAAACTTTGTATTACTTTTGGTAAGAGGTCTGTGCGAGCACTAAGGCCCCATGACCAGAGATGGGCCACAGTTGCTGCGGGCAACCATGGTGGTCTTGGGGCAGGACCATCACCTTGCTACGTTTGTGCAGCCTTTGCTCAGATGGGCCATGGTCTATGACTGATGCTAGTAGGTCGTACTTTACTATATTAATTAGCCAAGATTTGACCTGTGAGCAGCAGCAAGCCTAACTCTTAGATCTCTTACACCAAGAAATTACAGACCTTAAAATAATTAATTAGTTTAATTACAATTAGCCCCTTGGAGTCACTAGAGGGAGACACGAGCACATGCCTTAAGCCAAGATGTTACATCTGGACTGGAGAAAACACCCAGTAGACGATGGCATGAAGCATTTTAAACATTAACTATAATATCTACACCACATGCAGCTTCTCAAGATGCTTTGTTGTCATCAGCTTACTAAAAGATAAAGATTTATTGGGCTATTACTGAAAAGGAAGCTAGATACTGCCAAATGGCATGGACAGTTAGATGACTAGTTGCTGACATCTTTATTCATATATAAAACAACACAACTGAGCTGTATTTTTTTTAACTACCATGCTTGAAGAAAGCAACAAAGCAGTGCCTTATCATATAGAACTTTTAAGTCATTTTACAATCATTTATGGGCTTTGGACAGGTTTTTTTTTACTGGGTGCATACAGAATACTCTATTAGCACCCTGTGAACTTTCAGTGCTGACTAAAATGAGAGATAAGCAGCGCTGGCTACAGATTTTTTTAACAGCGTCTGAAGATGCTGAGGGGACCATGCTATGGAGCAGTGCTTCCTGGATCACGGTCATAAGATCACTTTTATTCCCATGCCATGTATCTACTGCAGGCATTCATGAACTTTTCAAGTGCTGCAAGTGGCTTCTCTAAAGGTTTAAGACATAGACCAATGCCAGCTCAGCACAGGTTGAGCATATTAACCCAACACATCTACGTTTTGATCAGCTCTTAATGGCGATCATTGGGACTGAAAGGTTAGCGCAATAACTTCTGCCATTTCTTTGAATAGTTTAAATATTATTTCTGATAAATTACTGAATAAGTTGCAGTGCTTATAGAGCTATCTTTATAATGTCTGTTAAAAACATGACAAACCGAATGAACTTAATTATTCTACTCCTTGTTGAAAACCGTATGAACAATGAAGTAAATCACATATGACAAAGTCCTGCAGTACTACAGAGCTCAACTTAAAAGCATTTGCTCTAAAATTTAAAAATAAGTCCAAGCCTGTAGAGCTGTTCTCCCAGAAGCTAACTAGCTATATCTGTCCACTTTTTCTCTGACAGCTTGATATACTGTCCCCCTTTGTTACATGTTCTGAATTCAATTTAGCATGCTACTTCCAATTAACCAGCGCACACTTATTGCATTATTTGGCATTAAACAGGCACATGTGTGCCTTTAGCTCCTGCCAATGTGAGAAGACAATACCCCTAAGGTGAACCGGGCTATTTGTTCGGCGAGTATTAGGCTCTGGGAAGTGTCCAAGAAGGCTGATGGAAGCCCGCAGGTGTGCGGTTTCAAATGCCTTCAAAGTGCTTCATGCCCAGGTCTTCCAGAAACGTTACACTTCATAACCATCCTCTTCCAGCAAGATTTATGCTGTGTTTTGAATATTTCTAATACCCTGGAGTCTGAGTGCCAGAAGCCTCTATTTATCAGGCTCGGTCACTGGACAAGTTGCTCTGGTCAGGGATCATATATAAACCCATTTATGTATAGGCCATTATTTATTCTATACAAGCTACTAAAAGCAGGTGTGATTTCAGTGTGTGGGTTCTGAATGTGAATTAGTTTAACAGAGTAAAGTTTCATCCACAACATAAGCCTATTGCTTCAAGACTAGCAATAAGGAGAAAACAAGTTTTAATGACATGGATATATATATATATATAAAAAAAACCCCAGCATCTTTTCACTATGATACATCTACAACAGAAAGTACAGGACAGTTTTGAGATACATCCCACATACTCTTTGAACAGGGATTACAAATTCACAAAGACATAATATTGCTATGCAAGTGCTTATTAAAAGCAACAAAAAGAACAGAATAAACAATTTACGCTCTACAAGTCTGAGATGCGGTGTTTACCCCTGGAAATTGCTTTACACAGTGTTAGAATTTAAAGCTTGGACCCTGCAAAGAATTACTGGGCACAGTCACAGCTCACGCATGGACCTGCTGCAGTCAGCCACAGGTCATTGTGCAGGAAAAGTCCTTCAAGAACTGGGGTACAAGAAGCTTTCTGGCCTAACTATTAAAAAAAATAACACGGGGATGGGAGGATGGAGGTTTCTTGGTCCACCAGTTCTCTCAAGAACCCTTCCTAAGCTTTTCTTTGCTCTGATAAGAAGCTAAACTCTAACAGAAACGTTGTTATTTGTCACTGTTAGATCAACAGTATGAAGCCACGATGGCTTTGGCTCTTCTGGGAAGGACATAAAGGTATAATTTCCATGTTTGTCCTGTTGGCAACTTCTGATACTATGATGGTTATTACTTACACAAACAGAAATCTGCAGCCAATCAAAATAATATGGTTGGCAAGAAATCTGGGCAAACTTTAATAGCTATGGTTCTTCAACATAAAAAGGATAAAAGTAGAATAATAATTTTTGGCAGGGGAAGCGGGGAATTTTTAAAATTCTGATTGTTTTCCTATGAGGATAGTGTTATAAATACTGAAGTCTAACTTAAAACATGTTGTTCTGGTTTCATGAATTCACATTGAGTAAGATTCTGCTGGACCCACTAAGTTACACTCGACTCATTTCCCCTCTTCTTGAACTGAAGTTATCTGGAATACACAACAAGGTAAGACAGTGGGATTTGGCATGGAAACTGCATGGTCGAAATAATGTAAATGTCTTTCTGAAAGGAGTTATCTGTGCAAGCAAGTGTGTTACAGGGGAATACACAGAGCGCTCTTTTCAAGAAAGCATATTAACTTCAGCCTTCTGGGAAATGGAGAGCCTAGAAAGGCATTTACCAAGTGGAAGATGGACATAAATTTAAATATAAAAATCATTTTCTCTGAAGTTTTCACTTTCATTTTCAACACGCTCCAGTGCTATGTTCAGGACAGTATCAGCCTGATGTTCTTTCACTGGAATCTGATGAATCAAATAATTACTTTAGTACCAATTACACTCACCTGCCACAAAATTAATCTATGGAAAACCTGATTTAGTAGTTTTTCCATTAAAAAAGTCCATGCTGTCTAATAAAGACTATTTTGAAGGCACAGAATTAGGTAAATTTGTTAATCTGAATCAAAAAACATTAATGACGTCACAAGCACATAAACGTCTGTAATTAATAGCTAATAATGTAAAGTTTGGCTCTTCTTCTAGAAAACATCCTGTAACCATTTTCACTGCCTTGTGAAAAAAGTGAAAATGTTCACAAATAGAGAACCAAGACATTCAAAACTACCCCAATCAAAATTCATCTTTTAATATTTTTGAAATATTTCATTTTGATTCTTACCTTTATATGATTGCACTTTGGTTTGGAACAAAAAGTCATATTGAGTCCCAAATCAGAACGAGCTGTTTAATGGCACTGAAGTGAACTTCTTTCCCCAAGGCAATAACACAGAGAAGCTAAGAAGTATTTTGAAGGAGGAATGAATAAAAAAGACTATGGCATGTGAATAGTTTTGTATGAATTGGCATTTTTGGATTTAAAAAAAGTTTGTTGAAATATTACCCAGGCAGATCTACTTGGGCCTCTAATTCATTGGCACAGGCTCCGTATCAGTCACTTAAAATACGTGTTTCATCATGTACCTAAAATTGTGACATTCTTTAAAAATACTTAATACAAAAATCTTTTATTTCCTTTATACTACATATTTACAACTCTATTATTCAAGGTACTGTGGAAAATGTAAACAAGTATACACAGGTGTAAATAATATGGCTTGAGAAAGGTTTCCCCTTTGATTAGCTGCTGTAACCACTTATCAGCATATGTAGATAAGAAAAAACCAGTACATTTTATAAACTGCTGTCACATGGCAAAACGTAAGCTGTTGGGGTTTATGCCATAGCTGCTGAGTAACCATACCAGTCATTGGGCATCTTTCCCTAAGCTGAAATGTCCAACATACTGGAATGGGGCCACTGGAGGGTCACCGAGGTAATTGGGGCCGATACAGTTGGGTCTGAGGGAACAGGGTTTGCTCTGTCTTCAGAAGAGAAGACCAAGGGGAAGTATTACTGCTGTCTTCAACTGCCCCATGGGGGCTGTAGATGAGATGAAGCCAAACATTTCTCAGAGATGCACACTGAAAGGATGAGAAGCAGCAGACCAAAGTCGAAACTTAGGAAATTCTGACTAGAAACTAGGAAAAAAAAAAAATTGTGAGCATGAATTTTTCACTGGGACAGAGGCTCAAAGAGGTGGTGGGATCTTCATCCTTGGAGATATTCAGAACTCAAGTGGATGAATCTTCGAGCAACCCCATTTAACTTAAAAGTCGACCAGGCTTTGAAAAGAAGCCTGGACCTCCAGAGGTCTCTTACAACTTAACTAAGATTCTATGAAAAATCTTGAATATAACGAGATGCTTGTATTACTATTGTAGTTGGCTCTGCAGTAGATACATAGTTAAGATCAAGATATGTCAATTGCTTAACTTGGATCGCTCCTCTCCAGCAATTGCTAAGATTACACCTAATTGTCTCACACGAGATTTACCTTATCAGTTCCAGTTCAGTGAAATTGCCCCAAATTCACGTAATTGTAGGATCAGACCCAGGCCATCACATCTCCAAAAGAACACTTAAAATGTCACAGCTGACAGTAAAGCCCTGCTGAGAGCCACACACTTCTGATTAGTTTTGCGACAACAACAATTTTGTCACATTTACATTGAGTAAACTTTCCAGCCAACATTCATAGAGCTCTAAAGAAGAAATGACAAGGGATCAGCATCAGCCCCTGTGATTTTCTGGCTGAAAGCACAGTTGCTTAATTACTTTTGACACATTCAAAAATATCTTTACTGTGTTTAGGATGACTTTCAATACCTATGAGGTGATGAACAACAATAAGACTTCCAAGAAGCTTGAAAAATACCTACTAAACTTGTATTGCTTCCAATAGATCACAGTTTGAAGTAAACTCCCAGGTGAGCAAGCGTTGCGTGCTTTGTACTGGACAGTTAACGACTGCAGATGTATTTAAGACCTGAGGTGAACCACGGAACCACGGGGTAAAACTATTACTTCACCTACTCATTATCCAACCACAACAACAAACACCATCTTTAAAAATCAAAAGTTAGCATCAATTATTGTCACTTTGTCTCTTCTGAGACAAAAGTCTTCTCGTGCAGAGTTGCAATTTGTTACGGTGTATGAATGGCAGTGTGAACACAAGACCTGGAACTGCCTGTACTACCATGTCTACTGAGCCCATGGTCCTGGTGCCCTTTAATAAGTGCACTTTTGATACAGTCAGACTCAAGAGGTTACTACATAGGTTTTGTAACTCCTAACCTAAAGAGAGGTATAAAGAGGCACTCTTGAAATCTTTCAGTCTGGTTAATTCAGAATATTAACATAGAGAACAGTATTTCTTTCTAATTACTTAGTCCTACACTAAAGAACAATCTGTCTAAACAGATAAAATAGCACCAAAATGTCTTTGTTCTATTAAATGACCAACAGCAGCTGTTGAATCATGTCAGGACTTTTTAAAGCTGACTTAATCAAACTATTGTGCAGTAAAGGCACATTATAATCCCTTACATAAAGAACACAGAGATTCTCGTTAAGCAGCTATCCTTGCTCACTATCTACTTCCTCCAAGCAAGATAAAACTCTTTTCTGCCTTAGAAGGTGCTGCTTCATGAGAACTGCTGCACAGTTTGACTTGACAAACCACTGAGAAACTCAACTGACAAGACAGGAGAACGCAGAAAGCCAGAGGAGCCTGACAAAAAACATCCTGCTCTTTGGAAGACACTCAGACGTAGCAAGATATAAATGGAGACCTTCCAATTGGTCAATCCACACTAGAAACGTGGTACATATTCTTAAATTAATTAACAACTTATGGAGGGCTCCGGTGGATTCTTCTTCAGTTGCAAGTTTAAAATTAGATTGGATGCTTTTCTAGAACACATGATGTTATTCAAAGAGGAATTCATTTGGTGAATCCCACTAGTTTCTGCGCAACGTGATTTTGCAGTGGATCCACATTGGCTTCATAATCTCATTAAACTTCATGCTGGTTGTCAAGCCGGTTTAGAAAGTCACTTATATGTGGTATGGCTCACTGCAAGTTGATATGTTACATACTGCTTATCCTGATACTCTTTGGAGCTGGTCTTACTAAAAACATGTCCAAGCTTTCAAACAATGAATTACATTATCTATCAGAAAGAATGTCCAGAGCAGATTAATGGAGGGGTAAGAGGCTAGGAATAAATACACAAAACAGATTCAACTTTTTAAAAGGATCCAGCTACTAAATGGCCTCTGTAGTCTTCCATAAGAAGTGTGAATACTTCAGTACAATTCAAGCTGAATTGAATAGCTGTTTTCATATCCAAATTCAAATACCGTCTGTGCATATAAAACAGTTCATTTATTAGTCCAAATGTTACTGTTGTAGAGCTCTTGGAAAAATATTCCCTCTTTCTTGAGTTTGTTCTTCATAAAAAGGAAGCTTTGGAGGGCCACCTAGAGAATTAAGTAGAAACACGGTTTCAGGTCTATATAACATAATACTGAAATATTATATAGATTATACAATTTACACTTAAATAATTCAATAAGTTGTACTCTTCAAAAGAAGGTAGAGGACTGAGTTACACTGACCTCCTCACAGAAGCAGAGTGCAGGCAAAACAATAAAACACCTCTCAAATGGAAGGTTCCCAAAGTGTTTCCTAAACTAAATGCAGAATTGTATGGTTTCACCATCAAGCCAGTTGTGATCAGACTACAAGTGGGCGGAAAATTTCACTCAGTACTCTTATCTCATGAAGAAGAGAAATTATCTAAATTAAAAAAAAAAAACAAAACCACAACAAAATCCCAGACCCTTTTGTGATAGTGTGATGAGGGCTTTTGCACACTCACAAATCAATCCAAATGTGTTTTTCAATGTTTCATCTACTTATCTGGCTTATCACATCTCGCCATGCTCTGCCAAACCTGACGCCTCTACAAAAAGTAAGCGAATGCAATGGCATGCACAGCGAATAAACCTCCGTATTCATCTTACAGAAGCTGCGGATACCAACTATTTCAGGGCAAGATTTCATACTGGCAGGCGTAGTAGAGCACACAGCTCTCCGGCACAGCTGTGCTGGAGGCAGCCTCGGGAATCCACGAGCAGGCTGTGCAAGATCTCCGCTCCACAGCCTGCTCTGAGGGGAAACCACTGCACTGAGTCAGTTCAGCTTGGCCAAGACCTCACAACCACCTGGAACGTCTCCTGGCATTTGCAGTGTCTGCTGGCATCTGCACCATCAGGCGCCTGGACCCTTAGGAGGAGAGCACATACCAACACAACCCTTCCAAGCAAAGCTGCTGCTATCACAGATTCTGAGTTTTTCACTGGAGATGGAAATGCAGAACGGCTTCTGCCTCACACAGCCCGACACAGAAACTGTGGTGGCTGCTGCTGAGTACCATGTTTGTGTGGTGGGTTGATACTCCTGTCCAAAATGGTCTACTGACCACCACCAACGCGTGATTTCTTCTACTAAGAAAGGCTACACTTCTCCAGCTTGTGTTACCTTCTTTGCAGGTTGGCCCCATCCACGTGGCTGGGCATACGCAGTTCCCGTTGTACGGATTGCACCGGGATTTGCTGGCACACTGGCATCGCAGGGAGCAGTCGGGGCCGTACTGGTCCGACCTGCATTCTGAAAGGACAGAAGTGTTTAGAAGAGGGTGAATGCTCCCTAGGAGTCTCCCTATTCTCTGGGATCAGGAAGCTACTTAGACACCTACATCTGTTAACATTAAAACATGACATTTTGGAAAGCCTTGCAGTCTTCAAGTTTCGTCTGCCACATGGTCTGCCCAAACTGTAGCCCAGCTGTCCTAAAGACGTTCCCAGAATGGAAATCATTACTGGTGTCAAAACAGGGGTTGACAGCCCAACAGAAAAGATCTTGGGATCTGCTCCGGAAAGTTACTGTCAGCATCCTGGATCCACACTATCTCCTGCACCTCTCCACTGCACGGCTTGCCTGTCAGCGTGCGCCAGCAAAAAGCCTTCACTCAAAGAATGTGAAATTGAAAAATAATCCACATTTTATATATACTCTCATGTCTTATTCCAATTGCACAATTCTGCTGCCTCCTGGCACATTAAACTCACAAAATGTCTCACTCCCAAATACAAATACATTTCATACCTAGGCTGATAAATTCTCCTTGCAATTTTTTTATGCAGTCAGAGTGCAGGCATGAAGGAAAAGTTAGCAGCAGGTCACGAGGCAAGGTGCTAAATACACCGTAAACAATAGCCCTCTCTCCCTCACCTCGCTAGAAAATACTGTAAATAATCAAGGCGCTCGCTTTCTCACGCAGGCACCCTTAGGTAAATAAAAGTGCTGCGGAGCCTTGCATCAGCTGCAGCCCCAACACGTGGGAGAACTCTCCCCGCGCGCTCAGAGCTTGGCCTTTTCAATTAGGAAATGTTATGAGAAAAGGTCTCCCCGAACACCTCTGGACCTGATTTTAATTTATGTAATACCACATTTTCATGTTAATAACAATGTGTATTTAAGACATCTGTTTGAAAGTCTGCAATGTTAATTTACTAGAGAAAAAGAGCGCCCATAAAAGTCTGTTATATTCTCCCTCTTTTTTTTTTTTTAATTAACATTTTGCCTGTTTAATGGGTGCTTTACCAGAGTTCAAATTAAAATCAGGCCTTTTATCTTTATGGCTGCTGCACAGTCACAGCTGCTCACAGTTATATCACAGATGAACTGAGCCTAATTGAAAATAAAAATGCAAATAAAACCTACCCCATAACAGCTTTTCATGGATGGGGGCTACCCTAGCTGATTTAAGAAAAATAAAAATGACTCCGAGAGTTTGCAAGAAGCAAAACCTCGCTTCATTTTTTTTGGTGCCGAGCTTCCCCCTTGCGTTCCACTTCTGCCTAAAATTTTGCTGGAAAAGGCCCCTGGCTGCCCAGCGGCGTGCTGGCTGCGGGGCTGGCTGATGTCCCCCATCGGACCAGTGCCTGCAGACTGGGTGGCTTCGGTTTCCGACCACAGGACAGAGCGGAGAGGGAAGCAAATCATTTTCCATTTTCATTTTGCAGGTTGCACTAGCACTTAAGTTCCCAGCAATTACTTTGCATTAATAACAGGCTGTTTAAAGCCGTTTCCTGCCCTATCCTAGAACGAAAGGAGAAATAATATTCCCCCACTGTGATTTGGGGGCTCAGGAGGATTATGGTTCCTGGTGTGAACCTCCAATATCAGCACAGGGACTTTCACTCCTTTTATCTTGTTTGCCACAGCATTAGGATCACAAATCTCTTCTTGCACTTGTTTAAACCACTGCAATTCCTTTTGCTCCAGTGATTAGCCTAAATTTATTCCATCATAACTGTGATCAGCATCTGGCTCAAGAACCTGGCCTGCCCTTGCTGCCTCTTAACCCTGCAACCGTCTCATCAGTGTACAGTGGTGCCACTGGTTTTCCCTACAGGAGAATTTTCTCACTGATTTTTATACCCTTGTTACAAAATAATTCTGCTGTCGTGGGCCAGCCGTTTCCCAAACACACAGCCCAAGTGCCTGTGCTGCAAATGAGGGAATTTTATTTGGATTAAATGTTCCCAGACTGCAGCCGAACCCCAGAGGCAGGCGTAGCTGCTGCAGCTCTGCTACCCTCATCCGCAGGGATTCCTCCCTACTTCCTGGGGAAGCAAACCCGGAGTCAGACATACTTTTGCATTGGTCTGAAAAGGGTAACAGATGTCCCTGTGACAAAACCTATGGCAATCAGATCCCTTCATGCCCATTTGCACCCTCTGGAGTCTTCCTAACTACGTCTGCAAAACTGTGGGCTTCTCGGTGTGTTCTTCCCGAGCGCATGTTCTCCAAAACTCAAGGCAAATGACATTTTACAGCTGGCCCATAAATAGTTTTCCTATCAGTGTATCAACTTAAATATTGATTAAATCAAGAGGTACAGCCTGTTGATAAAGCTGTTCATAACCCATAAGAGTAATTTGCTACAAACAATGTGTTCTTGAAACACGGCAAATGTCCTTTCACAGTTACACTTAGACCAACAGGTCATATTGGCTTAACTATATACAGTCCAGGCCTTAGAAAATATCACCCTTACCAACGTCACATTTGTCTCCAGTCTTCCCAGGCGGGCAAAGGCACTTCCCAGTCTCCGGATCACACGGAGCATCTCCGCAGTCGCACCGACGCTGGCACCTCTCTCCAAACCAGCCCCCGTCGCAGCCTGACGGCAAGAGCGCTTTTTAGATGCACGTTTGAATGGCAAGACATACATTAAGTTTTTCCAGGATGTCTCAGAGGAAAGCTCATAAACTCTCCACTGAAGCTAGCGTAAATGCCAAGTTTAATGAGGAATCGAACATAGTGGAATAGGCATAATATTTATATGAGCTCTCCTTATGTTGGGTTTGTCTGATCTAACCTATCAAAGGTATCTGTAAATCTGTCCTAGAAATGTAACTGGCACTTATTTTCATTTTTAATTAGAACTCTCTAGAAGACCATTCCATAACACTCACCAGGTCTGACATGCACCTATTTAATAATCTTATTTGGAGTTTTAGAAGCAAATTTAGAATCAGTAAAAGGGACTTATTTTTAATAAACGACATGTGGGACTCATTGCTGCAAGACATCACAGAGACCAGGACTTTCACCGTATTAATCGGAACCAGATTAGTTAATTTCTAAGGAATGAGAACGCCCAGCTTTATTGGTAAACAATCCCAAATCTAGTGTTTCAGGATATTCAAAAAGCTCAAAATATAGAAATTGCTCTCAACAAACAAATATTTGAGTAATGACGTGGGGCTTTTGTGAGTTTTATTTTGGCTTTGTTTATTTGTTTTTTTCTTTTACGTCACAGGGGTACAAGTACCTTTCTCGCAGTAGACACCTTGATAACCCGAAGGACAAATGCACTGTCCCGTCACTGTATCGCAGCTCGCTCCATTTTTACAGGCACACGCATGACGACAGCTGAGCCCGTAAAATCCAAGGGGGCATTCTGGAAAATGAAAGTACCAAGTGAGGAAGGTTTACGAAGAAAAACATACATGCCTTTAAAATCCTCTGTCTTCTCAGCTGGGAGCCAACAAAAATTATATTTACCATTAACTCTAATAATGCCACATGCTTTTAAACTTGCACCACCCCAGCATCAGAGTTACTGGGTGCTCTGGGACACCCCAAAAACTTGAACTGAACCAGCAAGGTGTTTACGTGACTACTCTGCAGCCCCCCATCCCGGTACCGTCGGAAACCAGGGCACCCGGGCTGCCCAGGGTGCCTCCACTTACTGTGCTCACAGGAGTGGCCGTAGTAACCCTCGGGGCATCGGCAGCAGCCCGTGAACCTGTCACAGGTGCCGTTGTGCTGGCACGAGCAGTCCAAGCCACAGCCGGACCCGTACTTCCCTGGGAGACATTCTGCTGGCAGGACATGGACAGAAAAACAGACAAACAAAAATCACTGACCTCACCCAGAAAAGCTCTTCTGTGACAGCCTGTATGGCTGAGATATGATAGCCATACAGTAACTTGCAGAGTCAAGGAGAACTTTTGTTATGAAGACACAGCATTTCTGCACAACTAAGATGTATTTACATACTTTCATGAGAAACCTTTCATATTACATAGATGGTCAAACAGAAATTTCCTTGTACTTTTTATAGTCCACCTTTTTAAATTTGTCTCTTCATTATAGTCAATGTAGAACTCGTACCATGTGTTGTAAAGCCACATAGTAAATGGTATAAATTGTATCTTCTTTTTTTTTTTTTTCTATATCTACAGCAGTATTTTCTTTTAGACACTTTGAAAGTGTGAAAGAAAACACATCGCTTTTCCTCCTCTGTGTTATCATTGGAGTTCACACTATTCCAATTCCTAATAAAAGCGGGAGGATCTCTTTTTCACACATAGCAACAGACTTTCCATGCATAATGAGATATCTGCTTTTACAGAACTAAACGCATCTCAAATTACTGAAAGCCAAGTCATGCAAAAGTGACTGTGCCAATATAATTAACCTAGGCATCTTTCTGCATAAGTTAACTTCCCACTGCTGTGCTAATTTGAATTTGGGCAGACCAACTTAAATCAGCGTGGCCGTCCAAATAATCAGATTCATAACTCTGCAAATGTCAGACAAGATCTTTCAAGAACGTCATATCCAATCACTAGAAAAAAGGATGCCTGATTAGCTGTCTTTGATTTCTAGTCAAAACACACTCAAAACCCCACTGTTGTGAAAATCAAGACTCAAATTTCCAGTAACTTGGCATCTCTGCCAAAAGATAAACAGTGAAGCTCTTTCTAGTGATATAAGACACAGTCCTTTATGCGATGCGTGCGTGTCTGCCCCTCATGCTTGACACCAGAGATGTTTTATCTAAGCACATCTCTAAGATACACCCACTACCCACCACTCCACGTGGTGACACCTCCATGACCCTACTGGGGCTTTGCAACCCAAATGCAGCCTATGGATGGTCACAAAGATTTCCAGAACAGACAGAGATGAATGCAGGTCGCCTTTGCAACACGAAGTTAGCCAGTTATTGGTAAACCGCACTTTTTTAGGAGGGGTATTTTAGTGCCTGCCCACAGTGGTGTTCACATTGTGAGTGGCTCCATGTAGTGGAGTGGCTCCATCTTTCCTTTTCTCCCTGTTCCTTTTCTGCATGCACACATACACAAAGGGGGTCTCTGAGTCTTCTCAGGTGCAAAGTGAAACAATTGCATAGAATTCTGCTAAAAACTATCACTTCTACATGACACTTTTATATAGGGACACTCCCCTATAAAGACCAGTTCTTGGTAAAGATACATAGGGAGTTTGAGGTGGATGTTCTACAGATGTCAGGGACAGAAATGCTGTGAATGAGGGCCCAAGAGTGTGTTGGGAAGGTTGTACCATGGCAGTTATGATGTAACGATGACATTGTCTTGAATGTGAACTTGGAACTATTTATTTCACGTCATACCAAAAAACTCATGGTTTCCTGAACATTTAAGTTCACAATATACAGCTATCTCTCATCTGAAGAGACAAATGGGAACACATAAATGCAGAATGACTTTTGGGAGATGGACAAAAAGATGTGGAAAAACTACTCTGGGCTGGCAGGAGGGTTTCTGGAGCGAAAACTGAGCTTATTCTATTTCAGTGTACTTTGTCTTGTGTATGGGAGAGCTGTCATGGAGAAGTAAGGGTGAGATAGCAAGACAGTCTCAATTGCTTTGGACAGACGTTGTGAGAACTGTACTAACGGGGAAGTCAATACACGGCAAGATCAACTGCAGTCCAATATCAAAGGGAAGAGAATAACAAGAGAGAACATGACAAAAGAGGGAGATGCTGGCTTCTGCTAACTTCGGAGGAGCCCATGAAAGAAGATAGAAGACAATGTTCCCATGAACAAAAGAACACAAGAGCTGGACAGGAGAAGAAATCAGAGTCCCCGCAAAGGAATTTATGAGAGTTACGGAGCAGGACTCACGAGGAAACTGCCTCTGAAAAAAGACCTAAAGCTCTAAGGGCAGCTCTGCGTGAGAGAAGCTACAGAGACAAATGCAGCTGGGAAGGAGTCTACTTAAGCAGAAACTGTCCCCTTTTGTGGGTCTGTAGACACTGCAAACCCCTGCCTGAATGTACACATCCACTGTCTTCAAAGCAGAAAATTACCTTTCTCGCACGATCTTCCTGTCCAGCCGAGGCCACAAGTGCAGTTGCCATCCACATGGTCACAGATACCACCGTTCTGACAGGTACATGTCAGCTGGCAGTTGGGGCCATATTGTCCCTGGGGACACACTACAGAGAATTAACAAAGTTTGAAAAAAAATATAAATTAACATCCCCCAAAAGAACGAAGGTGACAGGGAATAAATGCAAACACATGCTCCCCACAGAGTATCCCAAGTGCCTGGTGTCTCCCAAGGACTGTGGGACACTCTACTCCATGCTTATTGGCAGTTTGATCCAAACAGTCCCTGTCTCACCGTATCTGCTCACTTGGTTTCACTCCACACTTGCTTGTCTTGCTCTCCTCCCTTCGTCCCATCACTCATCTCCTCCTCTTCAGCAAATCTCTCCCTTTGCTTTTCCAGCTCAAGCAATTTGCTTCTAAATTTAGTCCCATCCATCCACAGCGCCCTCACACTGCTCATGTTGTGTGGTACAAACTACTCTTTCCCCCATCTTTATGTTCTGTTTGGACCGCAGCCTCTGAAAGCAATCAATTCAGCTTTGAGGAGAAACCAGTGCAATGGTACCAAGTGTGGTGGAGCAAAGCAGTGAGATGTGGGCAGGAGACGGGGGTAGGACAAAGGCAGGGTGATGGAGCAGAGAGGGACAGAGGCCGAGTACCCAGCAAACAGCAATGTTATCAAGCAAAGGCATTGGGAAACACAGCTAGAAACAATGTTTGGCGCTGAGTTTTATTTGCTGGTTGTTTTAAGTATGTGCCCAACTGACGAGATGACCTTGGGTCCCGCTTTGTTACCTTGCTGACAGTTGGGTCCCATTTGGCCGGGAGGACAGGTACACTTGCCAGTCCGTGGGTCACACTGACCTTTACCGCATGCACAGAACAGGGTGCAGTCCTTCCCGTATCGGTTTTCAGGGCAAGCTGAAGGAAACACAGCCTTCTGTTAAACACCCTGGGTAGCCAATGCCAGTTTTCATTTGTAACATAGGCAGGATCTTCTGGGTAGAGTGGGCTTTGGTTTTATTTCAGCTAACGTGCTTCAAAGCAACAACGATGAAACCAAAACCCATCCAAAGACTTGACTGCTTCCTCCTCCGAAACTTTACTTGAGGTTATAAATATAATCCATGGTTTCACATGGAATATTTACTGGGTTTCCTACCAAAAAAGGTGGGTGTACAACTGAAACATCAGCTGCTCATCCTTCCAGCTAAAGACGTCTTTCCTTCCTTAATATTGATGCTGTCCTATGCTGAAGAGCAAAGCTATAAGCTATTAAACATTAAAGCATTGCCTTTCTGTGAATAAGCTGAAGAGAACTTCACAGAGATCAGAGCTTTGGAAATAGCACAGAAATTCAGCTGCACAATTTAGCTCTGAAATAGAGAAGTAAGAGTAGGGTTGCCATGGAGTCTTTACCAGTTTTGCCATGACAAAACTTGATCTTTTTCCCATTTACTGAAACTAATGGCACCATAGTGTGAAGCAAAATATTGAGATAATTTCTCAACCTAGAAATATTGGCCAGGAATAAGGAACTTGAGCAATTCATGCTGAGCTGGCTCTCGAAATAAATTTGGGCAAGCAGGTTGTAATCCTGGGATGAGTGTCCTTGCTTCTACACACGCAGAAGAGAGGGAAAATATTTTGCAAGAGATGTTTTACAAAGCTGGAATCTTGATTTACAATTCAAGGAGGAGGTAGCTGGGATCTGTCTGTTTTTCTCCTGACAAGCTCTTATGCAGATTATTCTCTCTGCTGTTTTTTGAAAGAAGCAGAACATGAATGTTGGCTTACTTTTACTACAGTCAGCTCCAATGAAACCAGGCGCGCAATCACAAGCTCCCGACACCGGGTCGCAATGGCCTCCATTCATGCATTTACAGGCGTTTTGGCAGTTTGAACCATAAGTACCTTTTGGACACCCTGTTTTAAAAGAATAAAATAGCAATCAGGCTATGTTGCTACCGGGCCCGCTGCATTTCATGTCATAAGCACTTTGTTGCTTTCAACCAAAATTAATTTTCCTTTTCTAACTCTATTCACTTGTAGAGGGCCAGGAGTAGGCATCGACAAGCAGATGGTTGCCTCGGGCAATGCACTGCTCGGGGCAGCAAGGCAGCACCGACTTGCAGTGTCAAACCCCCTGGAGAGCTGGACCGACTGCTGCTGCCGAGCCTGGTCCGACTGCTCCTGGCTCTGCCTGCTCCTCCCACTCCTCATACATAACGGTAGCAAGAAAAGCAAGCCCAGTTCTTCAGAGGTTTTCCTCTTGGATTTCTGTTCCAAACCAACCTGTTCCCCTTTCCCCTCCTATGGCAGGGATGGAGCCCTAGTCCCTCTTCCTTTGGGCAGCAACAGCCTGGTTTGCCTGTGATGGTGAGAAGCCATGAACCATCCCTGCCCCTTTTAGTGGTGGTTTTAGCTGACCAGTTATAGATACTGGGGCAGGTCTCATCTTTTAAGAAAGTTTAAGCTGGAGAAAGTTTCCGTCCTCTATGATCTACTCTCACTCCAAACCAGAGCTGGCATTGCTCTGGCACATCTAGTGGGCTGTGGATGGCAGACTATGACAATGTGCACATGACAGTAACATGAAATTTCGCGAGACACCTTCTCAGAAGATAGATACAGGAGAGAGACGCTTCAAATGCAAAGCCAGAAAATTCTTGGAGAGGGGGGGAAAAAAACCCCCAAAACTATTTTGTAATAATCAGAAGAAACGTTAGACCTGGATGGATTGTGGAGCCAGTGTTACATGGCAACAAGCTGTCCACTAAAGGGTTTTCCAGGTGGTAGTGAGTATTTCTGGTTTCTTTTTGGACAGCTAATGTTGAAGGAGCGCTGAATACAAGATCAGGAAGACATGAATGCATCTGCCATGCTTAGCTCATGTCTTCAAGATACTTTTTAGAGTGGTGGAGCCTGAAACGGAGGAGAATTGCTGAGCAGAGCTGCTAGGCACGTCTCCGTCTGTCAGGGTTGCCTCCAGCGTGCCACCACTGAATCCTGGAGATGCAGATTATTCTCCCAATTTTCCAGCGTACTGGAAGGGGGAGAAGCTGATGCTTTTAGAGCAACGTGATCATCATTCAACAGTTACACTAGTGCTACTACCTCTGCACGCCATTACTCTGCTCCTTCCTTCCTTCTCTTCCCCTGGCAAAAGGAAAGCCTACGGCTACTTTGGAAATCTGGTTGAATATATATTTGCACACGTCTCCAAGCAACAGATCTCTTGCAATCTGTGCATAAATAATTTTATATATTTGCTCTCTTTTCTGAAGGCATGAAAGCATGGTCTGAGTGGCTGGAGAAATCTCTGGATTTTTTGAACTATTCAATAGAGAGGGAGAGCTTACAGTGAAGCTTTAAAGGGATGCCTTTTAAAATAAAACTGAAAATTGGCTTGTGCTCAAATCAGGATAGCAGATCATCAGGACTAAACAGATACACACTTTTATAACATGCAGATACTCTCCCCAGCCCTTTTCAACCATGGCTTCTTCTCAATGAATACTCCGTCATCAGTGCTTCCATCTGTCAGTACAGAAAATCTGTTTCATGTGCCAACCCTGGCATCAAGGAGTGAGCCCTGCAACATCTATTTCATTTCCACCAAGACATGAAGTTAAGGACACACCCAAATTCTATGATTTAATTGGACTCTAAGTGAGTTTCTCTTTTCCTCCTCCCTTTCCTTTCGGTCATCATTTGGCTTTTCTCTTTTTTTAATTCTGTTTCCCACACTTCCAAACACGTTGCTTCTCTGCTTCTCCCTGGCAAAGCTTTCAGAGTTGTTCCTCAGCTCAAGACTAGCAAGGGCTGCTCCATTACTGAAAGGGATGCAGTAA
Organism: Burhinus oedicnemus; assembly: GCA_008921705.1. Classification (NCBI taxonomy): domain Eukaryota; kingdom Metazoa; phylum Chordata; class Aves; order Charadriiformes; family Burhinidae; genus Burhinus; species Burhinus oedicnemus. The sequence continues at coordinate 1,006,782 of VFFE01007869.1, forward strand.
TTCCCCCCTTACCAATTTATTTACCCTTGCAGCATTTTATTTGTTTCAGTTCAACAGGGAGCAGCATGAGCAGGGCAAACACATCAGCTGCAACGTTCACGTGATTATTAACAAGGCCATCTCATCTGTTACTACTTTGCAGAAGAACTTCTAGGCAGATAGCTAGGGCAATTAACACAGTGTCCTGCCATTTAAGTAGGCTCTGCCTTTATAAAGAGGGTTAGCCTCTAGCCACCAGTTATCTCATAAAGACATTTTCTAATTTAACAGTTTCCTGAGCATCTGACTTATGTTTTTCTGAGAACGGCAGGAGCAGCAGCCAGATTTCTAACTCATTTCCTGATTTTTTCCTTCTGGTTTGGGTGGGTTTGCCATGACCAAGAGCTCCTAAATCTTTTCATACCAATTGCATACACTAGGGTTTTTCTTACCAATATTATTAATTGCATTGTCAAAAAACCACTTTCGAAGCATCCTGTTACCTACAGCTTGAAGGAGAAGCTGGTGAGGTCTTTCTGGCTCAGCATTCACGCAGCCCAGTAAATGTCACCGAGACGTAGCATGGGATTTTTTTATCCATTACACCACGATGTACTACTTTTTATTCATAACTTCACTCCAGTAGATTTGCCTGTCCACCAAGTTATGGACAACTGATGGGAACCTTATTGCTAGCTTGTCTGCTTCCTCTGGATCCTGCCAAGAGACTGTTTCAACTCTTCACTCCAAAATTCGAGAACATGAAAGCCTCGTTGCTCTTGGCTCCTGGAAATTTGACTTCCCAGCCAACTACACCTTTTATAGATACTTTCTTGAACCTTTTTTCACAGTACTATAAATACAGCACTGGTTGCCAGAAACAGTTTCCAGCAGCATCCAACCACATGTTGACTGGACTGAAGCCCATTTCACATCTTTGGGAGCGGCTCCCTATGCTGTTTTTAATATTATATCGAAAGCTTCTTCATCCTGGAGCAGCCTCAATTCTCTCTGTAGCGAGGATGGTGGGAACAAGGACTGTTTCCACCAAAGTCATGCTAGCTATCCCTGGTTATCAGACATTATCATCACACAATGGTTATCCAATATTCCATTATCTCTCCAGTAAACATTTAACAAAACTCTATTTATTAAGTGACAATTTACTGTGCAAGATACTGTGTAGTTTTAGAATATAAGAGGACGCAATGCCATGAAGGCTCATGTCTCATACGCTACAGGTTTAATCCTAGCTACACATGGCAAAATCCCCTCTGAATGCAAAGAAATACAGATTTCATTTTGTAATTTCTTTTAAGTCAGAACTTCAGTGCAATTATTAATGTTTTAAATTTTAAATTCTGAAGTAAAATCGTAAGGATCTAAGCAAGCTCAAGGACATTTACTATAATCTCCAGACATTTAGTACGATATGCACAGGTAATGACTACCGGAAGATTGCTACATAAAAGTAATAGGCTAACTGTGATTAAGTCTTTTAAAACGATACTGTTAAATAGTTGATCTCCACTACTGCTCTACTACAATATTTATTATAATGTAATATATAATGGATCCGGATGGCTCTAGCCTCGATTTTGAAGGCTGGATTTCAATTTCACTTACAGTAAGAACTGATGTATAAAGGAGGATAGAAAAAATCCTTACATTTACATTTGTATTTTAAAGAATAACTTGTGATGACACGATGGTAGTACAAATGCCCATCTCCAAAATGAGCCTCATTCCTATTTCTACTTGAGGAATAAAGCACGGGTTTAACCCTTACTAGAGCTGCACACATTGCAGCTGGCATTTGTATCCAAATTGTCACCCAAAAAAGCAAGAAAACCAAACAGAGCCGCACTCAATTCCCAGGAAAGGAAAACCAGTGTTCACCAAAGAGAAAGCGCTTTTTTTTTTTTTTAAAAATGAGGCTATTACAAGCCATGGAGTAAAAACAAAATTAAAGTTGTAAATAAAAAGGTAATTAACTGTCTCCTTTTTTGGATACGTTGGTATATGTTTCTTATCAGTTGCCACATTCCACCAGGAACAACTTTACAGATGTCCTAAAATACCGGCATGAGGCATGTGGATCTGGGAATATTTTTTATGATGGAGCGTTCAGCCAATTGGCATTTTGTCCTCTATGCTAGTCACTATTTTTCAATCCAGAGTAACGATTTGTTTAATTTGATTGTTCCTCAGAAGGCCCTACAACTTAAGTGACTTTATGAATCACTTCGATTTATGGCCAATTGCAGCTTGTTGTTTTCTAATAACCATTTGTTCTTACTTGAGCACACCGAGATTTCGGGAAGTATTTTGGCCTAAGTATTTGGAAATGAAAGAGCTACACAATATCCAGGTGCAGCTGGAGATGAGAGGTGTAAATGCAGAGAATGATATTGATATTCTTCAGTGTGGTAGGAAGTTGGAAAGAATTTAGCTAGTAATGAGTTTTTGGGGTTTTTTTTCATATTTTTTTTTTAAATTAATCCCTTGCAATAATACAGGTATTTTTATTATTGTAAACGAACCCAACCTATGCTTACTTTATTTCGCTCAACACTGAAAGTACCGGCACAGGTGAACTCAAAGGGCCAGCACATGCTTCTGCATAACTGGGTCCTCGCTCAGAAAGCGGGCAGCCCACAAAGATACTCACGGAGGGTGCAGTGGGCCCCGTAGTAGCCCGGGCGGCACGCACAGTCGCCGGTCACCGGGTGACATTCCTCATTCTCGGCAGAGCACTGACATACCCGGTTACAGTTCTTACCATACGTGCCCGGTGGACAAGCTTGGGGAAGAGGAAATGTAAACCAATAAATTAAATTTGTCTTGGTAAATATAGCACTCAAACAAAGAGCGAGCTCAAATTTATTAAATAACATCCCTGCCTACAGAATGACGCTCTCCTCCGGGACTTTGGATTTATTACATTTACTTGGGGGTTACTTCACTGCTTCATTTTGTTTCGTTCAGTCAATTTGTGCCCAACTGTCAAGGGCCAGATACAATTTTCTTGTCACTAGAAAAAAATCATAGGGAAATGTCAGGTAAAATTGACTAAAATAACAGTATAATTCACAAGGGACCAGGCGTGTGGATAAAGACATTCCACCTTTTGCAGGGAGTTTAAGCTTGCATAGCTGCTGTAGCACCAACACCTTTAGAGGTTTCATTTTGCCTGTTGACAGCCACATTGCCTACAGGTTTTGAACTTTCCACGTCTAATTCTTACATTTCACTTCTATTAAGTTCCCTTGTTGTGGGTGAGGATTTAGAGTCCTTTAGTGGAGGATATGGGACACCAGCGTCAATTCTTTTAATTCTTTTTTGTTTTCCTTTTTGCTAAACTGGCACTCAGGCAAAAACTTGTAAGGAAGAACAAAGTCAAAATTATGCAGCCAGGGTCACAGAAGGAGCCTGCTTTCAAAGACAGCTCCGGAGGGCCAAACTCAACACCAAAGAAAAACCAGATAATGACATTTCCATGAGCTCTGACAGCAGGAATAGCAGGTCTCTCATGGGCACAAGGCCAACAGAAAGCAAAGCTGCCGCTTTACCCAGGGCACAGCGATGGCTGCGGGCAGGAGCTGGGTTTGGTCTATTTTGATCCAGTTCAGGCCCCAGCTGCTCCCCGCCAACCTGAGAGCTCCAAACCTAGAGAGGGCAAACCCCACCAGCGCAAACAACACCAGGCGCAGAGGTCAGAACCGGCCAAACCATTTGGGTGAGGGACACACAGCCCTTGTCCATCTTCACTGCTGTGAGGTTGCTGCCTCCTCCCTCTTCAGGTATTACATCATCAGGTTTTTATCATAGAATCATACAATGGTTTGGGTTGGAAGGGACCTTAAAGATCACCTAGTTCCAACCCCACTGCCATGGGCAGGGACACCTCCCACTAGACCTGGTTGCTCCAAGCCCCGTCCAACCTGGCCTTGAACACCTCCAGGGATGGGGCAGCCACAGCTTCTCTGGGCAACCTGGGCCAGTGTTTCATCATCCTCAGAGTAAAGAATTTCTTCCTAATATCTAATCTAAATCTCCTCTCTTTCAGTTTAAAACCGTTACCCCTCGTCCTATCGCTACACTCCCTGATAAAGAGGTGCTCCCCAGCTTTTCTGTAGGCCCTCTTTAAATACTGAAAGACCGCTATAAGGTCTCCCCAGAGACAGAGAAAATGTCTTTTATATAAGAAATTAATTTCTTAATTAATTTACTAGGGAAGTATTTGCATTTTTATAACAAACTTACTTTTCTCACAGCCATAGCCGGTGAATCCTGGAGGACAGCCGCACTCGCCCGTCAGGTGATGGCAGGGGGTACCCGTGGGACACCGGCACCGCTGGGCACAGCCCACGCCGTAGCGGCCGGGCAAGCAAGCTGCAACGGTGGAACCGATCCTCGTTAGGGCATGAGGCAGGAGCCAGGCAGGATGATGCAAAGCTACCCCCCTTCCAATGGATCTGCGGCACCCATCCCTGTGAGCACCTCCAGACCGACCCAACGGAGCAACACGGAGTGAAAAGATCCTGCCATCGGCTTCGGGTCCAGGAGGAACGTACACACCAACCTGAACGTTCCTCCATAAATGCCCAGCAGACACTCACGTTTGTCACAGTGCCTCCCTCGCCATCCCTTTTCACAGTGACACGCTCCAGTTTGATGGTGGCAGGACAAGCCGTGCACACAGTCACATTGCTCCTCGCACCGCTTGCCAAAAGATCCCGGGGGACAAACTGTGAGGAGAAGCAGAGAGAGCAACAGTTCTTCCTGCTGCATGGAAAGCATCCGTCATTGGCAAATGGGCCAATATTGCTCTTGCACATGGTGATGGCTATTTAGAAGACTGCAAGCCCAGAGAATAGCATTGAAAGAGAAAATATATTCAAAATATTAAAAGCATTTAGCGTTGGCTATTAATGAGCCCGCACATGAAAGCTTGCAAAGACTCAGTCACAGTCTAGAGTACAAACCCAGATGGTGCCTATCGAGATGGCGATGCCGTTCACTTTTACACAATTACGCATAGACAAAGGGACAGCTGTTTGAACAGTGACAATAGGCTGTGTCCACGTCCTGCTTTCCACCTCACGGGTCTCTGCAAAGTGACCAGAGAGAAAGCGAGGCCTGAAGACAAGGACGGCAGGCAGTGTGAAGGCTTTACAGGTCACACTGGTGGCTGAGGCTTTAGGAGTCTTCAGCACGTCGGGAGACACCAGAAAAATTGCCTGTGGCTTGCAAAAGTCACAGCGTGTCAGTGGCTGAGCTGAAGGCACGTTTCAAGTCACCTGATACCTACTGCTGATGAGATTTCTATTCCAGGGATTTACGTGGACCTAAACATGCCAGACAGCTACGCCAAATCTGAGCAATCTGGACCTTGGTAGGTGCAATCTGAACCATCACAGGCCAATTTGTTGAGCTCCCCTTGATGACCCATAGAGACGCAGCAGCATGTGGCTGATCTGTCAAACTCTCCTTACAACTCACTCCCTTTCGTATGTTCTTCCTTGTACCCGTAAGGTAGAGAAATACCTTCATTTTCTTAGCAGGCAGGGAGCAGAGGTAGGAGGAGACAAAATGATTTGGACAAGGGCATGTATTTGTGGTTGTGCAGAGACCTGGCCCAGGGCTCCCGAGACACACAGTGAGCGCTCACGCTAGTGTTACTTCTTACCAGTCTACAGAACACTGCAAAATTAAGATACAAAATAGAGATGGACTTCTTACCGGGGAGGAAGAAATGTCTGATTGCAGAAGACAGTGTTACAATAAAGCATCCGCAGAAGGAACTGCCCTTACCAATATCACACTGGTCCCCAGTCCAGCCGGCATGGCAGATGCATTTCTCCGAGTGCTGGTCACAAACCCCATGGTGGCAGCTGCAGTTCTGCTCACAGCCCTCTCCGTACCTCCCGTCCCCACACTCTGAAACGAGATGGGGGAGACTGACAGGGTCCAGGCTGGAGGGGCTCTAGGGAGAACGTGCTTACACATCTGAAATATGGCGAGACACGTAAGCCGGTCCTAAAAACCTTCAGTGAGGGAGATTTTGAAGCCCCCCTTGGCAAAATTCTCTAGAAATACATCATTTTCCTCTTGAAGGATTTCTTTTATTATTTTTTTCTCCTCAAATTGAGTTCATTACCTATCTTTGCTGTCCCCAAGGGACAGAGAATAGCTTATTCCACCCCTTTGTCCAGTAAGTTTCTAGCACCATGGTACCTTCAAGTGCCAATACCATATCTCCCCTCAGTCTTCTCGTCTCTGACTAAACAACCCCAATTTTTCCAACCTCTCCACACCCAGTGCTCTCCAGCCCTCTGCCCCTCCCCTCTCTTTTTTCTGGGCTGTCTCAAACCAGACCTCACCAGAACTGAATTTCCTTGCAGAGCAACTGGTGCTGGCGGGATGGAGGACATGATGAGACTCACCCAGCTCACACGCTATCCCCGTCCAACCCTGGGGACACCGGCACTCGCCTGTCACCCGGTCACACGTCGCCTGGCCGTGGCAGATGCAGCGCTGTAGACAGTCTGCACCGTACCATCCCGGAGGACAGGCTGCAAAAAGAAGGCAGGACAAAAGCCTTCCATTAAGAAGAACAGGAGGAGGACATTGGTTAAACATGACCTTTCCCAGCTTACACCTCCTCTTGCCCTGGTGATCGTGGAGATGCTGTGGGACGTACAACCAAGTGAAAACCGGTCTATGACTGATACGGAATTACACAGACCAGCGTAAAACTGGTCTGGGAACAAAGTATGTGATGAAGTGAATTAGTTATGACCCACCAAACGGCCTCAATATTTTCTGTTCGCACCTATGAAAAACATCTCTTGGCTCCTACCAGCTGTCTCAACATCAAGGAGCGGAGTTATTGATTTCCCTGTTTTCAGCATTTCTTTATACAGTCCTCTTAAAATCACAACTCCTTTTCTAATTGATCTCGCTACCCACAGCTGGCTGATGACATTTTGCGGTTTACCTAATTTCAATTAAGCAAGTTTATTAATTCCCATCACAACCAGTTCCTATGGATAGAACCTAGTTTCCCTACACACCTCTGTCATGTGGCAGAGTGGCACCTTTTTAAGATGCTAACAGGAGCAAATTCTCACTCTGCAAAAGCACAGTCACCAGAGGATGGCTCACCCAGCCTCACATGCTTATCCTACTTCCTTACTTCCAAAGAGAAAAGAAATCCCCAAACATATCATTAAAGTAAAAGGGTATGCTTGACAACGTCTTCATGGTTCACAACAGCTTTTTTAACTTTTGCTTTGGTTTTGTATTTGAGGCTTTCATGCAAACCAGAAAACTTTAGGTCGTGTCATACATGTCATCAAGAACAGTTTGGTGCCTTCCCAAATTCTTATTCCTTCATGGAAAATGCTCTTCAAATTAGGTTTTAAAGGGGGACCCACTTAATTAATTAATATATATTCCTCTGCTCCTGCCAGCTTGCATCCCCTTTCCCTGTCTTCTTGCTATGCAGAAGGGCAGGCGCTGCTTGCGTGGAGGTGCTGAGTCCAAACCCCAGCTCTCCCAGGAGCATCCGCAGCAGCATCCCCAGCTCCGGGGAACTGCTTATGGAGCTAGGTACCTTGCAGGGGAGGCACAGAAAAAGGAGCCTTCTGCAACGGGGATGAACGGACTTTTTCTAGCGGCTTGGGTGCAGGGGATTAGGAGGTGAAACGTAAGCCTCAGTGCAGCCTTTCTTTGCCAGCCTCTTTTCTTAAGACCCCTTGGAGTTGGGCTTGTGTTTGAGTCACACGTATCGGTCTAATTGCCAAGGCTGGAAGTCCCAATGCCTTTCACATGTTCTGGATTTAGCCTATGTCTGGAACAGCGTACGGTAATGAAAAGGATCAGTCGGGCGCATGGGACGGTAAAGCAGGCCATAGAAAAGAAACAGTTTTGTTTCAGTGTCATAAATGGGAGTTTTATGGACTTTTTCTCCCTTAATCAGGCAGCCTTCAAAACCAGCTCTTTCCAGTTTATGACTCTGTTTCAGCCCCCTCTGCCCCATGCGTGCCAAGCTCCTACACCCAGCCCCTGCAACGCGGCATCACAGATTTATTTAATGGACCAAGCTGCGCTGTTGTGCAGATACAAAACCAATGACAACGCAGGGCAATGAGCTGATAATTAAAATACCAACGAAGAATCCCTGAGCACAAGTTTTATTTTTCCCTCCTATAATGCTCTGGCAGGGATTTGAATTTCCAACTGTACCTTCTTGGCAGGTGGCTCCTTTCCACCCCGGGCTACAAAGGCACGTCCCGGTTACGTGATGACAGAGCGCTCCGTTGTGACAGTGACAAGCGTGGCTGCAGCCTGGCCCATAGGTGTCCCCTTGGCAGGCTGCAACGATAAAAGTCCATAAAACCGCATAAGGACGCATCAAAGGAGGCATCATACAGAGCAAACCTGAGACACAACCCAACGTCGGAGAAATCAGTTTGAAACTGGCTTCCAATGACACACTTTTCACATCGTAAGGGCACCAAAGTCCATATATTAGCCATGCCTGACACTAAATAACGTGGCTTAAAAATATGTATCATAGCATGTTCTGAAGAGGTTTTTATCAAAGGGCAGGATTGCTCGGGTGATGGATCAGCTGTCATCCCCTGCCCTCCGGAATGTCTTTGTGCTAAACTAATGGTCCAGCAGAACCGCCAGCTTGACAGCCCTGGTATTTATTTGCATCCTGGTAAGAGAACTGACAACTTCATTGTTTTCAGTGTTCATTTTTTCACAGCTGGATGCCTTCACTCACCCAGAGCCTCATTCTTCGGTCAGAGAGGGGTGATATTTTCAGCGCATTCGGTTAAGCAGCTGGCTCCCAGGTGAGAACTTAACACAGCCATCTCACAAACGTGCACTTGCTGCAGCTCCCTTTTCAGTGCTGCTGTCTATGAAAAATGGCAGTGATAAAACTCCTGTAGTCTCCATTGCACTGGAGATTTGGATAGCTTTAAGTGGTGGAAAACAGACAGTGCTGCTACCCTGTTTTCTGCAGATATCACTCACAGAATACGAAATGAGTTGATGAAGTTGGAGACCCTCCTTACACGGTTTCTGTGCCTGCCCTGCAGGGGCTCTCCTTCACTTGTACAAAGCTGCCAGAGCCTCCCATCTCTGCAGCGCTGCTGGCACACACCGGAGAGGCAGAAAAGGCTCTGATCCCTCATCCAGAAAAGTGTCCTGCACTCACTGAATGTGACATCTCCCAGGATCAAATGATGACTTTGCACCAAAACCTCTATGCCTTTGAGGGTGTCAGCATGCAGAACAAGATGCAGTGCTGCGGGAGGACACATCCCTGGGGACTGAAGGGAGGAGTGAAACCACCTCAGCCTTGGGGGTGAACTTGGTTGACAGTATCCGACCCATTCTCAGCCCTTTTCTTCCCACCTGAGGGCTTCCAGCTTCCCAACGTTGTTCTCACAGACACCATTTCTCCATGGACTTCTTTTCAACACTGTTCATTTTTGTCATCGCTTGGACCCCGTCCACATTGAAACCACAAGAAAGCGCAGGAGCTCAGCCCCATCACAGTTAAAAGTTTGTTCTGCAAATGAGGCTTGGTTGCCAAGTTAAAAGTTCAGCCCATCCTACAGAGCTCTGGCTCGGTTTTGGGAGCAGAACTAAATATTTCCACAATACAGACCAGAACTATATCATAACCAAGCCAAAGGAAAAACCAGCTCATAACCAGGTCCCCCGACTGGTTACTAGTGGTTCGTGTGAGGTTTTTGGAGTATGCGTGCAAAGCTCTTGTTACGCTTACCAAGAAGACAAAAGAGTTTTCCAGTGAAAATCTGAGTAAGAAAGCAGAAATTTCTGGAGAAGAAAATTTTAATTATTCTATTGGGTGGATACAAACTTTTTTTAGTTTCTTGGTAGGACAATCCTGATTACTAGAGAACTTTTCTGAAGAATAAGATAACAAGTGATATATTGAAGCTATTTTATGAAGTTCCACAACTGAATGTACAAATATCCCTGGGACTTTCCTCCTTTCTTCACGACGAGTGCAAAGGGAAGAAGCAATAGAAATGTTTAAATTATCAGACTTCTTCCTGCTTCAAAATCTTCCTTTTGGTGCCTTTCCTCCATAAGTATGATAGATTTGTTTGCAGTCTTTAAAATCTCTTTTTGCACACAGAGTAAGGAACATGTGAAACTGGAGACCAAAACATTCAGACTGGAAGTCAACAGCCATCAAATATGTTGGGGAGCACAGGGAAATAAATGATGGGCACTAAGACTCTGTAGAGCGCCCAGAAGCTTTGATTGCATGCAGCTCCTGTGGATTATTCTCCCCAAAATGAAGCCTCAGCTTTAAAAGAACAGGGAATTTGCAAAGTCTAGTGCTCACACACCACGAAATGTCAAACCCCTGGTTATCAGTGCCCCTGAGCAGAGACTCTGGCAGAGCCGATCCTTCCATACTCATTTATTCTGCAAACCAATGTGGTCTCGTTTTACCACAAGGAACTGCTTCTGCAAAGATCCTGCTGAGCCCCAACAGATCCAGAAAGAGACGTTTTTAGTACTAATAGAATCGGGGCAAAATGCAGATGCTGAATTGTGTTCAGCTTCTACAGTCTATACACAATATGACTTTTATTTTTTTGGTGGTTTTTTTTGGTTGGTTGGTTGGTTTTGGAAACTGCAAAATTTGGACGAGTTTGCATACAGAAAGGAAGGTCACATCTCTGGCACAAAGAGATGCCAAATGTCAAGTCCTCATTTCTATATCACTGAGGCATCACGACACTCCACAAAACAGTTTAATTTATTTTAATCATAGCCAATACGCCTTTCCTGAACTTTTCTTGGAAATCTAAAACATCTTAGGTAGACACTCAAAAAAACCCTCCAAAACCTCAAAAAAAAAAAAAAAAAATCACCAAACACAACCTTAAGCTGAGGCAGAGCTTGCTTGGCAGATTTAATCCCAGATTAATATAATTCATTTTCAAGCAATTGAAAAACACAGTCTTGTAATGGAAAGTATTAGGCAGCTTCAACAAAAGGCATTACTGTCCGTATCACCCATAATTAGATAGCAGTGTATAAAATGCACTGCATGGCCGGCTTAAGATCAATTCAAATCCCATGATGTCAAAATTATTCCTCAATATCCTCCAGCACATTGCCTGCAATGTGATTACTTGAACACGAGCGCTGTCTGTCCAGCTGCTAGAGCTGGCGAGTCCCAGGAACCGGCAAGGGGAATATTAAACACCCAACAAGGATGGGGAGCCGTGAGCCGGCCTCTCCAATCCATGGTTGCTTTACTCCGAGCAGCTTTGGAGCGGCGTGGCCAAGGTCCAGTCTTAAAATCAAAATGAAGATTCATCATTTAGCCAAGAGAAAAGGAGGTTAACCCTTTGCGCCGTTAACTGACCTTGCTCTTTTACTTACAGGCAAAGGAGACCTCAGAGGCTTTGGCATCTTCACCAGCATGAGGAATAAATCAACCCAGCATAAAGCTCTAATGGCTGCAGCTCAAGAGAATAAATAGGTTTTTTTTTCTCATGCGATTAGAGGGGGGCACAGAAGGCCATTGACAAAGAGCTGCATTTCTTAATTGAATTTAATGAAATATGTAGGAACAAAGCTTCCCATCCCTAATGCAGTCTAAGGAGCAGGGAAGGGCCAAGGTGATACATTGCTAATGCTGTGGCTCCGCTGAAGGGCAGTAAAAGTGGGCCGCGACCAAGAAGCAAACATCGTAACTGTTCAGCAGCAACGCTTCTGCTCTGCGGTACGGCTATATGGCTCTGGCTCTGCATTTATTTCATGGTCATCTCATTAACCTGCACCCACAGGGGAGCATTCTCACCACCACCATCTTCAGGTGGTGGGAGATGGAGAGCCAAGCATTGCTACGGGGGGGCCACGAGGAGGCAAAAAGGACTGCAATGGTGGGGTGTTTGCAGAAATATCTAAAAAGTGGAAAGTTTCACCAGCATCGACCCTGCTGTAAATCAAGAGAGCAGGAGATTTTGCAGGAGAAGCCCTTTCAGAAGACAAAATTAAATTCATTTTCTATTGCAGAAATCTGTGACCTATAGATTAAGGAAGTCTTACGAGTGTTTGCTAACAATGAAAGTTGGCTGCTGCTTGTGGAGCTACTTTGGATCCCAGCTCTACAACACAGTCCTGCAGACGGCAGTCATATTTTCAAAAGGAAGCATAGACCATGACATCATCCTAAAGTGAAACTAGGAAGTTGAGAGGCTAAAACATGAAAATCTTAAAAGAAAACATATTTGCTAAATTTTGCAAACGGGCTCAGTGATCTCCACATGTAATGCCATGTAGCTAAAGAAAATGATTTAATTTCCCATGAAATTTAGGGAACAATTTCTCAGAAGAGCCAATTTTATAGATCCATACACACAAAATACAAAAAACCCCTCAAAGATTATGGGATAATCCATACTTGTGAAAATCTAGGAAGTTGACTTTTTTTTTTTTTTTTAAAAAACAAATAACTTTTCTAAGAATTAGTTAAAAAACTATTTTCTCATGCTTAAATTACAAAATAGTCCCAGTTCCGATTTTTCCACTTGATGCATTTGTAATCTGTCACTTTATAATTGATAATCAGATGAGATACACCAGAAACACAGATATGGTATTTCATCTCCTAATGTTGCACAAAAATAAAAAGCAGAGATTCATCATAAGGCAGGAGACAGCTCTGCTATTTAAAAACTGATGCTTATAATGTCTGACAAGTGCCAACAGCAGTTAAAAAAAATTGAAGTTGATTATTTACACAGCTACCAAAAACTGTTCCCTTTTTTGGCATCTTTGGAAAGGAATGTGACCTAACTAAAATGGTACCCTGGCAGGTCATCCTGCATTCCCAGAAGGAACCCATGTTAATGCTGAACGAGTCTGGGAGCAGGGCTGGTGAGCGCAGCCTGTACGTACGCTGCTCGCAGGTCTCTCCCAGCCAGCCGGGGAGGCAGCGGCATGTTCCCAGGACATGGTCGCAGCCAGCAGCATTCTTGCACTTGCACACCTGGTGGCAGTCAAGCCCAAAGAATCCATCTGGACAAGCTGAAATGCAAAACATACATTTTTTAGCAGAGTTCCTGTTTCTTTTTTGTAGAAACTCTAGCTCGGAGATCTGAAAACACGGGGCACTGCTCATCTTTTCATGGATGCTTTGTCACACGTCACTCTGTGACTACGCTTAAGAGCCAAGCTTGCTTCGAAGGTTAAGCCCGCACAACTCTACGTGCATCTCAGCAAAACGTGACCCATCTTACATACCAACACATTTCTGCAGAGAAAAACACGGCTGAGAATATATTGAAAAGCCGTAAAAGAGGCGAGAGAACAGATCTGGATTCTCACGAGCCAGTACTTGCGCTTCTGTAATGGACAGAGGAAAAAGGAAATAGTTCAACATAACGCAAGACCAGGGGACCATCCCTGATTATCTCCCTGTCCTTTGAAATGCAAAACTTAGGCTCTCATTTACTCCCCTGACACCTTTGTAAAGATTTTTTTTAACAGTGAACATAAGCCAGAGTGTTGTAGTTCAGTGCCGAAATGAAAACCTGGCAAAGAGAACGAGAAGAGAAAACCAAGATAAAAGAAATGCAGCAAAACAGCTCCAGGGAGCATGAGGAGCTCAGAACCTACATCGAGGACACATAAGGAAGAGCAGGCCCATGGAGTGAATCTACATCAGTACCAGTGCTGACAGCAGTGAAAACAAGCCACCGGTGCCTGTCAGTGGGCCACGTCATACCCAAAATGATTCATTACAAGAACATTAAGGTGGCTATACAGGGTTAAAAAAATAAAATAAAATTAGGAATTATGTTGTCTATGTAGCCTTAATTTAACCTCTCTGCATAAATATGTGTGTGTGTTTAGATTATATAAGTACCTGTATAATTATGTTACACTAAATGATAATAAATCCGTAGACTGATTACATACATACAATTGTATGTCATTCTTTCCTCAGAACCCCTGAATCGCTCCATTTCAGGAGTGACGGTGCTCATTACATGAGCAGTTGTTCCATAAAACTCAGCTCTTTGTCCTCCTTCTTCAATATAAACATATTCAACACCCAATGCTCGCACTTCTACCATGAAATCACGCCTGGCTTCCCGAGAGAGTCTTATTACAATTATCATCATATACACTACCCAACGACCCTCCACACTAATTTCACAGCCCTCTACCAGATCAGAATAACACCATTATCCATATTCATCTTCCGCTGTTGGGACTCTCCCGTCTCTTTCCTTGCCCTGTCTCTTCTTCATGCCCAGGCTCTTTGTCCCAGTCTTCTCTTACTACCACTTCAGCCCTCTAGCGGAAAGCCCTGCTCTCTGCTTTGGGTACAAGGAGGGAAAAGTCATTATCTGTAGACAGAGGCAAGCCTGGACCTTCAGAGAGCGACGGCGGCAGGTAACACGCTGCTGCATCCGCTTTGGCTTCTTTACTCTCAGAGCTCCTGCTCAGTTTGTGCTACGTATGATTGTTTCATCTACTCAAAATCAAAGGGCTGCTCTTGCCTTCACCCTGTCCACGCTGCAGCTTCTTCTTTGGCATATGAAAGATTTTAGGCTTACCCAGCTTTCTGAGTGTCTCGCCTCAGAAAAACAGTTTTTGTCATAGCAATATAAAACTGCAACGCACCCCTCAGCCTCTGTTCTGGTCGTACTGGGGAGAGAGCTGTTACCAAGTTGTAAGGAAGGGACATCAGCATGTGGTTTCAATCTTTCTGTCCTTATTTATTACGTGTCGATAGTGTGTATGGCACCGCGTACAAGAAAGGACTTCTCCTACTTAACCCTAGGTGACTTCAAAGGCTGACAAAGTTTTTCTTTGTTTAACGCAGGGACTACACAACGTTGTCTGCTATTCCTAGACATGCACAGTATTTATTTTTCCCTTTTATCTTAGTAAGGCAGAACTCTTGCTGGGCTACCTTATGATAACGACTAACTGCCGAAATCCCAAGAGGGAGGCCGTCAGTCTGTCCTGCGGTAGCGCTGATGTAGACAGCACTTCAAATGCAAACTTGGAGTGCTGCGCTTCACAAGGGCTATGTGTTGCTGTTACTAATGCATCAATTAATAAACATACCGTAGGAAAGGTCTGAGACTCCTGCTGCCTCCAGTTAGTGGGATAATTGTGTGGCATTTTGGGATATTCGGTCAGATCAAGCAGCGAACAGGATAATTCTTCTGTTGGCCTGATCCCGTCACTAGACACACGCCTTGGGTCATGCAACACATACCAGAGCAGCGGGCAATGAAATTAAACAAGATTACGGTGCAGTGAAGACAATTGCAACCTTCAAAGCGGGAGCAGCAGATGCTTGGCACTTCGCACAATTAAATCAATTATAACGATTGCCTTCCCAAACGGGAGCAGAGCAAGCCCGGTGCAGGGCAGCGTGACCCGGCTGCCTCGGCGTGGCACGGCACGGCGCGCTCCTAGCAGAGCCGTGAGCATGGATGGCGAACGCAGGCACAGCTTGAGTCCTCTCGGGTTTGCTAGCTGGGCTGCCTGACATCAGGAGACCCAGGCTTCGTGCATGTCAGATGGTAATATTTATTTGAAGAAACCATTTACATCTTTAGCTATTTATTACAAGAAACATTGGTTTTGAGTTTTAGGGTCTTTTTTTGACTTGCCTGTTTAGCTGTAAGTGCATTAAAACTAAAGCCCCGCAGGAGTGGGTGAATACAGCAGGCACCTTTTCCAGAGAAAACTTTACTCACGTTATCTGTGCTTTAACAGGATAGAAAAAGGACTTAAAGCCATCTTTTACTACAATTATTGCCTTTGCAGAGTCCAGAAATGCAGAGGTATTAATTGCTGCTTCAGTTCAGGAACAGCCAGAACTCCATGCGTGCCTCAGATTTCTTCTCCCCAAGCGTGTAACATTCTCCACTCAGACAGGAAAGATATCTAGTGGCATTGCTAATAGCATCACTCTCAAGAAACCACCAAAAATGATTCATTTTCCTTTGGTAATGCTAGATCTTATGAAGAAACATACATTATTTCTTCTGCATTCTGGTTGTATTGCTGCTTTCAAGAAAAAGCAAAGGAAGCCTTTCCTAGGTTGTTCAGAGGGCGTGCAAACATTTTGTTTTCAGCCTTATTTGGAAATGTTAGCTATTTTGCAACTGAAACAGTTCTGCTCCTTTTGCAGCTCTTATGAAGGAGTTACAGGATTCA